>CM069435.1:105999607-106599607 GCA_035610365.1 Aquatica leii
TAGGCGCAAGACTCTTCGGCGCGGGGCTACTAAGGCGCCGAGTCACTAAGGCGCAAGACACATACACACGAGGTTGGGTTCTATGCCCTATAGCTATGGTGCGAAGTACCGAAACCAAAATTAAATTTGTTTCTTTTATTAGATTATTCGTTCTTTTTCATTTTTAATTTACTCTGATTCTTTTTTTGATAGAATTTAAAAAAGTAACCATTAACTAATAAAACTTGATCCTGAGCGTACACTGTATTCTTTTATTATTATCAAAGAAACCGTTCTATACTGAACGTTTGTAACCAAGCGAGTACTACAAAAGTGTACGTGTAAAATCATATTTTAGTACGTTTGCTACCAAAAAAAAAATGTTCATTTTACGTCAGTAAACTCGTTAAAATACTTGTAGCAAATTCTTTAATTAAATACTGTAATTATTAGAAATTATGGTTTATTTTTTCAATTCGAACAAAGATAAAAAGGAGAATTTTATTAAACTTGAGGAGAACAGGTGAATAATAATAAATTTATTTACGTAAAATCAGAGAAAAGAAGTGTCTTCGAAAGCTTATTAACTTTTGTTTGCAATTTTTGTCATAAAACTGATAATCTCTATTACACAAACACATAGGTACAGTGAACTTTGAGCAAATAGCAACTGGTGTTACAGAATATCGTTTTCCAGAAGAAGCTGGGGTTGTGGATCTGCGCCTTACTGATCTCGCGCCTTAGTGGCTCCGCGCCGACGAGTCTTGCGCCTAACTGGACTCGCGCCTTAGCGTCCCTGCGCCAAAGTGTCCCGCGCCGAAGTGGTCGCGCCTAAATGGCCGCGCCTAAGTGGCCGCGCCTAAATGTCCTAGACCGTACAATTTATGTCAAGCGAATTTCAACAATTTGCGCGTGAGTGGGAATTCGAACACATAATATCGAATCCTATACAAATGCACAGTCCAATGGTATGGCGGAAAGACCCATTCAGGCGATAAAGAAAATGTTTAAAAAGGTAATAGAAGACAAAAAAGACTTAAGTTTAGATCTTTTAAATTACCGAAATACACCAATTCATAAAAATGCGTCTCCCGTAGAAATTCTAATGTCCAGAAGGCTTAGAACAATGATACCAAGTACATCGAAAACATTGAAACCTAAAATTGTAAAAAAACTACGGAAAACAATCAATTCAAGCAAAAACAATATTACAATTTAGGAAAAAAAGATCTGAATAATATCGATTTACAAACCAATGTATATGTATGTAAAGTGTCTTCTTATGGTCGAAAAATAAAACAGCCTCGGAGATTGAATTTGTAAATTACAAATAAGATAACCGGTTAAAACGAAGGATTATGAATTAAAATTGTAAACACAAAAGCAAAATACATTTTTATTGCTCAGGCAGGAAAGAAAGATGGACCTGTAGATTTGTACTCGGACAATTAAACTATTGGGCAATATAATGTATAAGTAGGATTCATAGATATATGACTATTGTTATTGTTAATTTAGATTGTGTTTATATGTTTATTTTTATTCATAGGTAATAATATTCTGATAAATATTACGATTACGATTATAAGCGACTTTCGGCTTAGACCCCGTTTTATTTGATCACCCAGGCTTGGTCCTAGTTTCTTCTTAACAACCAAAATAAGAAGTAGAACTTGACCTTTGCCGTATTGTCGTTTGCGAACCCAAACAAACTAACGTTTTGCAAGGCATTGCAGCTTACATCTTTGGAATGATAAATGCCACTGAGTGACAGTGACATTTACTACTCCGTCAGTTTGTTTGGGTTCACGAACCACAATACGGCATAAGCTAAGTTGTACTTCTTTTTTTGCCTCTCAAGAAGAGACTAAGAACAAACTTAAAAAGTCTGGGTGTTCAAATACGTCGCGGTCTAAGCCGAAAGTCGCTTATAATCGTAACCAAAGTATCCGCGAAAGCTTAAGATTTCATAAGGTTGGGATTACATTTCATTACTAATAAAAATGTACATTATTAAGTATAAGCACCCACACAGCACGCGAGATGCAATGGATATACATATTTATCTATATAATATCCATTGATGTACATCCGTAGTTTAATATCCATTGTATATGCATCTTATATACATTCATGGATATCTGTGAAATAGTATTATCTTAAGTGTTATAAGTGTTATGTTCGTAAACATTTTGTTTATGTATCATGTTACATAATTTTGTGAGTTGCTATTTTTTATCAAAATTATTTAGAAATAATTACATTCTCTAAAATTTAACATTTGTAGTAAATATTTAACTAATTAATGCTATCTTCTTCGTTTAAGAGGGGCAATATAAAACCACTTTAATTTATTTTTATGGCAACGTTTCGTGCTGAAGGTTAGCACTTCTTCAGGCCAACTGTAATTTATTGAACTCGTAAGTCAACACATAGTAACAACAAATTGAAATTAACAGATAATGTTTAACACATAAAACTTACAGAATAAGATCAAGCGGATCAATCCACCGACCAAGGACATTGGCAACTTTACGAGTTAGTAATTAAAATAAATACAACATTAAACATACAATGGTCAATATTTAAAATTTTAATATAACGTAGGACATACACGTTCAACAAACAATTGACAAATGTTGTGTAATCAAAAATTTATGAATGTCAAGGGAAAGATAAGAATAAAATGATAAACAAAACTGAATAACGATAGATCCAACTTATATAGTTATCTCACAATTTTGGATATTAAATTATTATAAACGCTGCTTAAATTGTTGGTATCGTTGTTAAAATTAATATTATTGTTATATATATTGATGTATACCATTTCGGAAACTAAACGTTTTTTCAAGTTGTTTTCCACATCTAGAATTGTGGGATTGATAAAATTGAAATTGTGTCCCGTGTCTATATGATGTACGGCCAAAGCTGTATCGCCTTTTTTTGTGCTACAATCGTATTTATGGTTGGCCATCCGATTTTTTAGCTTCTGTTTAGTTTGACCAATATAACACGCATTGCATCCAGTACAATCAAGCTTATACACTACGTCGTGTTTATCTATAGTGTTAGTTCTATCTTTGGTATTGCTATACAGCATGTTGTAAATGGTGTTAGTGTTATACATGGTTATTTTGATGTTAGGTGTTGTTAGTATCGGAATGATTCTTTGTGTTAGATTTGGGACGTTTATGATTTTGGTGTAAGTGATGTTAGTATTAAGGTTAGCGTTAAGGGTAGTGTTAAGGTTAGTACTAGGTGGGTTAACTGGTGGTGGAATAATATTAGTTGTGTTAGTGTGTAGCCGTATTTTTTTTTATTATATTGTTAGGGTAGTTGTTGTTTCTAAGTATTTTCTTTAGAATCTTAAAGTTTTTTTCATGAAATTGAGGACTGCTCAAACCTATAATTTTATTTTTCATGGCCTTAATAGTATTAATCTTTTGGTGGTGTGGATGTTTAGATAAATAATTGATCGTTCTATTAGGCTATCGGCTTAGTATACCATTCAGTAATTATCGTATTAGTACTAACATCCCTGATCAATCTAACATCTAAAAATGGTAAAGATCCTTGTGTTTCCATTTCAAAAGTAAATTTTAAATGTGGATTGTAACTATTAAAAACGTTTAAGGTATTATTGATTTCAGTTTCTGGAATACATGCAACGATATCATCAACATAGCATAATAAAAATGTTGGAGTGTAAGTGAGTTTGTTTTTAACATATTTTAGCAGATCATGCATTGTGAGATTAGCTAATATAGGCGACGCCGGATTTCCCATGGCAGTACCGAATTTTTGAATATACACTTTGTCATTATAAGTAAAATAACTAGATTCAAACAGGAATTGAATGATTTGTACAACTTCAACTAATTCTAATGTGGTATGGCTCTTTAGCTCAACACAATATTCATTTAGTAATTTAACTGTAAGTTCTTTAGTGATATTGGTGAATAAAGATGTAACATCAAATGATATAATCTTATAATCAGATGGTACCAAAGTATTCCTAGTTCTATCAATTAATTCATATGAGTTTTTAATGTTATGAATAAAAATGTATGAAATATTTTGTATTAAATTTGAAATGTATTTAGATAATTGATAGGTAGGCGCTCCTATACATGAGACAATTGGTCTTATTGGGTGTTCATCTTTATGTGTTTTTATTAAACCGTAAAACTTAGGTGGTGTGCTTGTGTGAGTTGTTAGTCTTTTGTATGTAGTGAAGTCAATATGTCCGTTTTCGTAAAGTTGCTTGCTAAGTTTATTGTTTTTAATTTGAAATTTATTTGTAAGGTCTATGTCTGTTTGTGTATAGATGTTATTGTCATTAAGCAAAGTTAGTATTTTTTCGTGGTATTCGTCTTTATGTATAATAGTTACAATCCACATTTAAAATTTACTTTTGAAATGGAAACACAAGGATCTTTACCATTTTTAGATGTTAGATTGATCAGGGATGTTAGTACTAATACGATAATTACTGAATGGTATACTAAGCCGATAGCCTCTAATAGAACGATCAATTATTTATCTAAACATCCACACCACCAAAAGATTAATACTATTAAGGCCATGAAAAATAAAATTATAGGTTTGAGCAGTCCTCAATTTCATGAAAAAAACTTTAAGATTCTAAAGAAAATACTTAGAAACAACAACTACCCTAACAATATAATAAAAAAAAATACGGCTACACACTAACACAACTAATATTATTCCACCACCAGTTAACCCACCTAGTACTAACCTTAACACTACCCTTAACGCTAACCTTAATACTAACATCACTTACACCAAAATCATAAACGTCCCAAATCTAACACAAAGAATCATTCCGATACTAACAACACCTAACATCAAAATAACCATGTATAACACTAACACCATCTACAGCATGCTGTATAGTAATACCAAAGATAGAACTAACACTATAGATAAACACGACGTAGTGTATAAGCTTGACTGTACTGGATGCAATGCGTGTTATATTGGTCAAACTAAACAGAAGCTAAAAAATCGGATGGCCAACCATAAATACGATTGTAGCACAAAAAAAGGCGATACAGCTTTGGCCGTACATCATATAGACACGGGACACAATTTTAATTTTATCAATCCCACAATTCTAGATGTGGAAAACAACTTGAAAAAACGTTTAGTTTCCGAAATGGTATACATCAATATATATAACAATAATATTAATTTTAACAACGATACCAACAATTTAAGCAGCGTTTATAATAATTTAATATCCAAAATTGTGAGATAACTATATAAGTTGGATCTATCGTTATTCAGTTTTGTTTATCATTTTATTCTTATCTTTCCCTTGACATTCATAAATTTTTGATTACACAACATTTGTCAATTGTTTGTTGAACGTGTATGTCCTACGTTATATTAAAATTTTAAATATTGACCATTGTATGTTTAATGTTGTATTTATTTTAATTACTAACTCGTAAAGTTGCCAATGTCCTTGGTCGGTGGATTGATCCGCTTGATCTTATTCTGTAAGTTTTATGTGTTAAACATTATCTGTTAATTTCAATTTGTTGTTACTATGTGTTGACTTACGAGTTCAATAAATTACAGTTGGCCTGAAGAAGTGCTAACCTTCAGCACGAAACGTTGCCATAAAAATAAATTAAAGTGGTTTTATATTGCCCCTCCTAAGCGAAGAAGATAGCATTAATTAGTAGATCACACAGAAGAGGATAAAGAATCTTTACTAAATATTTAACATGCAACAACAAATTTAATGAAAAATTGAAAAAGTAAAAAAAAATACTTGGCGCGGTTTAATTTAAACTTTCTTCGTTGTTCGTTTGTTTTCGCCAAGGTTTTCGCGTATATTATCGCCACTGAATTATTTAAGAAATTATTGCACACGCAAACGTTTTGGCTTTTTGTTTAGCTTGTATTTATCGTATGCAAACCATTTTGTGCTTTAAAATTTCGAAAAAATGTGTTTGTTTTTCATCATTTAGGATGGATGGGTAAACAAAATAAGTAAGTATTAAATTCAAATATAAATTATTTCTTAATAATAAATATATAACCTAAAAACTAACAAGTTTTCGAAAAAATATATAATGACTTTGGAATTTGTAATCTAAGTGAGTTTATCTACAATTTCCCAATTCATTATTCTTATTGCTGAGTTGTATTTAATTGAAATTTTTTTTTTAGATCGATTCAATTTACTTTGTTGGATGAAAAGATACAGCAAACGAGACATGTTTTAACCAAGTAATTGGTCTGGATCAAGCAAAACAAATTTGTAAAAATATTTTAAATTTAATTTATGGTAAGAGGCTTCAGAGTATTTTATAGTTTATAGGTTAAAACTTAAAACATTAACTTTATATGTATATTAACGTAATGTGATTTCAAGTGCATTACTGCCAAACTTGACTTTCGTGTTGTATTTTATTTCACGACTATTTACAAAGCAATTCTTTATAATTACTTCAAAAACTTCAAAATTTAGTTTAGAAATTGCTAAAAAAGTGCATAAGTTATTTGAGTAGCATTACAATGTAATTTTTATTTTACAGTATCCATAAGAAAAAATTCAAATTGTGGTGCAGCTTTACAACACGCAATAAACACCAGGAGTAGTGGGTACGAAAGACGCCAATAAACATAAGCACAGAATGAATGTAAATAGGTTTTTTATATTTTTTAAATTTTTTTTTAAACATATATGGACATTGTATGTTAAGTTTCGAAATTGTTCGTACTTCATTTTAGTACATTGCCAGCATTCTGAGTGCCGGCTAAGGAGTACATTGCCAGTACAGACCCATTGATTTGTGTTTATTGGGTAAAGACAAGGTATTTTTGCATATTTGAATTTACTTTTGCTGTACATTAATCTAGTAAGTATTTGGATTCCTATAATATAAATAATGGATAAAAGCTCTAGAAAAATGAGAGAATGTGTAAATAAAAAAGTGCGATTGTGTTTGAGTGAAAATGAACAAGTGGTCATATTTTCTGTGGACCAACCGGAGTTGTTGCATCTGGAAAATATCACTATTGGCATTTTGTATTGACTTTATTTGACGTGTGGCCATATTTTTTGTTAATATGTAGATATGCACATATATTTTACCTACATATGAAGGTTCTATAAAAAAATGAATGTTTATTATACTTTAATTAAATGTTGGTATCCATGGTTGGTGTGTACATTTCATATCCATTGGATATGCTTGTCCTGTGTGGGCAAACAAACTTGTCGCAATTTGTAACTACTTACTTAAGTTTCTTTTGCTTTTTTCGTTGTAAAAGTGTTTCCTTTTGTAACTGTTACAACAATAAACTATTAAATAAGATTTAAGTAATAACACTTATATAATCAATTAATTTAATTGTCACCTAATGTAACGTTATAGCGGCTTTTCAAATTTGCGGTAACTTACCGCCTTATTTTTGAAGGAGCACTCTAAGCCGCCATCTCTTAGCCAATTTTATTACTATTCGTCGGCCATTAGTGTTCTACTTTTTCACGTCAAATAAATTACCAATAAATTACGTCTTGGTATCTTTGGGCAACACACAACACAGTAAAATATACGAAAATATGGGAGAAAAAACAACAAAAAAGTGTCGAATTTGTTTAATGGAAATAGAAACCGAGCAGTTTTACTTTTTGCATAACGAGAATAAGTTAATGCTACAATTCAAATTGTTAGATTTTCTACCACAACTTGTAAGTAAAACGCACTAAATTGTATCGACTAATATACACTATTCTACAGAATCTAAACATCACACCGAACCCAATTATATGTAACGGATGTATGATTATGATTGAGAAAATACATGAGTTCAAGCAACTGTGCATACAAACCGAAACCACTCTACAGAATCTACAAGAACAAGGAGCACTTAAAGAAGAGTTGCTTGATGATAACGTAAAAATTGAACTTTCAGACTTAAAAATCAGCAGCGATGAATGCTTGGAAATCAATACAGATGTACCTGTATGTATTGAGAAATCTTCAAAACCAGAAATATATTATTGCTACAACTGTGAATTCAACACCAACACGAAAAGTATTTTGATTCAACACCTCACTAATAAAAATGTAAAAGCACATATGCATAAGTCGTATAATTGTGATAAAGTCAATTATAAAACTTCTAACAAAACTTTGTTAAAAAATCACAAAACAAAACATACTGGTGAAAAACCATTTAAATGCTATATGTGTGATTATTGCTGTAACCGAATGGACCAATTAAAAATACATATTCGTAAACACACTGGTGAAAAACCATTTAAATGTAATATATGTGATTACTCTTGCGCGCAAGTGGGAAACTTAAAAACTCATATTCGTCATCATACTGGTGAAAAACCGTTTAAATGCAATGTATGTGATTACTGTAGCAGTCAAATGGGACATTTGCAAACACATATGCGTAAACACACTGGTGAAAAACCATTTAAATGTCATATATGTAATTACTGCAGTACTACTATGTCGCATTTAAAGAAGCATCTGCGTACACACACAGGTGAAAAACCATTTAAATGTAGTATGTGTGATTACTGTAGCAGCCAAATGGAAAGTTTAAAAATTCATATGCGTAAGCACACTGGTGAAAAACCATTTAAATGCAATGTATGTGATTACTGTAGCACCCAATTGGAACATTTGAAAACTCATATGCGCAAGCACACTGGTGAAAAACCATTTAAGTGCAACATATGTGATTACTTTGGTACTACTATGTCGCATTTAAGAATGCATATGTGTAAGCACACTGGTGAAAAACCATTTAAATGTGATGTATGTGATTACTGTAGTACCACCAAGTCGCGCTTAAAAACGCATATGCGAAAGCACACTGGTGAAAAATCATTTAAATGCAATGTGTGTAATTACTGTAGTAACCAAATGGAAAATTTAAAAACTCATATGTGTCAGCATACTGACGATTTTAAACCTTTGCCTGAATACGATTTAACAAAACATTCTGAAACGTATTAAATTATTTTTAGGGTTAATGGTGTATTATTTATTTAGAAATATAATTGCTAGCTTTCGAAAGCTAAATAATACACCATTAACCCTAAAAATAATTTAATATGTTTTATGGTGAAAGTTTTATGTCTAAAATTCTGAAACATAATTTATTAAGTACTACGTAATCAATCAGTCTTATGATTTTGTATTATAAAAAGTATTGTCCAAAAACGTATTTAGTGATAGGTAACGATTGGCTGGATGTTAAACTTGAGGGTTCTCATGTTTAATTGTAGTTCGTATATATTTTAGGAAACAGAAATTGTCAGTTTAGAATTTTATGTGCTTTATAAACATGTAATTTAATAATTATTTTCTAAATCAGTCCCTTCTTTTATTTATTCCTGCTTCTAGTTTGCTTTATCTCGTTATCCTAACTTTGTTCAACCCTAAAATGCGTCACTCGAAATTTCGCTTTTTTAGACTCCCTCCCTCTATCTTCGTCAATTTGCGCTACATTTTCTGTAACCTTATGTATAAATATTACGCCACGAATGATAGACCCCCTACTTACTAGTACATGATACATTGCTATTAATAGTATCTTCTTTACCTTCGAAACTACCATTTACATCTTCAATTATTCACTCTGAATTTTCTGTACCAGCGCTTTCAACCCTTAATATACATAGTAGCTCGACGAGCTGGGATACGACTTGGTTGTATACGACGAACTACATCTATTTGGTTCCGGTACGGGCAAATTTACTTGCGATACAGAGTTAATGTATTTTGAGTTTGTCAGTTGGCTGTAATTTAATTGGTGGTGACAAAAATCGTTTTTTTGGTACTATATATTCTAAGATAAGAATGTCTTCCGGGTTTGGACCGTGTCGTTGTTGTAACCGAAGTTGCCAACGTTTTGCCCACTTTCGTAAGGGGCTTCATCAGGGCGTGAGATAAATCACAAAACTCAAACAAGCAACCGAAATCTAACTAAGAACTTCTCAAAAGTTAGGTTTTCCATTTGTGAAACAAGCCATAATATAAACTCTGAAAAGGTAAGAAAGAAAACGATAACTTGAAAAAGCAAACGAAAATTTAACAAAGAACCACTACCGAGTTAGGTAATAAACTTGTAAACCAACCAGATTCTAAACTCGTCACGGATGGTTAAGCTCGACTCTGATTGGGTTACGGTTGATATGGGGCGTGTTTTCGATAAATGACTAATGACCGGGAACCAAGGAGGGGATAGCTCGACACTATGATCTCGATTGAAGTTATTGGGATGTTTGATGATTTCTATGCTTTCTCGGAATTTCCGGTTGAAAAAGAATGGAGATTTGGCAATCAACGAAACATTATCAAAATCTATCTTGTGACCTGTAGTAAAATGATGTTTAGCAACCGCAGACTTGGAAATATACCTTTTCCTTATACAACGATCATGTTCTGAAATGCGAGTAATGGCGGACGAACCGGTGTCACCAATGTAGACTAAACTACATGAACAAGGAATTTGGTATACACCTTGAGATGAAAGTGTAGGAAATTTGTCTTTGGGAGAAGGAAGAATCTGAGAGATTTTGCCTGTCGAGTTGAATATGGGTTTAATACCATTCTTACGAAGAAGTTTCCCTATTTGATCTGTAACCTTGTGAATGTGGGGTAAAAAGGCCAATTTCGGGTTGGATTCGGGAGTAGAAATGTCCTTAGGTAATCGAGTACGTGGATGTAGACGACGATTAATAACTCTATGGATATCTCGCTTTACATAACCATTGTTCACTAAGGTTCTAGTAAGATGACGGAGTTCTGAGTCTAAATTCTCAGGTTGGCAAATAGAAAAGGCACGATGAACCAAAGATTCAATAACAAAACGTTTCTGTGCAGGATGATGAGACGAAGCATGAAGGTATCTGTCCGTATGGGTGGGTTTGCGATAAACAGAATGGTCCAGAAGTCCGTCGGGCTTACGAGTCACAAGAACGTCAAGAAATGGAAGAGAACCATTACTTTCGATTTCCATAGTAAATTTGAGTGTTGATTGTTAAGATGATCAAGAAACTTAGACAATTCAAAATGACCATGAGACCAAACAATAAACGTGTCGTCAACATACCTAAACCATTGATGATTCCAAAGCAACCGTTTCAAAGGATTCCATAAAAATGTTAGCTACAACAGGTGATAGAGGAGAACCCATAGCAGCACTAGAAACTTGTTCGTAAAACTTGTTATCAAATTGGAAGTAAGTAGAGAATAGACACTTATCAATAAGAGAAACCAAACTCAAGTCTTTGCCATGTTGAGACAGAATCTGTTCGATGATAATAAGCGATTCCTTAATAGGAACTTTAATAAAAAGTGAAGTAACATCAAAGCTCACGAGAAGACCTTGGGGTTCAAGTTTTATAGTTTCTAGACGTTGAATAAAATACTGAGAGTTAAGGATGTGACAAGAGGTTTTCCCTGTAAACTCGCAAAGAATGTTGGACAAGAACTTGGCTAGCTTGTAGGAAAAGATCTTGTAGGTAGGAGATTGGATAGTACTGACGATAGGTCGAAAAGGAATACCTTGTTTGTGAATTTTGGAAAGTCCGTATAGACGAGGTGGTTTCGAATCTGATAAGGTAAGTCGACGTTTAGTTTCAAGAGGTAGATTGGAAGATTTGATTATTTGGCTGACCTCACGTTCACCTCGAAGTGGGGTTGTGAGTTAGAAAAGCGTAAGTTTCCTCAGACAAAATAGAATTGATTTTCGTAACATAATCGATTTGGTTCAAAACTACAGTGGCTTTGCCTTTGTCGGCTGGAAGAACAATAATATCAGGATTCTTACAAAGACTTTTTAGAGCTGACTCTTCCGACTTAGAAATGTTGGATTTAGGAATTATAGATGATTCAAGGATTTTGCAAGTGTTAATACGAATGGGATCTGATATGTGGCGAAGAAGATGTCTTATAGAAGACTCAACAACACATAAAATATCTTCTTTAGGAATACGTTTGGGAGCAACCGCAAAATTCAAACCCTTAGAGAGCACCGATTTCCGTTCTGAAGTGAGAACCAAACTAGTTAAATTGACAACCGTCTTTAAGGAGTTAGTACTGGATGAAACTTTACGATTCTTGGATTCCAATAATTGAAACTTTTTGATATGACCTTCAGTGGTTAGTCGTAGAGTGGTATCAGACTGCTGGTAAGTAATGTTGTCGAAGAGTTTCCAATCATCCGGGGATAGTGTGTTGGCTAACTCAAAATGAAGATAAAAGAGTTGTCCAAACCTGAAAGACATTCTTATCTTAGTATAGATTCCGGCCGTGGAAGCCTTCGCTATTACTATATATTCTGCCTATACAAAATGACTATTAATTTTTATGGATCTTCAATCCTTCATATTCAGTTTCCTTTTCTAAATTTTTATTTACGGTCTTACCGTAACAATTTAAATGAGATCCATAATGCTCATGAGGTAAAATTGAATCAGCAAATTTATGACTTAAGTAGGTCAACAATTCTTATTTTACGGTGCATTAGTAACTGGTGAATAAAATTAAACTAAACCGGATGCATTGTTAAGCGCAATCTAGTGTGCAATAAAACCAGCGTCTCTTGTTTAGGTGAGCTCAGGACAGTGCCGACGTCACCTGCAAAAGAACCGTTTGACGCATACCGCAATTGGCAACGTGATAATGCTCATGCGACTCGCATAATTGGTACAGCTATAGATGAAGAACCCGCTATGCATGTTCGAAGGAAAACAGACGCGAAAGAAATTTGGGATACCCTAATTTCAGTTTTTGAGCAACCTTCACCGCAACGCTTATACACGCTAGTCTATTCCTTTTTCGTGACTACGATAGAAGACGTCACTTTCGTTACAAAACACACTTTACTATTGAAACGTCCTCAAATTCAAGAGCCTTCTCGAAGTTGTTATCCATCTTCTAGAACGTATACCGAAAGATATGGAACGCTCGAGAAGGGTTTCCAAAATGTGTATATATACGGAACAAACAAATCGTAGGTCAGTTATTTCCGTAATGCGAAGACTGCAGTGTTAAGAAGATTATTCAAGTCTAAATAAATAAGTAGTTAACGCGTGTTATAAATAAATCTACGAAGTACGTGACTTTAGTGTAAACAAGTGTGTGAAGCTATCCGCGGACTTTATCTTATCTTAATTAGTATAAGTGTTTTTATTAAATATTATTAGATTTAATTAGTTCGGTTAATTTAAAAGTGTACATATTTTTAGTATAAGTAAAAAATATTTTTAGTAGTTTAAATAAATTAGTTTTAATAATAAAATTCGTTACAAGTCTTACAAATGCACAGTTCAATGGTATAGCGGAAAGACACATTCAGACTATAAAGGCAATGTTTAAAAAGGTAAAAGAAGACAAAAAAGACTTAAATTTAGCTGTTTTAAACTACCGAAATACACCAATTCATGAAAATGCGTCTCCCGCAGAAATTCTAATGTCCAGAAGGCTTAGAACAATGATATCAAGTACATCAAAAACAATGAATCCTAAAATTGTAAAAAACTACGGAAAAGAGATACAAAACAATCAATTCAAGCAAAAACAATATTACAATTTAGGAAAAGAAGATCTGAATAATATCGATTTACAAACCAATGTATATGTACAACTAAGTCCAAAAGGCGTTTGGACACCTGGTGTACTTATAAATACACTTAGAAATAAGTCTTATAAAGTGAGAACAAATAACGGATCAATTTTTATAAGAAATAGAAAATTCATTAAACCAGTAGAACAAAATGAAAGTTATTTGTCCGTAAGGAAAATGAGAATAGTAATAGGGTTGATAAACACATTAAACATTTTATCGAAATGAAACCAAGTGAAACCACAAGATTCGAAGAACATTACAATTCATTATCAGAGGCTGGAACAAATCAAAATAACAAAGTGTCTTCTTATGGTCGAAAGATAAAACAGCCTCTGAGATTGAAGTTGTAACAAAGTAACCGCGAAAGTTTAAGATTTCATAAGGTTGGGATTACATTTTATTATTAATAAAAATGTACATTATTAAGTATAGGCAAACACACTTGTCGCAATTTGTAACTACTTATTTAAGTTTCTTTTACTTTTGTTCGTTGTAAAAGGGTTTCCTTTTGTAACTGTTACAACAATGAACTATTAAATAAGATTTAAGTAATAGCACGTATATAATCAATTAATTTAATTGTCATTGTCAATGTAACGTTATAGCGGTTTTTCAAATTTGCGGTAACTTACCGCCTTATTTTTGAAGGAGCACTCTAAGCCGCCATCTCTTAGCCAATTTTATTACTATTCGTCGGCCATTAGTGTTCTACTTTTTAACGTCAAATTACGTCTTGTTATCTTTGGGCAACACACAACACAGTAAAATATACGAAAATATGGGAGAAAAAACAACAAAAAAGTGTCGAATTTGTTTAATGGAAATAGAAACCGAGCAGTATTACTTTTTGCATAACGAGAATAAGTTAATGCTACAATTCAAATTGTTGGATTTTCTACCACAACTTGTAAGTAAAACTGACTAAATTGTATCAACTAATATAAACTATCCCACAGAATCTAAACATCACACCGAACCCAATTATATGTAACGGATGTATGATTATGATTGAGAAAATACATGAGTTCAAGCAACTGTGCATACAAACTGAAACCACTCTACAGAATCTACAAGAACAAGGAGCACTTAAAGAAGAGTTGCTTGATGATAACGTAAAAATTGAACTTTCAGACTTAAAAATCAGCAGCGATGAATGCTTGGAAATCAATAAAGATGTACCTGTATGCATTGAGGAATCTTCAAGACCAGAAATATATTATTCCTACGACTGTGAATTCAACACCAACAAGAAAAGTATTTTGATTCAACACCTCCCTAATAAAAATGTAAAAGCACATATGCATAAGTCGTATAATTGTGATAAGGTCAATTATAAAACTTCTCACATAACTTTGTTAAAAAATCACAAAACAAAACATACTGGTGAAAAACCATTTAAATGCTATATGTGTGATTATTGCTGTAACCGAATGGACCAATTAAAAATGCATATTCGTAAACACACTGGTGAAAAGCCATTTAAATGCAATATATGTGATTACTCTTGCACTCAAGAGGGAAATTTAAAAACGCATATTCGTAAGCATACTGGTGAAAAACCGTTTAAATGCAATGTATGTGATTACTGTAGCAGTCAACTGGGAGATTTGCAAACACATGTGCGTAAGCACACTGGTCAAAAACCATTTAAATGCAATATATGTGATTACTGTAGCACCCAATTGGGACATTTAAAAATTCATATGCGTAAGCACACTGGTGAAAAACCATTTAAGTGCAACATATGTGATTACTCTAGTACTACTACGTCAAATTTAAGAATGCATATGTGCAAGCACACTGGTGAAAAACCATTTAAATGTGATGCATGTGATTACTGTTGCACCCAATTGGGCCATTTGAAAACTCATATGCGTAAGCACACTGGTGAAAAACCATTTAAGTGCATCATATGTGATTACTCTAGTACTACTACGTCAAATTTAAGAATGCATATGAGTAAGCACACTGGTGAAAAACTATTTAAATGTGATGTATGTGATTACTGTAGTACCACCAAGTCGCGCTTAAAAACGCATATGCGAAAGCACACTGGTGAAAAATCATTTAAATGCAATGTGTGTAATTACTGTAGTAACCAAATGGAAAATTTAAAATCTCATATGTGTCAGCATACTGTCGATTTTAAACCTTTGCCTGAGTACAATTTAACAAAACACTCGGAAACATAATTTATTTAGTACTACGTAATCAATATACAGTTTTATTATTATGTGTTATAAAAAGTATTGTTCAAAAACGTATTTAGCGATAGGTAATGATTGGCTGGTTGTTAAACTTGAGGTTTAATGTTTAATTGTAGTTTGTATATATTTTAGGAAAAAGAAATCGTCAGTGTAGAATTTTAAGTGCTTTATAAACATTTTATTTAATAATTATTTTCTAAATCAGTCCCTTCTTTTATTTATTCCTGCTTTTAGTTTGCTTTATCTCATTATCCTAACTTGGTTCAACCCTTACGCTTAACTCTTCATAAAATACATCACCTTTGTAACCTTTGCTATAAATATTATGCCACGAAAGATAGACCACCTCCTCACTAGTATATGATACATTTTTATTAATAGTATCGTCTTTACCTTCGAAACTACCGTTTACATCAGTGGTTCCTAAAGTGGTGTATATCGACCCCCAGGAGTCTACGACGACCTGCAAGGGGTCTACGTCAGCAAAAAAAAAATTTGGGGGTCGATGAAATGAAAATGGGGGTCCACGATAGTGGATCTCAACATACACTGATAGTACCTATTTACTTACATTATACTATCGTATAATATAAAGACATATACGTTATTCATAAAAGTACCTATGAAGTAAAAAAATTATTATATGTTTATAAAATTGTGTAAGTTGTAGGATGTAGGCATTCGCATTGTGGTCGCAATACATTTTGAACTTGTAAAAACCTGCACATAATGATATACTAGTATATATAAGTTTAACTTTATTCATTACATACATATATACTACATTTTCTTATCCCTTCTCCCCCCTTAACTTTTTCCTCCTGCTCCATACTTCCTCCATCCATTCCGCTCTTTTTCCGTTTTCATCTAAGATATCCACTATTTTCATCACCTCTTCTCTTAGTTCCCTGCATCTCTTTCTCATGTGGTTAAGGTCTTCCGTTTCTTCTCCACATAGCCTGCACAACTTTTCTGGTTCTTCTTTCCAATATTTGTTCCCTAACTCCTCGTTGCCACATCTGAACCTTGCCACCATTTTTTCCTTTTGTTGCTTTTAATCTCACTGTCTTTTAAATATTCCGGCACCCCTTCACCCTTGATATCTTTATAATTCCTATTATATCTGCTCTCTTTTATCTTTGTCCATCTTTCTTGTTTTTCGATGTCTATCTCTCCTTATTATTTCTTCTCTTGTCCCTACCACCACTTCTTCACTCGCGGTACCCGTTTCTTTTGTAATACTCTTCTCTGCCCTCCTGCCCGTACTTCACTTTCCCTCCCTTTATCTCTTTCCAACATTCTTGCAGAATTTTGCAATCTGTTCTTTCCCTCATTTCTTCCTCGTATTTTATTGCTCTTTTTCCTGTCTCGATCCTTATTTTCTATCTGAACCTCCTCTCTCACAATATACTCCGGTGTATCCCTGTCCAATCCTAACACCCATCTCCAGTATTTTTCCTGTAGCCCCTCTACCTCCCTCCACTCCTTCCAGCCCCATATTTCCGCTCCATACATTACCACCCCCTTTATTAATTTTTTGAACAGCAATTTTCTTTTTTTATATCCATCTTGAATACTCTTTCCCCACACCCCAGACTTGTCCTATTAGCCTGTTTCCTTTCTTCACCCTTTCCTTTATGTGTTCTCCCTCTTTATTATCCTGTTTCATCGTGTAGCCCAGGTACGTAAATTCCTTCACTTGTTGCACTTTCTCATCACTCCATCTCCACTCCTCTCTTTTTCTTTTCCCTCTCCTTTTCTAACTCTCCTTATCTTTGTTTTCTCCTTGTTTCCTTCCATTTCTTTTTTTTTCATATATTTCTCTAGCGTTTTTATCATCTCTTTCATTTCCTTTTCCTCCTTAGCCACCAGCACTATGTCATCCGCATACGCCAACGACCATACCTTAGCTTTCCCTACCACTATCCCTCCTGTCTGTTGTTCTCTCATTGTCTCTTCCAGATCCCCCGTATATACCGAAAACAGGCTTGGGCTCAGTGGACATTCCTGCCTCAACCCTCTCTTTGTTATGAATTTCTCACTTTCTTCCCCATTCACTTTAACCCTGCTTCTCGTTTCTTCGTATATTTCCTCTATTCTTTGTATTAATCTTTCATTGATTTTTTTTCTTTTCATATATTCCCACAGCTTTTCCCTATTCACTTTGTTAAAAGCAGCTTTTAGGTCTACGAATAGTGCTACCATTTTCCCTCTTTTTTTTCTAGTTCTTTATTTGCTAAGTGTTTCATTATATATATGTTGTCTATCGCCCTTCTTCCTTTTCTGAATCCCGCTTGTCCGTCTGGTACCAAACTTCTTTCCTCTATTTCCTTTTGTAATCTTTCTTGCAGTATTGTCGCGTACAATTTGTATGCCGTGCTCAATAATGTTACCCCTCTATAATTCTCGACTTTATTTTTTTCGCCTTTTTTATGTATTGGGCATATTATTCCCTCTCTCCATCTCTCTGGGAATCCTTCCCCTTTCCATATTTTGTTTATTATTTCCGTCATCCTTTTTGCTACATTTTCTCCCCCGTATATCCACTCTTCTCCTTGTATCCCATCTTCTCCTGTCGCCTTTCCTTTTTTCATATTCTTTATCGCCTCTATTACTTCTTCCTCCCCTTATTTTATCCCTATCTCCCTCTTCTTGTCTTACTACCGCGTCTTTCCTTTTTTCTTTTTCCTGCTTTTGTTCTTCCCCTCCCAACAGGTTCCGAAAATATATCTCCCATTCTTTAATTTTTATTCCCTTTGTCGTCCTGTTTTTTTTTCTTCTGCTTCTTTAGGTACTTCCATACATCTTCTTCCCTTTTCATGTTTTTTTGTATATTTTTACTGCTTCTTTGTATTCTTCTTTTTCTTTCTTCCCTTTTTCCACTGTCTTAATGCTCTTTCTTGCATTTTTCTTTGCTTCCTTGCATTCCTTATCCCACCATTTCTTCCATCCAGTTTTCTCCCCTTCCATTTTCTAAATCTGACTCTCCCTGTTGCTTTCTCCATCATCTCTCTCATTTCCTCTACACTTTCTTGTAATTCCTTCCCTATCCATACCGTTTTCCCTATTCTCTCTTTATATCTTTTTATACTCTCTTCTGTCCACTTTTTTTTAGTTATGTACTTCCCCTTTTCCTCTCTCTCTTCTTTTTCCCTTCCTTCCATTGTCAATTCCAGTGGTTGATGGTCTGACTCTACCCTTTCTCCCACCTTAAATGTCTTTACCTTTTCTGCGGCCTCTTCATTTGTCATTACAAAATCTATTATTGATTCTCCCCTTCCTCCTATGTACTTAAATTCTTCCTTTCCATTTTCTTCTCTGTTCCCGTTCATTATTTCCCACCCTTTTTCGTTGCACAATTCTAGCAGTTCTTCTCCCTCTTTATTTATCACCTTGTCCTTTGTCTGTCTCTTTCCCGTCCCTTTTCTTTATTGTATTCCCCTCTCTTCTCCTATTCTTGCGTTGAAGTCTCCTCCTACTATTATCAATCCCTCTTCCCTCTCTTCTATCATCTCTTCTATGTTTTTCCTTGTCTCTTTCATTTTACTGCTATAAACCGTCACTACTTTTATTTTTGTTTTTCCCCACTGCATGTTCCTTTCTACAACTTCTCTTCTCTGTTGCACTTTCTCCTTCTTTTCCTGGTTCAACTATTTTTTTCTTATTCCCGTTATTATCCCCCCCTTTGCTCTCCTTTTTTCTTTTCTCTTTCTGCATGTTGCACCACCCACTCAAATTCCTCCGGCAACTCTTTTTCCCACCACTCCCATTCTTTTTCTTCCATCCATGTTTCCTGTATGTGTCCTACATCCTGTTCCTTGATGTACTTCTAGAAATCACGTTCCTTGTTTTTTATTCCTGCTACGTTCCAAAACAATACTCTCAGCTCACTCACCTCCTCCCGTGCTTCTTCCTCACTTTCTTTTTTTCTCTCTTCTTTTTCTTTTCCATTTCCATCTCTCATTATTCCTTTTCTTTGCCGTTCCGTCAACTTTCCCTCCTTTACCACCCCCCCTTTGCCCTTTAGTTTTTTGCCTTTTGGTTCCCCACTTTCTCTTCTCTTTCTCTGCACAGTCCCCTATTCTTGTCGTTCCATATGTATCTGTCTCCCTCTATCTCCATTTTTCTGTACCCTACCCATACTCTTTTTCCTTCCGCTCTTTTTTCCACCGCTATGTTCATTATTTCTCTTTGCACTCTTCTTTCCTCCCATGTCAAATCGTGACATATATATTCTTGTATTCTTTAATTTCTTCTTCTCCTCCATTACATTCTGTTATTCCTCCCATCCTCCGATTTCCGCCACCACCATCTCATTTTTCTTCTCTTTGTTTATTACTGTCACTTTTTTCACCTCTACTTTTACATTTAATTTTTCTTCCAGCATCACTGCTAAATCTTTTTGTGGTTTTTCACTTCTCCACCCCTTTATCACAATATTATTCTTTCTTTTCCATCTTTCCTCGTCTTCCGCTTTTTTCTCCAGTTTTTCTATTCTCTCCATCAGTTTCTCTCTTTCTTTCTCCCACTTCTTTTCTCTTTCTCCCATTTCTTTTTCATTTCTTTGATTTCTTGTCTTATTCCTTGCATATTTTCTTCCATCTGTTTCATCATTTCTCTCATTAATTTTTTTAACTCCTCCATTTCTTTTCTTCCTTCTTCTGTTCTTGAGGTTTTTCCTTCGCTCTCCTCCGATATCTTTTTAATGTCTGGTGATCTTATTGTTTTCTTTCCTCTTTCAAATATTTGTTGCCTTTCTTTTTCCTCTTCCTCTCTCTCTCTCTTATTCATCCCTTTCCCCCTTTTGTTATTACTTATTATTTATTATTTATTTATTTATTTATTTTTTAAATTTAGTTATTTATTTAATTTTTTTTTCTTTATTAATTTTTTTTAAAATTTATTGTTACTATGATTCTTTCTAACTGTATTTAATTAACGCCCGCCACAAATATTAGAAAAGTATACAAATACAAGTTTGTATTTCACTGTTATCACAAGCGCGCGCTTGACCTTAAAACTAGTCCGCGATATCCGCTCGCATTCGCACACGTTATCTGAGCCACCTATATCTTCTTATCCATAATTATAATGTACTTATTTACTACTCACATTACAACTGTACTTTTAATCCTTTCTTCAACTTCACATTCCTCACCACGCACACGTAAATTAATTGCTGTAAATCACTTTAAATTACACAAAACTCCGCACTACTATTAAACACGTCCTCACTCAATCACCTTCAAAACACGACCCTCTAATGATATACTAGTATCATCTTGTTACAAGCATACGCGCAGACTCAGAGCTTCGCGAACTTGCGCTTCGTTTTTCATCTAGTTACCAAAAATACTCACGTATCAAGCCGTCATACGAAAATCTGTAGGGAGCATTTTGGAATTTCAAGAGAGAAATGGAGTTTCACAATATTAAAAAAATTAGCAGTACCCTAGCTTGGTTGTGGCTTAGATCAACTAAATTGGTCTGTAGTTACCAACTGAGCAGAATATCGGGTCAGGAAAAGTCCATTGAATGTTACTTTTATGATCAAGGAGGTTGCCGGAATGGAGAAACCTGCCGCTATCGCCACGATCCTTTTTGCCGGTGTCGCATCCAGTTTCTTGTTCTAGGGCAGAACAGTCTTAAAAAGGAGGCAGTGAAACGTTCGAGAGCGTTCACGAAGTTTTTATCCATTTCCAGAACTCTTTTATCCCTACCGCTTTTATACATTAACGCTGTCTTTCGAGAATAAAAAATTCTCGAAGTACAGCGTTAATGTATAAAAGCGGTACAAACAAATCACAGGTCATTTATTTCTGTAATTCGAAGTCGGCAGTGCGAAGAAAATTATTCAAATTTAAATAAATAAGTGATTAACGCGTGTCACAAGTTTGTGAAGTTATCCGCGGATACTATTTTTCGAGTGATAGTGCTATATAAATTAGTGTAAGCATTTTTTAAAAATATCCTTAGATTTAATTAGCCCGGTTAGTTATAAACATGTAGATATTTTTAGTATAAATAAATTAGTTTTAATAATCGTTACATTACTTATAAACACCAAAAACTAAGAAATTTTAAACTGTATGCCAGTAAATCAGGTTTCTATTTACACCCTAGTGGCGCTGCAATACTAATCGATATTATCTATCCACGTGTGTGTTATTTAATTTAATAGACGTTTAATCTGTTCAGTAATATCTGTTACAAACACTTAAACACAGGCCCTTAGTTTTTTTTTTAAATTTCATAAGTATAGGCGATTCAATTTAAGATTCAAGTACAATTAGTCACTAAGAAATATCAATTTCACTTTACATGTAGGTACGCGAGTTAGCGTATCGCTTAGTTTGAATCGCTTGAAGCAGACACACTTTCAAAGTTTTAGTTTTGTACTTAGTATCTTGTACTTCACTTTTTATCAAAACGGGAAAATTGGTTATCGAGTCCGATAATTTCCTAAGTTCTATAAATTAAAAAAAATATGTTTTTGTGTTTTAAGTAATACATTTTTAGATAATAAGTACTCCCACGGTGCACATTACATTTTATTGACGTCATTAAGACGTTAATGTCGTCATATGATGTCAGTGTGCTGCCTGGGCTGTTGTTTAAGACAAAAAAAGAAAAGAATTGATATACGTACATTCTTTTCGCGATTCTCAATCTTTTCCATTTCTTTCTGTACAATTTTATCCTGAATACATTTTAGATAAGTTATTTCTAAGTTGTTTGCGCAATTTCCTGTACGTTATCAAAACATTAATTTATCGAAAATTTAGATAAATAAGTGTAACTATTGTTTTAGAAAGAGTTTTGTTTATTCATTAACAAAAAAAATATTTCAATAAATCACTGCACGCAAACACTATGAATGTATAATAAGTATTGTCGTGCAGCAATATTTAGAATAAAGTTGGAAAACTGACACCCGCGTAAAGTGGTTTCGTCTAAGATGGTCTTGGCCGCAGGCTATAGTTTTGGGTCCTTGGGTTCATTTTTCTTTGGGTTCCCGTTGACAGGTAAAAGAAACCTTGAAGATACCAAATGAAAAAGATTCAGATTTGCTCAATAACACAATATGGTACCAACATGATATTGCGCCACCCTATTTTGCGAGAGTAGATTGCGAATAATTAAACCAAGCATTTCCTAACCAATGGATTGGTCGTAGGGGATCTATTGAATGGCTTCCTAGATTCCATGATCTTATCCCCTTGACTACTTCGTTTAGACACAGTTTGGGGGGAGAAAAAGGTATGGACAGATGAAAATATTGAGGTTTATAGGAAAAAATTAGAGGAGGAGCAATGGATGGAGGAAGGAGTGAAAGAACTGATCAATAAAAACAGTAGAAAAAAAATATACCAGAAAAAAACATAAAAAAGTGTAGAAAAAAGTAGTGGTGGATTAAGGAATGTAGGAAAGCTAGGAAGGAGGTAAGAACAGGTAAAAGAAGTTAGAAAAAAAAATTGATTTTCAAGAATATGAAAGATTGAGATCACTATATAAAAAAGGGTGTTGCAAGAAAAAATAGAAAAATGCAAAAGAATATAGAAAAGAGTTAGATCAAATAAAAATGTTAGAAAATGAAGGAGACATATGGATTTTTTTGAATAAGAAAAGAAAAATTGGTAAAAAAAGGGGGTTACAAATTGATATAAAAAAATGGAAAGAATATTGCATAGATGTCTTAGAGGGGAAAGAAGAAAGTAAGGTAAATTTGAAATAGAAAGGATAACAAGAAGAGGGAGCAGTACGACTATACAAAAAGAAGAAATAGAAGAAGCATTAAGAAAAATAAAAAAATAGAAAGGCAGAAGGGACGCATTGGACGCAAGGAGAAGGAGAAGAATGGAAATATACAGAAGAGAGAACGAAAGAAAAAATAGGGAAAATTTTACGATTTAAGATATGGCCAGGTGTAGAGTTCCCGGATGATTGGAAAGAAGCAATAATATGCCCAATTTAGAAAGGAAGAGACAGAAGAGAGGTAAAAAAGTATAGAGGTATAAGTGTGGCAAATTGAGTGTTTTTTATTATACTCAAAGTCAGAATTTGTTAAACGACCCCCAACATGGAGACACCCATAAGGATCCAGAAACGGTTTGAGTGATTGAATGTTAGAAGATTTCAAGTTACGATTATTTTCTATGGCATTAATTTTCATAGCGAAAAACTCGTGCTGACATAGCTTGATAACCGTTAGTAACGTCGGCACGCAATGAGCCAATTAGTTTGTCGGAACTGCGAGAATTGTGTATAAACCTAAGAACGTAAGAAAATACCCTTTGCCATTTTCCTAGAGAAGAATATGGAATACTTTGGTTGAGTTATGGTAGCGTTTATCAAAGTTGTATAATTTGTTACGTGCATAAATTTAAATAATGCATTACCCTGTATATTGGTTTAATTAAAAATTACTTTTATATTTCTCGACGCCATCTATCGGATTCGTTGGTCACTTTGTATTGAGTAAGCGATATCCGGCGAGATTTCCGGCATTTTGACTTTAACATCGTGCATGTGTTAATCTATGTCTGCGTGAGTGAAAAATCGTTTTCTAAAATCATCCACGTGTTGGGACACGATGGAAATTAGAAGTTTCCTTAATTAACTAATTTATTCACGCAGAGTAAGTGGGTTTTGTTCTTTCTTTAATTAAAGGTAATTTTTATGTCTTTTGTTAGCGCCATGTGCTACCTCCTAACTATGGGTATTCTTATCGTCATCTAAAATCTTCAAGGGAAAATTAGTGCAGAATTTCGATTCGGAGGCAATTAATTACATTATTGAATGTCACCTGTTGGGAAGATCCTAATACGATAAGATTGAATTCTATTCGGAGGCAATCAATTACATTATTGAATGTCACCTGTTCGGAAGATCCTAATACGATAAGATTGAATTCTCTTCGGAGGCAATAACTTAATACCACCTTAGATGGGAAATTTAATGTAACAGCATACGATAAGTGTCGGTTCGAGTACTTTCCTTTAAATGTGTCTTTTACTTATAGTTTGTGAGTCGCCAGGTAGACACGATTGTTTTCAGGAAGTTTAATTGCAGGAAGCCATTAGGAAAAACGTTTTTCTGAAGGTAACCCTGGACTTTGGTAAGTCAACTTTTACTTATTTATTCGTTGTCGCTACGGTGCATACTCACGACTTATTATATTTACTAATCGTACGTTTGAATTGATTTGTTACTTGTTATTGTGACTCAATTAGTTTAAGTAAAGGACTTATCGCTTGCTGCTTATATCCACAGTCAATTATCATTATTAATGTTACTTACTGATAAAGTTTTATATATGTTATGGTAGTTACACTTTTGTTTGACGTGTAGTGTAAGTTGCCGATCCTACTGCTATTCTCTTTTCTATATTCTCTCCCGTACCGGCTTATATTTGGCTATTTAACTGTTAATATATTTATCTTGATAGAGTAATTAAAGTACAATTGTTGTTAACGACGTAGTTTCTTTTTTTCGTTTCTTTCAGCATTACGAACCTAACATCTTGTTACAAGTTTCTACCGCCTGTCTTGAGCGGGACAGAAGTTACTTTGGGATAAGCTCTGGCGCCCTTAAATATATTTAATGTATCTATGAACCCCCCTCTCACCGACTATTGTGAGTTGGCCGTGCAGGTTCGTAAAATAGCTAAAGCTTGTAACAAATTCTTTTCGGTAGACTCATTTAAATCAATGTTGTTAGAATTGATGTCCTAATGGGAATCATCTTAAAGGAGAAACTCAGGGCATTGAAACCATAAACGATTGGCCTTTAATTCCAAAATGTTTGTTCCGCGTGAAATTAGATCTGCGGGGTTATTTGATGTGGCAAAATGGTGCCAATTTTGAGTGTTTGCGATACGATTTGCAACACAAACATTGTATTTGTTCGAAGCAGAGTGGATCCAATTTAAAACCATTTTGGAATCGATCCACAAAAAAATGCCATGGAGGATAATACCCAGGGTATTAACTATTTTAAAACACTATTGTGCCATTAACATAACGACACAGAGCTCTAAACGACGAACGGTGGCAGTACGCAAAAGCGCAACTTTTCATTTGGAAAACAACAAATTGGTGCGCACGCTGCCATCTGGAAGAGATAATGCAGCGTGGAACGTAGAAGCTATTTAAGCTCAAGAGGTGATTCTTAAAGTTAGACCATTTAAGGATAAGGTTTTCTGGTATGAGATTGTCCGAACCGAGACCAAGTTGCCAGAAATTTTGAACCTTGAACGACAAGCGAAGAAAAGAAACCTAAGGAATCAAAAAATTTCGAATAGATAAAATTTTCTTTTTGGTAGGAACTGTATTGTCGTCAAGCAAATCAATCTTACGAAACGATGAATCGTTCAAAGAGTTCCAATGGATACCTAACGTTTTAGAATCAGAACGTTCTTCAATGGGTAGAGTAGCTAGCTCGATATTTTCGGAGCTTGAAGTATCGAGAAGTTTCGGTATATTTGAAAGAAATGTACGAATTGTAAAATCTGCGGAAGAAAGTTCCTTGATTCTTATCATTTTCGACTGAATGTGGAGAAAAGCAGGCGATCCATGTAGAAATTTTTGGGAATAACCTCAGAAGCCTTTGGAAAGGAACCTTTATGTATGTCGGCTAGGTGCTTCAAACATTGCGTAGCTAAATAACAGCCTGAAGTAGTGCCATAAGTAACCATCTTCAGACGGTAGATTTCTAGAGGTTTATTTGGGTTATCCCTCCAAGGAGAATCAATATTGGCCATTCTGTACATTTTTGCAGTTTTACCGTAGAAGACGACAAGATATCGAATAAATTATCTTGAACTTGAGGTCCGATTATTTGTATATCGTTAGTTGAAACGTTATTAGATGATTTTGCGCTAGCGTCGATGCAACGCGTGATTACAGCATGATAAGGAAAAAATTGCGGAGGAATTTTTTCGATGTCAGTGGAACCATTAATAGTTTCAACAAAATTAAATTTATGACTTTCGGATTTAGTGACCTTAGTCATGTGGCTCATAGACTGCCTTGAGTTGAAAATATTCTCTGAGAAGTTTGGAAGATCTTTGGAGCCTTTTTTCCAAATTAAAGAAGCAGGGCTCCTCTATTTGTTTGGAATCGCCTAACAATGGTAATCTTGAGTTAAATAGTATAAAGATGTTACGGTCGAATTTTCTTTATGCACGCCTATGTTGTTACGGACGAAATTTTCTTTGCGCACGCCTATGTATTCCCAACGTGGAATCAATTTACGGTTTGGACGCCCCCTAACGATCGTTTTCTACGCGCGACTGTCATTTACGACGAGTTCTTCAATCTGAAAACTACATAAAATGGCCGGCGAATTGACGAGTGAACATTTCTAAACTTATCCACAGTCTTGGGGACCAATCTATGTGTGTATAACACGTATATTTCGTTTGCGTCGTCACCGGGTAAGATTATAACTCTCATTTAGTAAAACTCCGTTGTAATTTCTCGTAATCTGATAGCCGTTTCCACCACGTGCGAGCATTTCATTCCAAATGGTTAATTGTTAATGAGGGATCCATTTCGAATAACCATTTCGTCAAACAAATATTCTATGAGGCATACAACATATGGCAGTAACCGAATGTACCGAGTGTAATTAAAAGCTGTCGAGATTCTACTCAGGCAGCAGATACCTGTGTAATCACAGAAAAGGGGTATAACAGCATCCGATTTCGGGTTGTGTTATGTGTATACTTTAAAATTTAAGTAATGACTTTGTAGATTTGGATTTCGTGAGATATTAGGTTGACACGAATTGCGATTCAAATTACTTGCTGGGTACGTGTCGAAGAAAGTACTTTCTCCACACCAAGGGAATTCCTGTATTTGTGGTAAGTGTTTTTATGTCTTTTCTTTCGTCGTCAACGAGATTACTCACGAAACTTTCACTAATAGTATTTCCGTACTGGTTACCGTAATTGTGGTACCATTTAATTAGTAAATTTGCTTATACTACGTATGCTGTATCCTACCCTTAATAATTGTGATAATTTAATGTTAATGCCATACTTGTTATCATTGTTTTATTGTCAGTAATGCCATATTACTAATTATGTAAACGATATTTACTACAAACTATTCTTCGCTATATATTTTTACTGTAGTTTACTTATGTACGGTGTGTTGCCTATGCTACTGGCATTTCTGTATTGAGAAGTCTTATATTCTGTGATAATCATCAGCGATCCTACATTAAAGTTGTTATTGTGGTTAGTTATTCTTTTATGACAACATACCTGTCTCCTGTGACTATCGTTACCAACTAATTACTTTTGACTACTCGAACAGCTGAGTAGAGGAATTACGAACCTAACATCTTGTTACAAGTGCTACCATTCTGTTGTGAGCGGACAGAAGTCACTTTTGGGAAAAGCTCTGGCGCCCTTAATTATATTTAATGTATCTATGAACCCCCTCTCTCACCGACGCTTGTGAGTTGGCCGTGCAGGTTCGTAAAACCGCAAAAGCTTGTAACAAAGACCACAAAGTGGCTAGTGTCATCACGACAAATTGTATTAGCGAAATGATTTTCGCAAACTCTCTCTTCATTAGAGAGTAAAGATTGCTTGGAAATTGAAACAAAATTATCTAATTCCCAGAATTTGGTTACTGTTTCACCCACCTTTCATAGCACTTTCAGTATATTATCATCCAGCGTTGTGTACGCCCTTCAAAGCTTTTATTGTTAACTATTCACATCCATGCGAATATGGAATAGAATATTATTGAGTGAAAGTCTTTATTTGTTTCTTATGTTTCTGGCTTGATTTAGTTTTTCTGTTATTGTCTGTAGCGAGTTTCCATACCTTCACACGTATTCTTTGTCTGTGAAGATAATAAGCAGATGTTAAAATTGGAAAAATTTTTATGTCGTCACGTCACTGTAGCTAACACTATCTACACCTTTAAAAGATTGGATGTAATTATTATCGTATTGGAAGAGACACCGAAATTACGAAATTAATTTAAGAGAAACTGCGCATTCGTTTATTTTCCGTGATCGTATGAATTAAATGGGTTTTACTTGTGATAACACCGTATGTACTTACACATTAATTAAGTTTTAGAAAATACTGAAAAGGTGCCGCTAGGTAATCGCATGATTTGATGAAAACTAATTGTAGGTATTATACTTTTTATTTTAACTTTTAGTATTTTAGTGGTCAGTTGATTGTAAGAACGACTGTACGTACATGTTAGATTGTTAACACAATTGATTATATAATCGTTTTGTTGTGTCACATTATTATACGGTGCGTTTTAATTCTCCACTTCTTCGAGATTCGTATGTTTGTATATTAATTTACGAAGTAAATTTGTTTCTCTTCTGAATGTAAACGTTAAGCCGACAAGGTCACTTTTTTGTACGACGTGTTGCCTAATCGAAATCTTACTTTTTGTCTGTGATACCAACCTACGTGCTAGTGTTTGATCAAATTTATATACATGTAATTATGTATTTGTTTTGGTGCTTTTTTAAATTTTATTTTATAAGATAGGACAAGAAAGTTTATGACTCAATCACCGGAACAACTGAGTTAGTAGTCGCTCTTATAAGTTACGAGAAAAACGACGTAACAAATTTGGGTTCTAGCTGTCTAGTCCCGAGTTTGTTTGTGCGATTCTAATTCGTTCTATTTTTATTAACTTTTGTACGTATTGGTTGTCTTTAGTAAGTACGGTTTACTCAAAGTTTATTTCGAAAAACCAATGGTATAACCAGTTAGTGGGTAAAGTGTACTTATATCGTATGTGCTTTGATGGTCGTAAGTTAAATGAAGTAACTGTTCGTGATTCTTATCCGTAGCCTAGGATTGACTCTATTTTAAATAAACTTTGTGATAGTCAATTTCTTTCCTCAATTGATCTAAAGCAAGCCTTTCAAATTCCTCTTGGTATCGATTCTCGTCCTAAGGCTGCGTTTACTGTTCATGGTAAAGGTCTTTTTCAATTCAAACGAATAGCTTTTGGTTTGTGTAATAGTGCTCAGTCAATGCAGAGACTTATGGATGCAGTACTTGGTCCAGAACTTGATCCATATGTTTTCGTCTATCTTGATGATATAATTATCGCCACCCCTATCTTTGAAAAACATTTAGAGGTTCTTAATTTGGTTTTCTTATAGCTTAAAGAAGCTAATTTATCTGTAAATTTTGAAAAGTGCAAATTTATGCGTGATTCTCTTGTTTTTCTTGGCTTTTGTAGTTGATAAAAATGGTTTGTGTACCGATCCTAAAAAGGTTTAGTTAATTTTACAAGCTCCCATTTCTAAAAATACTACTGAAGACGTAGAGTAATGAGTTTGTTGCAATATTATCGTCGTTTTATTAAAGATTTCTCTACCATCAGTGCCCCTTGTGCATGGTAACCCCAAAGGACAATCTATTGCTTGGACTTCTGAAACCGACCAAGCTTTTTCTACTTTAAAAAAATTATTGACTTCTGCTTCTGTAGCTTATGCCAGTCGTACCTTAACTAAAGCCGAGAGAAAATATACTGTTACCGAAAAAAAGTGTCTTGGTGTTTTGTTTGGTTGCGAACATTTTCCAGGTTATGTTGAAAGTACAAAGTTTACTGTCTTTACCGATCATTCTTCCTTGCTCTGGTTAACTAAACTCAAAGATCCTGCAAATCGCTTAGCTCGTTGGTGTCTTTTTTTGTCTCAATTTAATTTTACTATTAAACATCGTAAAGGTTCCGTAAGTGTTCCTGCTGGTTATCTTTCTCGTTCCGTTAATCTTCTTCAAAATTTTGAAATAATTCCTGATGACTGGTACAAAAATATGTTATCTAAGGTTGTATCTAATCCCGCTGATTTTCCTGATTTTACAGTAAAAGATGGTATTCTCTTTAAACGTTTGCGTCGTACACGTAACGTAGTTTCTAACTTATCTGATTGGAACATTGTCATTCCTACAGATTCCATGATAAAATTACTTCTGGTCATTTTGGAGTTTTTAAAACTGTCTCTCGTATTACTGAATATTATTATTGGCGAAAATTATTATCTTCTGTTAAGAAATATGTCTCTAATTGTTTAGTTTGTGGTTCTCAAAAAGCTCCTAATGTTGCTCGTGGTGGATTGATGGGCAAATATAAAAACATCAACTTTCCGTTTCAGATGATTTCTATCGACTTCATGGGTCCTTTCCATCGCTCTAAGAAAGGAAATACTCAATTGCTAGAGATTATCGACTGGTTTACTAAATTTGTTATGGTAAATCCCTTATATAATACCACTACCGTTTCTGTTGTTAAATATCTTGAAGAAAATGTCTTCACTATCTTTGGCGTGCCTCTAATTATCTTGTGTGATAATACACAGTGTTACTACACTTTCTTTAATTCCTTTCTGCCGTGTTGCGTAACAAACGCAACTCTCAAACAACGATAACCTCACTACCGAGGCCGAAAGACACCGACGTCGACGTCGCGATTCTCTCCCCAAACCTCTACGGTAACAATTGGCGGCCCGAGAACGTGGGGCCTAATCCCAACGAGCTAGAAGAAAATGCCCGTAACAACTCGAGCAGCCGTACTGGATGACGGCACATCACCATTCAGTGGCGCCCAAACAATCCAAGAAGAAACGAAGCTATCGGAAGATGAAACACACCAAATGCTGCGACGCCTCGCCACCGCCTGGCCGGAAGAAAAAACGACACCGGTCATTAAGCGCACACCATTAGAAGATCTCGACAAATTTCTGCAAGAAATAAAGCCGTTTTTTGAAGAAGAAAGCTCCGATAAAAAAAAGCTAAAAGTAGCCGTCAGCTGCCTGCGCGATGCCGCCGGGAAATGGTAGAAAACATACGCCAGTTTTGCCACCACGGTAGATGAATTTGCCGAGCTGTTACGAGACGAATACGACAGCGTCACCACCCGTAACCAGCTCAGAACGCAGTACTACGGGAAGAAGCAGGGTCAAGGCGAACCAGCCGCCGAATTCCTTGACAGAAAAACCCAACTTGCACGGCGCCTGGGCATCAACCCCAAAGAAGACATCGAAATGTACATCAACCAGCTACAACCAGCTCTCCAATTGCACTTCATTAACCATACTCCAGTCAACTTGTTAGTGCTAGTAAAAAAGGCCACCACGGTAGAAGTTGCATTGAGAAGCAGCAAGACAACTGAGCTTCGACCAACGCCGGCAACCGAACGGGCAATCAGACAACCGCAGCTGCCGCGATGCCAATACTGTCCAGAGCGCCACTTTAATCGCGACTGCCCAGAGCTTGCACAGAGACAAGTTTCAAGAAGCCAGCCGAGGGGGGACCACAACGCTCCGGCCCTAAACGCGCTGAACATCGGCCAGAACTTGCCTAAAACAGTAATCCGCATCGAGGACCGAGAGTCCGAAGCTATTTTTGACTCCGAATCTACACACAATTTTGTACGGCGGGAGATCTGGACGAACCCAATAGAAACCACGAAAACCCAGCAAGCCACCACCGCGGCCGGAACAACCATGCGAGTTCTCGGCGAAGCCACGGTACCGTTCCAATTGGGAAACTACGCAAGCACCTGCCGTAATGGATTTCTGCCGTCGGTGCACTCACTACGGTACCGACGCCCGTCGCACGGCTTATTGGGAACAGACAAGAGAAACCAGTAGCACTGCAGCAGTCGACACCGACGTGATCCCGCACGACTGCCTGACCATCTGTCTAGACACCCTCAACCAACTCCAACTGAGATCGACGACGAGGAACGACTCCTTCCGCCACCTGGCAACGCAATTACCCTAAACCAAATCGTCGGCGAAGCAACTAACCTGACAATAAGACTTCAAGATGGGCAACAAACAGACGATGGAATCCAACGCATTATCGCCAGTATGAGGTCATCGCCGGTTACCTGTACCGAGTAATGAACGATAAGCGAGCCCTTTTCGTACCACTGCAGAGTACCACAGCGGACCGACGGCCGGACACCCGGGCATGGACGAAACCCTCCAAGCCATAACCAAACGTTTTTAGTGGTCCCGAATGCGCTCCCAAGTACAATCTCACGTACGATCATGTTGGGTATGCGCCGCAGTAAAGAGAAGCCCGTTGCAAGAACCCGCCACTGTCCGACCTCACGAACCTACGCAGCCGTGAGAAGTGGTATCCGTAGACTTGATAGGTCCCTACGAGCCGACTAACAAAGGCCAGCGCTGGATCCTAGTGATAACCAACCTTTACAGCCGTTGGGTGGAAGCGTTCCCGCTCCGATCCAGCATCGCTGCCACCGTAATCGACGTATTAGAAACCAAAATGTTCTTGAGGTTTGGTTACCCCAGAGTCATTATCATGGATAACGGCCCCCAATTCAGGTCAAGTAACTGGGACTCGGCGCTTCGAAGATGGGGAAGTTACCATTGGACAACTCCGGTGTGGCACCCGCAAGCTAACCCAGAGGAGCGTCGTAACCAAGAGATCAAATAACACTGAAGGCCTAGCTGCACCGACAAGACCCGCGCCAGTAGAGCCAAGTTTTGCCCACCGTTCTATACCAGCTGCGCCTTCGCTACAACGCCGCCACCAAGATGACTCCGTCAAAAGCCTTCCTAGGTTACAAATTACAACGGCCAGGAGATTGGCATCTGCTCAACAACTATACGGCCAAGCCGCGGCCAGACCGAATCCGCCGAGTCCATCGTACTCAGCACAGATACCAATCTCACTACGCCAACTACGGCCCGGCGCCGATTTGCAAATGGATAGGACCGGCTAAAATAATACAACCCGCTGGAACCAACGCATATTGGATCGAGCGACCAAACACCGAGTGGGCTAAGGTGCACGTACACGATTTACGGTCAGCACCAATCGCCGGCCCAGCTCCAGCAACCGCCACCGCTCCTGATCTGGCACCAGCGATACTCGCTAACCAGCCACCACGATGCTAAGCACACCCCGGCGATCAACGGCAGTATCGCGGGACCATCCTTGAGGGGGGGGGGAATGTTCCGGCACAGCCAATCGGAACGCAGCGCGATGATGGAGGTGGTTCCCTGAATGCCGCAAACTGAATAAAAACAGCGTTCCTGGCAGGCAGAAACAGAAGGTGTTCGACTGGTTGGCGCACCAAGACTTTCGCGCTTAATGGTCCCCTGAGTCTGGGGGATCACCAACCAGCTTACGCCTGAGTAGATAGTGCGCGTTAAATTAATATTGGTTAGACTTGTACTCGTATGTAAATATATTAGTTGTAGAAATAAAATAGGATTAAAATCGTGTTACTACACTTTCTTTAATTCTTTTCTGCCGTGTTGCGTAACAAACGCAACTCTCAAACAACGTTAACCTTACTACCGAGACCGGAAGACACCGACGCCGACGTCGCGACGCTCTCTCCGAACCTCCACGGTAACACATCGTTGTTGGGACGAAAATGTTTTTAAGATTGCTCAAGCCATTAATTTATCTAGACATGAAATAAGTAAGTTGATGGATCTTTTTATCGTCCCGTACCTGACAATCATGCTAATGATTTTATATCTAATATCGAGCGTAAACAATGGGAGGAGGATGTTCTATCTTTACCTACACTATATAAAGATTTGCGAACCGGCTTGAAAAAGACTTATGAGCAAAGCAAACAACGATATGATTTGATGAAACGTCTTGTTGTTTTCAAGGTTGACGATTTTGTCTGGAAAAGGAATTATGCTCTTTCAGACGCAACGAAAAGTTTTGCGGCTAAGATAGCACCATAATTTATTCTATGTAAAGTTGTTAAAGTTCACTCTCGTCTTGTTTATGAATTATGTGATATATCTGGAAAACAATTTAGAGAAGTGGCATATTAAAGATTTGAAAGCTTATAATGACGAAGATGCTATAGACGAGTAGTTTTAGTATGAAGTTCTTTGTTGATAAGTACTGATTTTGACATTTTCATTTTCTTCTTCGCTTTAAGGTGTCGGTAGTTCTCTTGGGATAGTTGTTTGTGGGATAACGTTATTTGCCGATCTCGTGACGCAAAGAAACGCATTTGCATTTCCTTCAGAATTATTTAGCTGTCGAAGCCAAGTTTTAAGATTTTTCCCCTCTTTTCCTCGTTTTGTTTTTTTTATTTTTATAGTTTTAGGTTAGTGATAAGTTAGAGTAAGCGATAATATCTTGCCTTTGCGTTGTTGATGTCTTTGCGTTGTTGCTGCTTTTGCGTTGTATCTTGCCTTGTCGTTGCTATTTTACGTTTGGTGTTGTAGAACCACCGTAATGTTTCTTCTACTGCATTTGATAGTACCTATCATTATTTTTTTTGATCGAACGGGGTGTGTAACGTTTTCGTTACTGTTATTATTTGAATTTAAATTATCTGTATTATTATTATAACTAAATGTTGCGTGTAAACCTTCCACTATTTTGTAGAATCGCTACTTTTTAGGGCTAGGTCAGCTTTGAAATTGATTCGGTATTTAGCTTTTGAGTAGTGCGCTTGTGGGACTTAATTTTGAAGCCATGTAGCTTTTATTTTACCTTATATCTACAATATCTTTATTTAAAAGTCTGTGTTAATAATGAAGATTTTTTTTACTACCGAAATTATCGTTGAGACTGCCGCTGCACTCATAATTCGAATCGATTTAGAATAACAATAAAACTAAAATGCAAAAGATCCTGATCAATTTTCCTTAAGCAAAATTTGCTTTCAATTTTCAATCGTGGAATTTTTCTAAGAAGTTATGTATCTTGTATTTGAAACGTGGCATGAATGATGTCATCGACTCAAAATCTCAACACCTGCATTGTAAGTGAATTTTGAACATTACTTTGAACCGTGGTTGCTTGCAACGTTCTTTCTTTCAATTCAATTATTATCTAAAATTTAAATATTAATAAAAAAAATAAATGTAAAAATATTCGAAATTTTACTTAATTGTTTAATTTGAAGCAAAAGCGAATTTAGTTGTCGCATTTATTTCTAAAATTACTTAGCTAAAAATTGTTTTCTTTAATACTGTAAAGAATTACCGGTATTTTCATAGGATTAAGTTTAATTAATCATGCATTAATAGGTAAACTTTTTAACTTTTTAGATTTAAGTTGTCTGATTTATGGATTATAGAATAATAACCTTTTTTTATATAATAGATGCGTTTTTCTTACATTTTTTTATTATTTTCTTTCTTATTATTGCAGTTTAGACTTTAATAGTTAGGCCTCAAAAATGTAACTATTTGGCATCTCTTATTTAGGAGGTTTTTTGGCAATTCTACTGATTGTTTATTTAATTTTTTAACGGGATCGTGTTTTGAAGGTGGTTGAGTGAGGACGTGTTTAATAGCAGTGCGGAGTTTTGTGTAATTTAAAGTGATTTACAGCAATTAATTGACGTGTGCGTGTTGAGGATTGTGAAGTTGAAGAAGTGATTAGAAGTACAGTTTTAATGTGAGTAGTAAATAAGTACATTAAAATTCTGGATAAGAAGATATAGGTGGCTCAGATAACGTGTGCGAATGCGAGCGGATATCGTGGACTAGTTTAAAGGTCAAGCGCGCGCTTTTGATAACATTGAAGTGCAAACTTTTATTTATATACTTTTTCTAATATTTGTGGCGGGCTTTAATTAAATACAATTAGAAAAAATCATAATAACAATAAATTAAAAAAAATTAATAAAGAAGAAAAAATTAAATAAATAACTAAATTAAAAAAAAATAAATAAATAAATAAATAAATAAATAAGTAATAAAAAAGGGGAAAGGGATGAATAAAAGAGAGAGAGAGGAAGAGGAAAAAGAAAGGCAACAAATATTTGAAAGAGGAAAGAAAACAATAAGATCACCAGACATTAAAAAGATATCGGAGGAGAGCGAAGGAAAAACCTCAAGAACAGAAGGAGGAAGGAAAGAAATGGAGGAGTTAAAAGAATTAATGAGAGAAATGATGAAACAGATGGAAGAAAATATGCAAGGAATAAGACAAGAAATCAAAGAAATGAAAAAGAAATGGGAGAAAGAGAAAAGAAGTGGGAGAAAGAAAAAGAGAAACTGGTGGAGAGAATAGAAAAACTGGAGAAAAAGCGGAAGACGAGGAAAGATGGAAAAGAAAGAATAATATTGTGATAAAGGGGTGGAGAAGTAAAAAACCACAAAAAGATTTAGCAGTGATGCTGGAAAAAAATTTAATGTACAAGTAGAGGTGAAAAAGTGACAGTAATAAACAAAGAGAAGAAAAATGAGATGGTGCTGGCGGAAATCGGAGGATGGAAGGAAAAACAGAAAGTAATGGCGGAGAAGAAGAAATTAAAGAATACAAGAATATATATAAGTCACGATCTGACATGGGAGGAAAGAAGAGTGCAAAGAGAAATAATGAACATAGCGGTGGAAAAAAGAGCGGAAGGAAAAAGAGTATGGGTAGGGTACAGAAAAATGGAGATAAACGGAAACAGATACATATGGAACGACAAGGATAGGGGACTGAGCAGAGAAAGAGGAGAGAAATTGGGGAACCAAAAGGCAAAAAACTAAAGGGGAAAGGCGAGGTAGTAAAGGAAAGAAAGGTGACGAAATGGCAAAGAAAAGGAATAATGAGAGATGGAAATGGAAAAGAAAAAGAAGAAGAAAAAAAAAGTAAGGAAGAAGCACAGGGGGAGGTGAGTGAGCTGAGAGTATTGTTTTGGAACGTAGCGGGAATAAAAAACAAGGAACATGATTTCTGGAAGTACATCAAGGAATAGGATGTAGTGGGATTACAGGAAACATGGATGGAAGAAAAAGAATGGGAGTGGTGGGAAAAAAAGTTGCCGGAGAAATTTGAGTGGGTGGTGCAACATGCAGAAAGAGAAAAGAAAAAGGAGAGCAAAGGGGGGATAATAACGGGAATAAGAAAAAATGGTTGAGCCAGGAAAAGAAAGAGAAAGTGCAACAGAGAAGAGGAGTTGTAGAAAGGAACATAAAGTGGGGAAAAACAAAAATAAAAGTAGTGACGGTTTATAGCAGTAGAATGAAAGAGACAAGGAAAAACATAGAAGAGTTGATAGAAGAGAGGGAAGAGGGATTGATAATAGTAGGAGGGGACTTCAACGCAAGAATAGGGGAAGAGGGGGGAATACAAGAAAGAAAAGGGACGGGAAAGAGACAAACAAAGGACAACGTGATAAATAAAGAGGGAGAGGAACTGCTGGAATTGTGCAACGAAAAAGGGTGGGAAATAATGAACGGGAACAGAGAAGATGATGGAAAGGGGGAATTTACGTACGTAGGAGGAAGGGGAGAATCAATAATAGATTTTGTAATGACAAATGAAGAGGCCGCAGAAAAGGTAAAGACATTTAAGGTGGGAGAAAGGGTAGAGTCAGACCATCAACCACTGGAATTGACAATGGAAGGAAGGGAAAGAGAGGAGAGAGAGGAAGAGGAGAAGTACATAACTAAAAAAAAGTGGACAGAAGAGAGTATAAAAAGATATAAAGAGAGAATAGGGAAAACGGTATGGATAGGGAAGGAATTACAAGAAAGTGTAGAGGAAATGAGAGAGATGATGGAGAAAGCAACAGAGAGTCAGATTTAGAAAATGGAAGGGGGAGAAAACTGGATGGAAGAAATGGTGGGATAAGGAATGCAAGGAAGCAAAGAAAAATGCAAGAAGAGCATTAAGACAGTGGAAAAAAGGGAAGAATGAAAAAGAATACAAAGAAGCAGTAAAAATATACAAAAACATGCGACAGAAAGGAGAAAAACAAAAAGAAACAAGAGGAGCAGATTAAGGGAATAAAAACGGAAGAAGATGTATGGAAGTACCTAAAGAAGCAGAGGAAAAAAAAACAGGACGACAAAGGGAATAAAAATTAAAGAATGGGAGATATATTTGCGGAACTTGTTGGGAGGGGAAGAACAAAAGCAGGAAAAAAAAAGAAAAGACGCGGTAGTAAGACAAGAAGAAGGAGATAGGGATAGAATAAGGGAAGAAGAAGTAATAGAGGCGATAAAGAGTATAAAAAAAGGAAAGGCGACAGGAGAAGATGGGATACAAGGAGAAGAGTGGATATACAGGGGAGAAAATGTAGCAAAAAGGATGACGGAAATACTAAAGAAAATAAGGAAAGGGGAAGGATTTGCAGAGAGATGGAGAGAGGGAATAATATGCCCAATACATAAAAAAGGCGAAAAAAAAAGTCGAGAATTATAGAGGGGTAACATTATTGAGCACGGCATACAAATTGTACGCGACAATACTGCAAGAAAGACTACAGAAGGAAATAGAGGAAAGAAGTTTGGTACCAGACGGACAAGCGAGATTCAGAAAAGGAAGACGGGCGATAGACAACATATATATACTGAAACACTTAGTAAATAAAGAACTAGAAAAAAAGAGGGAAAATGGTGGCACTATTCGTAGATCTAAAAGCTGCTTTTGACAAAGTGAATAGGGAGAAGCTGCGGGAATATATGAAAAGAAAAAAAATCAATGAAAGATTAATACAAAGAATAGAGGAAATATACGAAGAAACGAGAAGCAGGGTTAAAGTGAATGGGGAAGAGAGTGAGAAATTCATAACAAAGAGAGGGTTGAGGCAGGGATGTCCACTGAGCCCAAGCCTGTTCTCGGTATATACGGGGGATCTGGAAGAGACAATGAAAGGAGAACAGACAGGAGGGATAGTGGTACGGAAAGCTAAGGTATGGTCGTTGGCGTATGCGGATGACATAGTGCTGGTGGCTAAGGAGGAAAAGGAAATGAAAGAGATGATGAAAACGCTAGAGAAATATATGAAAAAAAAAGAAATGGAAGTAAACACGGAGAAAACAAAGATAATGATATTTAGAAAAGGAGGGGGAAAAGAAAAAGAGAGGAGTGGAGATGGAGTGATGAGAAAGTGCAACAAGTGAAGGAATTTACATACCTGGGCTACACGATGAAACAGGATAATAAAGAGGGAGAACACATAAAGGAAAGGTAGAAGAAAGGAAACAGGCTAATAGGACAAGTCTGGGGTGTGGGGAAAAGAGTATTCAAGATGGATATAAAAAAAAATTGCTGTTCGAAAAATTAATAAAGGGGGTGGTAATGTATGGAGCGGAAATATGGGGCTGGAAGGAGTGGAGGGAGGTAGAGAGGCTACAGGAAAAATACTGGAGATGGGTGTTAGGATTGGACAGGGATACACCGGGGTAAATTGTGAGAGAGGAGGTTCAGATAGAAAAAATAAGGATTAAGACAGGAAAAAGAGCAATAAAATACGAGGAAGAAATGAGGGAAAGAACAGATTGCAAGATTCTGCAAGAATGTTGGAAAGAGATAAAGGGAGGGAAAGTGAAGTACGGGCAGGAGGGCAGAGAAGAGTATTACAAAAGAAACGGGTACGCGAGTGAAGAAGTGGAGAGATTAAGAGAAGAGGGGGTAGGGACAAGAGAAGAAATAATAAGGAGAGATAGAGACATCGAAAAACAAGAAAGATGGACAAAGATAAAAGAGAGCAGATATAATAGGAATTATAAAGATATCAAGGGTGAAGGGGTGCCGGAATATTTAAAAGACAGTGAGATTAAAAGCAACAAAAGGATAAAAATGGTGGCAAGGTTTAGATGTGGCAACGAGGAGTTAGGGAACAAATACTGGAAGGAAGAACCAGAAAAGTTGTGCAGGCTATGTGGTGAAGAAACGGAAGATCTGAACCACATGAGAAAGAGATGCAGGGAACTAAGAGAAGAGGTGATGAAAATAGTGGATATCTTAGATGAAAACGGAAAAGGAGCGGAATGGATGGAGGAAGTATGGAGCAGGAGGAAAAAGTTAAGGGGGGAGAAGGGATAAGAAAATGTAGTATATATGTATAGACAACACGACCAAATTTGTAAGCCAAATGGCAATGAATAAAGTTAAACTTATATATAATTTTTTAACATCGCTTGTTAGCGCACTCTTCGCTTATATAAAACTACCTGAGTGTGTCCTACAATGTGTTTATTGCAAATTAATTCATTTTGTTATTTGACTGATTCGATTACTTAACCTGTCAAATTTACAAATTTTTTTGCGTCGTCCTATTTTGATTTTTGTATTCTAATTTAAGTGTAAATTCTATAACTAAAAAAATTTAATTTAATAATTAAGTTAGCGATATCGTAATGGAATAGATTATTAATTTTAAGATATGTTTTTATAAGTACTTCTAAAAAATAGTTTATCTTTGTGCTGACGAACATTTAAGTACATTGATTTTCAGTTTAAGTAAGTGTTTTTAACCACTTGAACAAAAACAATTATAATACCATTTTTTTGAGGTAATTTTTAGTCAGTATAAAATGGTGTTTTACGAAAGTGTGTGGTTAAATGCTATTGCAATTTTTGCAATTTTGGTATTAGCAATTATAGCGTACTGCAAATGGGTATACACGTATTGGGAACGCCTTGGCGTACCATATTTAGAACCAAGTATTCCGTTTGGTACCAATAAAGACGTATTTCTTGTTAAGTGTTCACAAGCTGAGCTCGCTGCAAAACAATACAAAACCGCTAAAGCAAGAGGTTATAAACACGTTGGTATTTTTGGTTTTATTCGACCGGAATACATGCCCATAGACCTAGAACTATTAAAACACATTTTAGTAAAAGATTTTAATCATTTTACCGATCGAGGGTTTTACTGCAACGAAGAAATAGATCCGCTTGCTGGAAATCTTTTTGTGCTTAACGGTAACAGATGGAAAAAAATCAGAGCAAAGTTAACTCCGACGTTTACGTCAGGCAAAATGAAACTGATGTTTAATCTTGTAGTTGAGTGTTACGAAAAACTTAAAAAATCTATAGATACCGAACGTAAGAAAGGCCCAGTTAATATAAAAAATTTTCTTGAACAATTTTCAATCGACGTAATTGGTTCGTGCGCGTTTGGTTTAGATTGTAACAGTTTTGGCGAAACTGAAAGCAATTTCTGGAAATACTCTAAACAAATATTTGCTCCAACGGTTGGTAATATCATCAAAAGCGTATGTTCTGTGTATTTTCGATCAATAAATAAGTTTTTTAAATGGAAAATTATACCATCTGACGTATCTGATTTCTTTTTAAGTGTTGTTCGTAACAGTGCCGAGTATAGAAAGACAAATAACGTGGTTCGTAATGACTTCTTGCAAATTCTCATTGAGCTTATGAAAGGCGAATCTGGTTTAACGATTGAGGAGATAACAGCAGAAGCTCTTGTATTTTTTCTCGCCGGTTTTGAAACTTCTTCAGCAACTTTGACGTATGCTTTATTAGAACTGGCAGCACACCAAGATATTCAACAAAAACTCAGAGAAGAAGTTAAGACTGTAATGGAACGACACAATCAAGTAATGACGTACGAAAGCTTAAAAGAAATGGTTTATATGCAACAAGTATTTGAGGGTAATGATTTTACTGTTTATTTTAGTGATAACTAATTTTGCTTTTTTAGAGGTTTTGCGCAAATATCCGCCTTTATCATTTCTGAACCGTGTGTGCACCGAAGAATACCTAATTCCAAACACCGACATTACACTTAAAAAAGGCACAAACGTGTTAATATCGATAATGGGAATACACCACGATCCAGAGTATTTCCCCGAACCTGAAAAATTCGACCCAGAGCGGTTTTCTTTAGAAAACAAACAGAAATTAAATCACTTCAGTTATATGCCGTTTGGAGAAGGTCCCCGTTTATGCATAGGTATTTGAATCATATTTTTAAAAGTGTAATAAAAAGCTTAATTATTTCTAGGTTCACGCTTTGCTTACCTCCAAATGAGAATTGCCTTATCGAGTTTAATACAAAATTATAAATTTACTCTCAACGAACAAACAAAATTACCTATGAAAATAGATCCAAAAAGTTTAGTCATATATCCGATGGACCCTATATGGTTAGACGTAGAAAAACTATAAACTGTCTTGATTTTGTAAATATCATTCAATGCAATAAAATCTCCTAATCGAAAATATTGTTTAAACTTCGGGTTTCTTAAATTTGGCGTCCGATATGAACGGCGCTAAAAAGTGATACAATACAGTTTTTTCCACTACTAGTTGTATAAGCTTTCATTAATACGTATAAAAGTAGGTTGTGAAGTTGCACTTTTTTAATCGTAGGTAAATAATATTTCATTATTAAGTACTGCTTAATAATGAATACATTTATATCTTTTGATAATTCTATAACAGTTTCAAAGAAAGAAAGTTTACAAGACTGTTTTCCAGAAGCAAGAGATTTTATTTAATTCTATTTTAAGGATTTAAATCGTTCATTACCTATACAAAATAATTTGATTTTAAAAATTTAATTTATTTGAAGTTCGCGCGTAACTAAATGTGAATATTGACTGAATTAAATATATTTTAGATATACTCAATGCTTGAAGTATTTTAGTAAGTTTAGCACAAAAAAAACTTACGTTATCTATTTATTTTTGTGTGTAAATCACAATTCCAAATTACGTCAAAATGAATTCTATGATACTATTGACAACTGTCAAAATCACTCACTTGATGTTTAATTTGAACATTTTAAATTTTAAATTTCATTTAGTAACTGGTAAAAAAGTTCTAATAATTATAGTAGTAGAAAAAATTGTATATAGACCACGCTTGAGAAGATGATTATAACCTGCGCGACTTATATCTTATAATCTGTCGCTTATAAGATTATAATCATGCACTTCTCAACCTTGGTATATAACATACTATAATCGGTAGACAAGCTTCTCAACCAATAGATTATAAGCACTTTGTTTTTGTATTTAGTACGTTGTTCTTGACTTCATCAAGTTTGATTTCCAAGGCGTATAAAAATGTTTTGAGCTAGTTGAGGTAAAGGTCGCATGACTTATTCCTCGTTCAACTTGTGCATTTATATTATCAATTGACTACAATTTAACTACACAAAAAATGGCGTTTTCCCAAAAATTATTCGAATTATTTTTACAGTTTCTTATAGATATTCCTAACAATTTATTTAAATAACAATTTTTTACAACCTTAATAGTTTATTATATGTTTGATTTATAATTTAAAGTAATATTTATATATAATCTAGGTTCGAATCCTGCCTGCGACATTTTTTAGGAAAAAAAACCAGATCTCTATATTATTTTGACTTGTTTATACACAGAGTACATCCTTACATTATTTTTGGATGTGCTCACGATAATAACTCTCGAACCAAAAGTTCTAGTAACTTGAATTTTGGTATGGAGCTGGTTTTTCATATTCTCTTAATTCTATCAAAAGATGGGTCTGATAAAAAGAAACGGAAGTGGGTGTATACGTCATTTTTAACAGTGTTCTTATATAATTTTGTACGTATGTAAAATATTCGAATTATTTTTACAGTTCCTTATAGAGATAATACTTTCTAACAATTCATTTAACAGTTTATTAGATATTTTATCTATTATTTAAAATGAATTCACAAATGTAATCTAGGTTCGAATCCTGTCTGCGACGATTTTTATTAGAAATATATTCCATATTTTGAAGGGAAAGCAAGATACGTTAAAAATGATAAGTTTTAACTCTCAACTACTATTGACACATTTGTATTATACAGAGTGTCCCACGAGGTACTGTACATACTGAAATGGTATGTTCCTTAGGTCAATTTAAGTAGAAAACGTCCTATAAACATAGGTTCAATTCGCCATAGTTACACAGATACAAGCGTTCAAAGTTTATAACCGATCACACATTTTTTGAAAATTAATTATTCTTAGTCAACTGGGAAACAAAAGCCGAACAATATGTCATTTATTGCTTTCTTTTCTACTAATGTCACAGTCGATTTTATTAAATGAAGTGTAATTTAAATGCAAAATGCCTTCTCATTTTTCTAACGAAGAGTATGCTGATATCATTTACATTTATGGATTTTGTGATGGAAATGCCAGATTTGCCGTTAAGGAATATGAACGAAGATTTCCCAACAGGAGGGTGCCAAATCACCAAACCTTTTCTTCTGTGTTTCAACATGTACGGACTCATGGTTCATTTCCAACAGTTTCAACAAGATCTGACCGTCCTGTGCAGTTAAATGTGAATAAGCAGGAAAGCATTCTACAGATGGTTGATCGGAGTCCAGGGTTGAGTACTAGAAGAATTTCTTCTCGAACGGAACTTGCTCGTATGTCAGTATGGCGAACATTACATGATGGGCCTTTGTATCCCTATCACATACAACAGGTTCAGCATCTGGAACCTGGAGATTTTGCTGCCCGGTTGAATTTCTGCCACTGGCTACAGGTAAATCTACAATTAGTTCCATTCATTTTATTTAGCGACGAGACGCAATTTACTAGAGATGGAGTGAACAATACACGTAATTCTCATTTGTGCTCATATCAAAATCCACATGGCACAACAGAAACTAACTTTCAGCGCAGATTTTCTGTTAACGTATGGTGTGGCATGATTGACGATCAACTTATTGGACCTTTTTTCTTTGAGGAACGTCTGACAGGAGAAGCATATGCTAACTTTTTGCGGAATGAATTGCTACCGCTTTTGGAAGAAGTACCTTTACTAACAAGACAACAAATGTTTCTGCAACATGATGGAGCTCCTCCACATTTTAGTCGTCATGTGACCGAATATCTAAATGTTGCTTACCCTAATAGGTGGATTGGGCGTGGAGGCCCGCATGCTTGGCCACCGAGATCGCCCGATCTCACACCTTTGGACTTCTATCTGTGGGGTCATGTGAAAAGTTTAGTATACGAGGTAAAAGTTAATACCAGAGCTGAACTAATACAGCGTATCCTGGATGTGTGTCAACAAACACGGAACAACCAGCAGGTGCTTCGAGCGGCTACTCGGTTCATTTTAGATCGCAGCCGTCGTTGTATTAATGCCGAAGGAGGTCATTTTGAGCATTTGATGTGATTTTTTTTGTTTGTTTTTTTAAATGTTTGTTTTGTAGTTCGATTTTCTGTTTTTAATAATAATAATTTTCAAAAAATGTGTGAGTATTTATAAACTTTGAACGCTTGTATCTGTGTAACTATGGCGAATTGGGCCTATGTTTATAGGACGTTTTCTACTTAAATTGACCTAAGGAACATACCATTTCAGTATGTACAGTACCTCGTGGGACACCCTGTACTATATGTACTACAATAATAAAATTTCAATAAAACCATTAAAAAAAACTTTTATTCAAAAACTTAAATTTAGTTGTGTGTATTACAGTTCATAAATCGAATAAAAAAAATTAAAATTACTTTTCAAAACACTTAGGGCACAATTTTTTGCAACATTGATTGCAAATGGGCAATTTACATATGTCAAACTTGTTACATGCAAAAGTTAAAACAAAGTCACTGCCTGAAATGAGGTAACATAAACGATGTTGTGCCGCTGCTCAGTGGAGACGGGGTGGATTATATTTTAAAATTCCGTGATAACTTGGAAACGAGATTGACATAAAATCGAAATAAAAAGGTAAAAACTCAAAATCGTTTAGGGCGCCAATCAAGGACACGATGATTATAGCTTCTGGACCCCTGATAACCCAAAAGCTCATCTGGTTGGTTACAACCCCTGGACTTACCTCGAGTTGTAACTTGCTAAACTCTGAAATGCACTTAAAAATTTACGTACGCGGCAGCTGAATGAATAAAAGCTCTTTACAGTTTAACAATTTAACATTTATTGACTGAATAAAATAAAAAAAAAATTAAAATCAAACAAACTTGAATAAAAATAATAAATGAAATAATAATAAGCAAGACAAAAATTCACAAACTGAATATAAAAATCAATATATAAAAAAAAATAAAGCGTCAACTTATTCAAGAACAAATAAAAATAAAATTCAAGGCCTTGTCCGCATACTTAATCCGTAAATTTAACAACAAAAAAAATACAAAAGTCATAAACTAGACGTCCGAAACTTTGGTTTCGAACTCAGCGTTAAAGAAAAATTACATGTTACATTATCTTTCATGCATGAATACGGCTTATTTTTACATACACAAAACAAAATTAATTAATTAAAGCGAACTTCACGCAAACACCTTCAAGTGTTTCTTGAAATATTTAAAATTAGCCGTAATTCAGTCGGCTCAATCCAAAGCTTTTAAATCAAATCGATCGCGGTTCACTTCACGATAATAACAAATTCAATAAATACCTTTACTCAATTGTATACTCCAGGTAAACTCTGGGCACAGCGGTTCCAGAAGCTTTCGAGTTTAGATCGACTCCGGGACGGTCTAGGTGTTCTGTAGTCGGTTGAAAGCTCGGTGGGACCCTCAAACAATGGAATGACGGCGGAAGATTTATTTTACTACTTAATTGAAATCTGCACAAAAGCGAAGACTGGATTTTTTTAACACAAAACATCGAAAATAAATCCAACTCGAACGTGAGTTTTATTATGGATACCATGAAGTTCATTAAACCGTAAAATTACGAATTTGGAAAACCAATATTTCCCATCACACCACTCAATTTTCACGGCACCATTTGTTTAACTTCCGCGGTATTGCATAACGGTAGGGTAAAACACCCCGAACACTTGACTACATTACGGTACCCGGTATTTCTTAATTGCGACTAAAAGATAATCCCAAAATCAAAATTTTACTTCTTATAACACCTCGTAATCCCACTTAATTTAATAAACTTGCGCCGTAACATCTTTGTAAAAGATGGAACACTAAACAAAGTAAATTAACAAAGATGAAAAATATTTTTACCACGTGCGTCATGTCATGTACGCACACAAAAGAAAGAAAATCTTCTCACAGAAAATGCTTACTCTGTTAAATTATCAAATAACTCGCAAATGAACTCAACATAAACAAAAGTATAGATACCAAGAAAAATTGATCAAATTACATTCCAAAAAGGAAGCCGTAAATTAGATAGAGTTGTTATTCTACTGAGATAACCAAAAGTAAAAACACTAAATCAAAATCAAAACCACGGAACTTTATGCGTTTAAAAAAAAAACAAATAATAATTGTGAAATAACTATGAAATACAAATAAACTTAAATTAAACGTAATAAAATAACGAGTAGAACGTTTTCGATGCTTACATCGAACTAAACAATCGCTAAAATAACAGAAAATTCAGCCAAATAAATCTGAATACGGGGTCTTTTACAAAAGAATTCCAACGCAGGTTACAAACTGGATAGCAGTTTTCCAATCCTTGTTGGTGGGGCATACAGCACATCTTTTTAATAAATGGATATTGTTTTATTGTTTGGCCGTTTGATGCAAATTGGTACAATACTCGAGAATTTACACTTGCAATATTCAATTCAGCAAAAAAAATAGCCATTGGCCAACGGTTGGTTCTTCTGATACCGAATATAACGCACATTTTGCATCTAAAGCGTCAACTCCGGATTTTGTTTCATTATAAAAATGAATGATTTCCGGCTTTTAAGCTGTTTCGTTGACAGAGTTGTCAGGATGCACGCTCAAAAGTAATATAACGCTTTTACTGTTTTTGCGCATAATTTCCTATGGTGTTTGAAGAAGTAAATCCAAACACTGATAAATGAATTGCACGTTTTCGGTTCGGTAAAAATTCGGGTGACGTAAGTCAAACCGTTTTTTTTGCGTTCATCGGCGAGTTCCACTGAACTGTACCAGTTGTCCCCTGTGATATTTCTGTTGGAGCCTTTAATACACTCCATAAGCCTACGAACCACTCTTGTCGGATTCGATAATGGAGGCTTAGTTGCACCAACAACTTTTATTTCGGATCCAGCATAAATCTGTGCATTTACGAGATAATGCGTTTTAGCATCAGCCAAAACCTGCACTTTAATACTTTATTTGGCAGGCTTGTTCGGAATATACATCCGAAATCCACACCTTCCTCGAAATGATACAAGCATTTCATATACAGTTAGGTAAATTCCTGGGGAATAACATGACTTTGATCTAGCTACAAATTCATCAAATACTTCCGACACAGCGCTCAATTTATTAGTTTTTGCTCTTTCTTTCGGGTTTCGCCATTATCAAATTTAAGATTTTTGATTTCCGCTTTGATTTCTTTGGAGGAGGTGTGCCTGATGGGCTCGTTTAAATATGGTGTCAGGATGCTTCTGACTTCGCGGTGGCTGGCGTTCGTGCGACGGAAGTCTTCGTCGTCTGGATGGTTTGCTCTGAATTGGAGTTCGAGCGTGTCGGCGAAAGCTTCAGCTTTGTCTAGATCGGTGAAAACCAGACCTCGGGGACCGTGAATAGCGGGCACGGGAGAATTATTCCTGTTTTTAAGGATTTTGGTCATTTGCCAGACGCTTGGTCTTGTGAATTTAGCGACTGAAGTTTGTCGTTGAAAAGGAGATTACGATGTTCTTCGATTTGGGTTTGAATATTGTTTTGAGCTGCGTTAAGAGCTCTTTTATCGTTTAGATGACGAGAAAAACCGCCTTAGACGCAGATGGCAACGATCTGCGTCTAAGGCGGTTTTTCTCGGTGATCAGGTCACGAATTTGAATTGGGAGTTGAAGGGGGTCGGACTTGATTTTTGTGATAGTTATTGTAGCTTTTGAAATGCATCTTTTTACAACATCTGTAAAACTGGCAACCGCGGCTTGAAGTTGGGCGATGTTATTTATGACCGGGACTTGAGTGAAAAGTTTAGTGGCTTCGAATTGGAAAGTTGGCCACATGGTGATGTTCGTTTCGAACTGAAAGTTATCCGTTGTCGGAACTAAGGTCGGAAACGGTAGTTAAATCGTGGAGTAGCCTGATGTTGTTGAAAATGGCTATGTCGATGACGTCGGGGAGTCCGTTGTTAGGGTGGATGGTAGGTTTGTAGGGTCCATCTACGACGAAATTTCGGATGCTGGCGAGGTCATGCAGGAGTCGACCGTTGCGGTTCGATTTCCTACTGTGCCAGTCTGGTTGTTTCGCGTTAAGGTCTTCTGCGAGAATTGTGGGGGTCCTGGCATTAAAAATTGCGTCGAAGTCTGCGGGAATGACGTCTTTGGTGGGTGGGATATAAGCAGCGCAGAGAGCTATGTCTCCGTTGGCTGCCGTGTTAATGACGATTTGGGTTGTTTCAAGGTTTTGAAGTTGTGGCGTTGGAATGTGGTGGTAGGAGATAGATCGTTTTACGTAAACGGCCGTACCTCCACCGCTACATGTGGTTCGATTAGTATTATATTTCAAATAATTGGGAATGTTTGGATTGTCGCAGTTTCGAAGATGAGTTTTGGAAACAAGAGCGACGTCGATGTTCCGGCGGCAGAGAAATTCCTGAAATTCAAGTTTTTTATTAAGGATACCGTTGGCGTTCCAATTCGCGATGAGGAGAGAGTTTGGTTTTCTTCTTGCAGCCATTACTGGTTGCGGGAACGGAGTTGGGTGAGGTACTCTCTGATGAAGACGGACTCTTCTCTGGTGACCTTGGTGTATAAGGATCTCTGATGCTTCGTCTCTCCGGCGGTGGTGGTTGCCGCAGGAGTGGTGGGCTCAACCGGTCTCGCTGCCTGGGCAAACGAGACGGCTGGGTTCACCGGCCTGGCGGCTGGTCGTGGGGCTGAAACAGGAGCATAATAGTTAATACGTTGCGTACTTACCTGTCGCTGTCTTGTCTCCACGCGGACGTCGACGGCTCCGATACGGGTGATATCGAAGATTGCCTTCGCCTGTGGAGTCTTCCGAACCTGGACTAGGAGGAGCGGCGTAGGTCGCTTGGAACGTTCTGAAATAATACGTGTTATTTTGATTACATCCATATCTTGACGACTCAGGTAGGTGGCGGCGTCGTCGATCGACGCGTCGTAGTGCGGCATCCCTCTGATGACGGCCTTCAGCGGTTTCGGCTTTTCGAGGACAGCGGGACGCTTCCTCTTGTTAGATGCGACGATCCACTTTTCTTCCATCGGCTCTTCTAACGCGGCAGCAGGCGCAGCGGCGGATTCGGCAGCAGGCACGGCGGAGGGCGTAGCGGCAGGCGTGGCGGCAAGCACGGCGGAAGGCGTGGCGGCAAGCTCGGCGGACGGTAGGGCGGTGGCGGCACGCTCGGTGCGCCTGGACTTCGCCGGGGTCTCCAATGGTTCCGGGCTAGGCGTCGGAACGTTAGGAGACTCGCCGCGGGAAGTAGTCGCAGGCGACGGCTGCTTCTTCTTCTTCGGTTCAGATACCGGAAGGGCGCCGAGAAGGCGGTCCAGCTTCTTAGTCATCTCGGCGAGTTGGTGGCGCAGCTGACGGTTCTCTTCGGTGAGCGTCCTCACCTGGCCCTGGAGAAACTCCATTGTCGTGGTGGTAGCGGCGGCGGCGACGTTGGTCTAATCGTGCTCAGAAAGCGTGATTGGATCGATTTCTCAAATTCTTTTAAAAGAAAAGCCTTATAAAAGACTAGGCTAAAATAAAAACCTGCTTAAAAAAGCATTTATTTAATATAAATTCTTTTAAAACGAAGTCTTATAAAAGACCAACTGAAAAAATTGCCTAAAAAAGCATAAATTTAGATTAAATAAATAACGTTTTTAGAAAAATTCGGATTGGTTGCGTTTAAAAACACATGGACCAATCAGGAAGCAGCAATATAAACGGCGGCTTGAGTATATGAAATACACACGCACGGCCGACTGAAACGCTTGGATCGAATTCGCTTTACAGCATTAAGACCGCAGGAGAGCTCGACTGTTCGCAACGAGTGCTGGCAGTCGAATATAAGTGCCGGCGAAGCTATGCAGCAGGTTTTATAGCCGACTTCGTCTCGCTTGACTGCGCCTAACGAGGGAAACGCCGCGCGCTTTGTCCTGGAGTTGGTGGAGTACACTCCAAATGGGTAAAGTTTCTGCGTACTAGTTGCAGAATTGCTGGGTGCAAAACATTACATTTGGCAAAAGTAATGAATTTTGCAATCATTTGGATTTAGTTCATTACATCTTAATTATTTTGGAAAACTTAGAATTATTGGTTATAAAACTAGTATAATTACCTACTAAACAAAAATTTACAAATGTTTTTTTAATTTTTATTACTAGTACTTAGCGTATTAAAACCAAAATCCAAGATTGAATTAAAATTTGAAAAGGATACAGAAATTCTCATCAAAATTACGCTTAAAGCAGTGTTTCCAGAGACCCGAAACTCTGTTTTTCTAGGGGGTATTTTATACCCCCAGTAGCGCGCCCTTCTGCTCAAGGCTCCGCCATTACTAAGTAGGATATATATGTATATAAAAGGGTTACTTAAAATTCATTTTGTAATGTATAATATTTAGTGTTATTTTGTGTGTCAATTTTGTACAAAATGCCACGTCTTCCTTGACAAGCAGAGTTATCACTAGAAACTAGAGGGAAGATTATGGCTTTACGAGAATGTGGACTTTCTATCCAAGTAATTGCTGCACGCATGGGTTTATCAGTAAGATAATTTTTTATTTTACTTTTAATAATTCTCTGTAATAATAGCAGTATTTTTAATTTTAAAAATGGGTATGTACAAGGTGGCGAAGACCTAATGATCACATTTGTAAAAGGCGTGGTTTGAAATGGGTAGGTGGAAGGAAGGTCATTCTGTAGCGCAATCGGTAGCTTAAGGTGGGAAGTTTAGTTACCATGCCGCGTTGGGGAAGTCAACATCGTGCGTTCGCCGTAGAGGCGTTTTTTCGTAATAATGGATGTTTTGATACATCCGGATACATTTCAACCTCGCTCCACGTGCAACTCTCCCGAACAACCGCTCAATTTCTAAGTGGGTTAAACATTTACGTCAACATGGTAATGTTGTCCCAAAAAAACCCTTTACGCGTGTTCCAACTGTGGTGACACTCGAGAATGTTGATCGTGCCCGAGTGTCCGTTGAGGAAAGTCCGCGACGTTTAACGAGACACCGCGCCTAAGCACTTGGAATTTTGCGTCGAAGCCTTCAAACCATTATGAAAAAACATTTAAAATTCCATCTCTACAAGATAATGATCGTCCATAGGCTCCTACCAACTGACAACATTCAACGTTTGCAATTCAGTGAGCGCACGTTGGATATCCTTCAGGACGAATTTGCATTGATCATCACATCGGACGAAGCACATTTTCACTTGGCGGGCTATGTGAATAATAAACAGAATTGCAGATATTGGCACTTAACAACCTTAGAGAATTCCACGAGCAGCCTCTTCACAGTCAAAAAGTTACAGTGTGGTGTGCTTTGTCAAAAGTTGGAATAAGGCAGTGACGGTGAATTCAGAGCGCTACGTGGCTATGCTTCGTGAATTTTTTATTCCCTACATCGAAGAGCATGAATGGGACAGTCAGAGCATCTGGTTTCAACAGGACTGAGCCATTGCCCATACCGCGAGAGTTTCAATGAATCTCGTCCGTGAAACATTTTTGGGACGCCTAATTTCCAGAAATGGTGACGTTCCGTAGCCTTCTCGCTTGCCCGACCTCAGCCCCTGCGATTTTTTTATGGGGGTACTTCAAGTCGAAAGTGCACGCTGAGAAACCACGCACTATTCCACAATTAAAAGAAGGTATACGACGTGAAATCGCAACAATTCCGGTTGAAATGTTGGAAGATGTGATGAGGAATTTTAAGGACCGTTTGCAGGAATGCGTCACCGTGGAAGGACGGCATTTATCGGATATTATTTATCATAATTAATTTTCTTCTGTATTACAACAAAACTTCCGTTTATTAACTACAACGTGTGATTTTTTCATGCGGATAACTCGAAAATTAAAGGTATGGTGTCCATTTCAAATGTCATTTGGTCTCCGCCACGCTGTACCTGTTTAATCCAGATATATTAAAACTTTTAGGCTAATTAGTACATTAGTTTAAGCATACAGTTTATCATTATTCGAGCTATAGATGGAACTTATTTAATCATAAATAACAATTAAAATTTTTTTATTACTTAAGCAGAGAACATAAATAAATAGAAAACTCGGCGAAGAAGAATTTAAAACTTTAGGGTACAATTTAGATAAATATTTGTAGGTAAAAAACATGTTCTTTAAACGCTTCAGGCAGTGCTTTTGAAAAATTGTTAGTACCCTTGTAATATTGCTGCAAGTAATGGCTACAATGCCAATGTTGTTAAATTTAACTAGGTGTTTTGTTATAACGTAAGTTGCAGGTCGCCCTTAAAAGTGTCTAATTACTTTTTTGAGGTAGGTACACATGTCATATAAGTTTTCTAGTTTTTATTATTGAAGTAACTTATCTGGCGGTGTTTTTAAATAACGTATCTATTATTGTATGGCAGTTTACTACTACTGCTAGCAGTACAGTCGATTCGTCTTTTTGGGACTCGTCAGTACTGTGATAATTCCAAATGTGTTTTTTACCAAAAGTTTACGCGACTATTGAAACGGTTTTGTAAAACCTACAAACCTTCAAATTTATAAACACAACTATAAAATAATCTAAAAAACGAATTATATAATAAATAATCAACTGACACTGTCTTTAAAGTGTTTCAATAACTTTTTTAATCACCCTGATTTATAATCTAATGATTATTTTTAATCTAACAAAACAAACTTTACGTACTGCGTATTTAGATCAGTTCAATATATAGTTTTCGTGAAAAAAAAGATAAATAATTTATCTATAAGTAAAAGTTATTTAACAACTAGGTTACAAAACGAGTTCATACGAATATCCTTACTACTTATTAGTAGTAATACTTTTTATTCGTTTAGTTTAAAAAATGTGTTACTACCTTTTTGAGTGGTTTATACAGGAAACTACAAAATGAGGTTGTTCTACGATAGTGTGTGCTTAAACGTCATTTCAATTTTTGCAGTTTTAATCATTGGAATTGTAACATACTGTAAATGGGCGTATAAATATTGGGAACGTCTTGGTGTACCATACTTAGACCCAAGTATTCCCTTTGGTAATATTAAAGAATTCATTTTGCTTAAGCTCTCAGTAGCAGAAGTATCAGCAAAACACTACATAGCAGCAAAAGCAAAACAATACAAACACGTTGGTATATTTGGTTTTATAAGACCGGAGTATATGCCAATAGATTTAGAATTAATAAAATGCATCCTAACCAAAGACTTTAACTATTTTACCGATCGAGGGTATCACTACAACGAAGAAAACGAACCGCTTAGTGGCAATCTTTTTTTGCTCGGTGGTAACAAATGGAAAAAAACGAGAACAAAGCTAACCCCCACGTTTACGTCGGGCAAAATGAAAATGATGTTTAACATTGTAGTCGAGTGTAGCCAAAAACTCAAACAGGTTATAGAAACTGAGCATAAACAAGGTCCAATAAACATAAAAAAATTTCTTGAACAATTTACTACTGACGTTATTGGTTCGTGCGCTTTCGGGTTAAACTGCAATACTTTTGACGAATCTGAAAGTGATTTTTGCAAATACGCTAAAAGACTCTTTCTGCCAACGACTTTTGAAAAAATCAAAGGTTTTTGTACTGTATATATTAAATCGATTCATAAGTTTTTCAATATGAAAATTATACCAACCGATGTATCAGAATTTTTTTTAAAAACGGTTCGAAACACTGTCGAGTACAGACAAGCGAATAACGTTACGCGTAACGATTTTATGCAAAATCTAATTGATTTCATGAAAACTGAATCCAGTTTAACAATTGAAGAAGTAGCTGCACAAGCTTTTGTATTTTTTGTTGCAGGATTTGAGACTTTTTCAAGTGTAATGATGTATTGTTTATTAGAAGTAGCGTTAAATCAGGAGATTCAAGACAAACTGAGAGAAGAAGTTAATCGTTACGAGCAAATTACGTACGACAGCTTAAACGGGTTGGTTTATATGCGACAAGTAGTAGATGGTAACGGTTTTAATGTTACTTTACTATAACTGTCATTCTTATTTTTAGAGGTTTTGCGCAAATACCCGCCAATAGCGTTTTTAAACCGCGCATGTACCAAAGATTACCAAGTTCCAAACACCAAACTCGTACTTAAAAAAGATACGCCTATTTTAATATCGATACTTGGAATACACCACGATCCAGAGTACTTCCCAGAACCTGAAAAATTTGATCCAGAACGGTTTTCATTAGAAAACAAAGAAAGGCTAACACAATTTAGTTACATGCCGTTTGGAGAAGGTCCTCGTTTATGCATAGGTGTGTAAAATGTAAAATATCTAATGTTTAATCAATAATTATTTTTAGGCCTCCGCTTTGCATTTTTACAAATGAAAATTGCTTTAGCAATGTTGCTAAAAAATTATAAATTTTCCATCAACAATAAGACGCAGTTACCATTGAAAATGAATCCTAAAAGTTTTGTCATGTCTCCCATGGGTTCTATATGGTTAGACGTTAAAAAAATTTAATTTGTATAAGTATAAATATTCTGACAGTAATAAACTATTATCAATTGTTTTTATAAACGTTAATCATAGAGTGAGCAATGAGCATTTAGACATTGATATTAAAATATTTTTTCTACAAACTTCAAATATGACATATTTTTTGCTTTCAAATTGTAACGAAATGTGTCGAAAAGTTTACTTCAACGCGCGTTTCAAACGGCAGCGATCATTAATGAAATAGTAATTTATGCCACTAGCGTCAAAAGTGGAGCAAAGCATAACGAACGCTGAATGAAAGTTAGTTATGCTATGAGACTTTTGATTAGAGTTGCATACATTACTTTTGTGGTACTACATCTACCAGTAGCAAAATTTGTCAACCTTAGCAATCAATTTAAAATTTTTATACAAATGTTACCAACTCAGAAATATATTTAAACGTTTGCAAAGTTAAGATAAGAATGTCTTCCGGGTTTGGACCGTGTCATTGTTGTTGTAACCGAAGTTGCCAACAACAATGACACGGTCCAAACCCGGAAGACATTCTTATCTTAGTATAGATTCCGAATGTGGAAGCCTTCGCTATTACGTTCGCAAAGTTGTTGTCAGCTTCGAGAGCGTTCACGAGGTTATCATTTACTTCCAGAACATTTGGGAAGGATGTAGAGAATTTACTGGATAGATAACAGAAATATATAAATACGATTCAAAAAGAGCATAAGTTAGTTATTTCGAAGTATTATGAAGATGTTTAAATAAATAAGTGATTAACGCGTGTGTTCGAAATAAATATAACGGAGTTCAAACGTACGTGTCTTTAACGTAAACAAGTGTTAGTTTTAGATAAACAGAAGTTATCCGCCGACATTATTTTTTGAGTGATTATAATATATAAATTAGTGTAAGTGTATCGTTAGTTTTAATTAGTTAGTGTAGTTATAAACGTGTAAATATTTGGTTTATAAATAAATTACTTTTAAAATTTGTTACATGGGTGACAGGTGTGCGGTATTCAAACCCGTGGAAATTGTGTAAATAAACAACTATTTAGTTCGCGCTTCGAGTATTTGTTTATGGAGTGTAATTAGTTTTTTAGTTTGTTAAATTAGTGTATTTGAACTTTTTATTCGTGTTATAACTTATGCCGGTAACTCGTTATCAAACCAAAATGGATGCAAAACTATTTAAATTTCTGAAATCAACAAAAAATGGCCAAGAATCGATGAATAAAAATATGGAAGACAATTCCAAAAAAATTGACAAAAATTCTTAGAAAATGGAAAAAAATTCTAGAAAAATGGTAGAAAAGTTTTACGAAAATTCTTAGAAAATGGAAGAACATTCCAAAAAAATGGTAGAAAAGTTTTACGAAAATTCTCAGAAAATGGAAAAAAATTCTAGAAAAATGGAAGAACAGTTTTACGAAAAAAATTAAAATTGTTCAAAAAAAAAACTCAAACAGACATGTTAAATTAAAAAAAAAATAGCGAATCTGTAAATGACAAAATAGAAGCAATAGAAGGCATATTAAAAAACAGAATAAAACTGCTTAAAGAAAGAATGAACCAAATGATTGTCATGGTAAAGAAAGTGTCACGAGCAAAGATTTAATAGACCATCAAAAAGAAGCAACATACAAGTTTAAGATTCTACTCTTAAATTATGATGGAAAAACTTCTTAGTCAACGTACTACAAGCAGTTTGAAGCCGCAGCTACAGTTAATGGTTGGAGCAACAAGCAGAAAGCGGCGTCTTTAATTTTGGCTTTACGTGGTAAAGCGTTTGAAATTTTGCAGACTGTTCCTGACCACTTACAAGGAAATTACAAACTTTTAATTTCAAGTTTGGAAATGAAGTATGACGATGCTCATCTTCAACAGGTGTAACAAGCCCAAATAAAAAGTCAAGTTTAAAAATCTCTGGAAAGTTTTCAGGAGTTTGAGACCGACATCGCCAGATTAACACGGCTTGTGTATCCTGCAGTACCAGATAGGCAGCAAAAATACAAGTAGCTCGTGAAAGAGAAGTGACGTGCTGGAACTGCGGAGTAGTGGGTCACGTACGACGACGCTGTATAAAACTCAAAAGAAAACCAGAAGAACGTTTGGAAAACTAGAACAAGTCGACCTCAACGAGCCATGCCCCGGAAATTATCATTCAAATGGCATTGCCTATAAAGCAATTGCTTAGCATTTATCTCGATGGCAAGATTAATGGATGAAGTGTTCCGTTACTGGTTGACATGGGAGCAACAAACACCATTTGCCTTGGCTTGTTACTGGAAAACGAGCAGACATCACCAGTAACAGTACGACTTCGAATGGCGACGGGCAAAGAAATACCTACTAACATACAAGTCAAAGTAACCCGTGGTTTGGGAAATTAAAAAACGCTCTTATTATAATAGTCGGTGACTTCAATTCGAAATCGCCGCTTCTCGGTGACCGTGGAGCGAGGACCATGCGTGGAGAACCTCGTGACTGAGCTCGTTGTCAACGAACCACATCAACCTTTTGTCTTCTCTTGTCACTTAGGCTTAACCAATATTGACGTTACGTTGGTGGAAAAATCCAAAACTGGCGAGTTGTCCCTGAAGTTATTGAAAATGACCAATGACTGATACGGTTTGAGTTAACCATTGAAAAGCCCCTTCTAGAACCAATTCTTAAAGGAATCCTGGATTTCAAATACATAGATCTCGTTTGCTTAAACACTAAAATCGCTCTATACCTACATACCTTCTACGTGATGCTTTGTGCTACAATCCTGGATTTGTGGACGCCATCATTGGTAAGTTGACTGAGACGATCCTTGATTCTTGCCGACGTAGCTTAAACCGCACACGCATAAGGACCGGTGTGCCGTGGTGGAGTGCTCATTTAGATAGATTAAAGCGAGCGATGCGTTGTTTACGAAAATACCACCAAAAACCCTCAGCAAACTTAAAACCTCAATGGTTTGCCTCTTACTTCCAACCGTGCTCCTATGTCCGCGAGACGGCGAAAGATACACAATTTCAGAATACGAGGCTATTGAAGCTATTGTTTGCTTTTTGTTTTCTGACAAGAATCCGACGACATATAACCTTTTGCACGCCCAAATAAGATCTCGCACTCATTTTTAAATAAGATTCTAACAGGACTGGATGGTCACTAGCGCCGATTTATTTGCGGCGGATACATTGTAATGTCCTACGTCTAATTGTACAAGATTCTTTTTCTTCTACGATCAACTCTAGTTTCTCTTTAATATACGAATAGATCTTTCATCTTTAGCTAAAGCGAAAGGACTTTGATTATTCAATTTGTGAGCATCTCAAGCAAAGTCGGATAATTAAGGCCGACAGTAGTTTAGTAATTTTTTGTTATTTTGTGATAACGTTTTCTACGGTGGTTTAGACCCTTACCTCCACGAGGTTAAAGGTGGGCAACGACACACAGGCTATAAGTCCAACCGTTTCTGGCAATAAGATCCTGTGTACGGCAAAAAGGGTATCAGGTATCAGTTTATTTTTTTAGCCGGCACTCCAAGAGCGTCGCGCTGTCGCGCTCAATCTTTCCCGCTCTTTCAGCCTCATCCGCTATGGAGGCTGAATCAGCCTCTACCAAGCGTCGTCGTGAAGATAGCATGGAATCCCTATTCGACGCTGATTTCAACCGTCTTACAAAAGTAATCTCCTCCTATAAGATTACGACTTCCTCGATTGACATTGTCAGCAGGCTTCAAGCGAGATTTTGAAAATCCATTATTTCCCGTCGCGTCTCGCAGCAAACTGCTGACATCTCCAACACCTTGGCTGATGTCCAAACAGCGTTGCAGAACGTATCAGCCAAGCTCTCTACAACTGCCATTGCTGCGCCTCTTGCCCAACTGTCCTATGCCCAAGCGGCACGATTCAAAACTGTTGAGAAGGTCAAGGTACTTTCTGGTAAATTGGTTTCTCCTGTATCTCGTTCGATAGTAGTCATCGTGCCTAAACCTGATTTGCTTCTAAAATCTGCCGACGAAACGAAGACGACTTTAATGAAAGTCCTAGACCCTCAAAAATATGGCCTCATACTTGACCGTGTGACTAAGACGGGCAAAAGCTCGATTCGATTTGAATCTGAAAAAACCGACCTTACAAAAATTTTTTTGAACATCCCCGACAAAGCTTGTGGTTAAACCGCAAGGCAAATCACTACCACGCCTATTCTTAATCAACGTTTCTACTAACCTGTTCCCTGAGCAGGCGAAAGAGGCAATAATCTCCCAAAATTTCTATGACGCCTCTGATGAGGTGCTTCATCTGACTAACCAACACTTAAAGGTTTTATTCCGTTTCGGTCTTAGGGACCAACCTAACGGTAATTGGATCATTGAGGTCCATTCCGATGTTGGACGATACCTTTTGGCATCGCGTCGTGTGTATGTAGCGTGGAATGCGTGTAAGGTCAATGACCACATTTGAGTTACTCGCTGTTTCAATTGCCAGAAATACGGCCATCATTTGACGGACTGTAAAAGCTAGATACAGTGCGGCCACTGTGCTGAAAAGCACGAAACTAAAGAATGCCCTAACTTGGAAAGAGACCATATATGCGCTAACTGCGTTTGTTTTGGCCACAAAAAAGACATCGTCAAACACAAAGCAATTTCCAACACCTTCCCAGCCTATCCAATACCAATTATGGACTTTGAGGACACCCAATTAACTTGGACGTTTGCGCAAGTGAATCTTCGCAATTCACGTTTTGCGATTTTTGAAGCAATGGGTTTCTCCTCTGACAACATACTACTGACCCAAGAGCCATACGTGTTTAGTTCAGGTACAGGGTACAAGCTCGCTGGGGCGGCTGTACCCTTCAACAGTATAGCCGCATTCTCTTCTATGCGGTACTACTCGGCTATTGTTTTCAATAGTTCGAAGTCCGTCGGAGTGGCAACAATGTAAGTGTTTAACGCGTGTGTTAGTGTAAACCAATAGTGTAGATACATAAAAGTAAGTCTTATCCGGACAGTGTCTATAGATCTCCAGTAATAGTCATGTGGTTACAAGTACTGTTAACTATACATTTTGTTAATGTTAGTTGTGTTGTACTTTAGTTCATTCAAAATTAATTATATTTATAATCATCGTATACTAATCGTCTCTCGAATCGTGTTAATAGTTAAAAATAAATTAGGTTTTAAAAATCGTTACGATAGGACGATATTATAACCGTTGATAAAACGTTGTGTGTTAAACAAACAAGTGATCAGGTCGTGTGTTGAGTGTGTTTATAAACTGCAGTAGTAACAATTAGTTCATTAAACCTGTGCAACAATTCGTTTGTAATTAAAATATAGTAGGCATTTTAAAAGTGACTATATTTTTCATTAAACTTTTTATTATACCTGAATTGCTCAACAGATGGAAGTAAATTCCTTTCACTAAAAAAATGTGCTGAACCATATAAAGTAAGGTTTACTTACATAAATAATAAGAATGTACATCGTTTACTTAATACGCATACGTGTATTGTTAGTTGCCTATGTGTTTTTATTATTTATGTTTTTTATTTAATAGTGTAATTGTAATAATAATAATTAACATAATGTAATAAATACATTTACATAACACAACTACGTTACCAGTTGCTGCAACTCTATCTTTACTATGATCTGGTTTTGAACTACTCGCTTGACTTTGTTTGCAAATTTAATAGATATTTAGAATCCCTTTTTTTAATCAGATTCTGATAAATATTTCGATTTACGTTTTTTATTGAAGAAAGATCCATAATAACGTATTAAATAAAAATGTTGTTTTGTCAGTTGGAAGTTATTTTAACAGGATATTATTTATTACCTTGATATTAACAATAACAGATGGCCTTGAAAAATAATTTTGGGAAATCCACCAGACTTTTAATGTAAATTAACCAATTACAAAAACATTTGTAGAAAGGACTTATTTCCATCTGTTGGGCATGTTAAGCATAGCGTTTGAAATTTATTACGGTAACTTGTTTGCAAGCAGTAAACATGGGCTCAAAACTATTTAAATTACTTGAATCAACAAAAAATGCCCATGAATCAGTAAATAAAAATTTAGAAGAAAAACTGTCTAAAACTTTTTAAAAAATAGAAGAAAGATTGTATAAACATTATAGAAGAAAGCTATAGCTAATGTTAGGAACAACAAGCAGAAAGCAACGTTTTTAATACTGGCTTTACGTGAAGAAGTGCTTGGAACTGTTAATGTTACGTTTAGAAATGAAATACGGTAATTCGCATTTTGGACAGGTATACCAAGTTCAAATAAAAAGTCGGGTACAGAAAGCTGTGAAAAGTATTCAAGAGTTTGAGATTGACATTGCCAGATTGACACCGTTTGCGTATCTTACAGTACCCGATTGGATAACGCTTTTACTTTTGCCTTAAAGTTTGAAACAGTAAAACAGACGTTGCATCGAGGTAGCCATAAGTTCGATTGTGCTCCAGAAATACCCGCGCAGATACAAGAGAGAAGCTAAACAATAGTACAAAAAATGGTTTGTGAAAGAGGAGTGACGTACTAAACCTAAGAAGAAGTCCAGAAAAACATTCGAAAGCCTAGAGCGAGTTGACCAAAAGAAACAAAAGTTAATTTCATCTAAAAAAACACCAAAAATTACCATCCAAATTGCATTGCCTATGATGGAACAATTGCAGAGAATTTACCTTGATGAAAAAATCAATGTTTAGTTACTGGTCGACACAGAAGCAACAAAAACACGTTATAAGAAAATGAGAAAGCATCACCACTAACAGCGAGTAGTATTGAATGATGACGTGACTCTGTTAAGAAAGACTGAAAATGTGGTGATGGTGAACCTAGATGAAATTTTTGGAAAGACGATATTCGCGTTATCAAACCAATAGAAGCCTACTAGTATGAGTGGAAAATACGATGCTGGTAAGGACCTTGAATGTCAACTCAGATTGTTACAAGCTTTAGGTCTTACGAACCTTGCACGGCGAACTCACACAGTCGGAGATAGGGGAGGTTCAAGGGAATTATAATTAATCTTAATTAACACTTCTGTCTCGATCACGACAGACGGTCCAAACTTGTAACGAATTTTTAGGTTCGTAATCCTTGTTACTCAGGTGTTCGGGTAACCACAATTAAAAGAGAAAGGTATGTTACCATAAAAGAAAGATTAACAGGTATAACAACTTTAATGTAGTAACGTAGAAGATTAACAGGAGTATATTTAATTTTTCAATTCATTAATGCCAGAAATATCGGCAACACACAATGCATAGGTTAAGTTGCATTGAAATAGCGAAGAAAATTTCGTAATAAATATTGTTTGTACACAGCATGCGATACACCCTAAATGATAACTGAAATTACCTTAATGGTATTGTAACAGTAAACGTAGTTACGGAAATTAACATTAGCCAAAGTTCCGTGAGTGACTTTTATGACAGCGAAAATAATCAAACAGACTTACCCAAAATCCAGTGCTTACTTGCGCAAAGAAAACGTTTTCCCCGGTAGCAGCCTAGAATAGATATTGAATAGCAAATCGTGTCACCATGATAGGAAGCTACAAAATCGTTAATAATAATAAATTAAATAAGATATAAAAACCCGTTGTATCGAATGCTGTTAGGTGTAATTACGAACAGGTGGTTGGTAACGCAATCGACTGGTGTACAAGAAATAACATTTCCAAAGTACTGCTTGTCGAGATTTCGTTTCCGTTGTGGGTAATATGCCTTCCCAAATTCTTACGCGTTCGGTAACGGTATTTATCAATAGTAATTATTCTTCATTCTTCTTTATTGAATCGAACATGTGATTGAAGCGTGGCGAAACCGGCCTGTGCCGAATAGATTACAATAAATTCGTAATCGACTTATAAATTCGTACTCATCACAATGGATGCCCTTAGAATCTTAGGAATCCGGTCAAATTTTTCGACACAGACCGTCTCACGTAGTTGACAGCTTCAAAATGGCTCCGCAACCTCTCAGTAACCAAAAAGATCGGCAGAGGGCGTCAAAACCAGAATCTAATTTTAAGTCGATATACAGAGTACTACGTTATGAAAATTTCGCACGTAACAAGATCCAGTAACGTTGAAAAAAAAGACCGTAGTAGGCCAATAAAAATTAATATATTAAATTGTGAGATGCGTAAACTCCAACGAAGCTACATGGAAAAAAAACCGCAACTATTATTAAAAATACTCACTTTTAAATTCAATCATGACCAGCTGACTAAAACTAAAAAGTTGATCCAGGCGTATCAAGATGTGTTTGCACTGAAAAGTGTTTTCTAAAGAAGAACTGACGTTTTGAAGCATAAAATTAATAACAGAGACACTCGCCCAATACGACGGCTTTCTATTGCTAAACAAGAAGAAACCAAAGACGTAATAACGCATATAAAGAGATAAAGTGTAACTAAACCTTTAAATAGTCCATGAACGTTCTCAGTGGTACTGGTAAAAAAAGCATGGGTCAACGAGGTTTAACGTAGACTACAAACGGTTTAACAAACTAATCATAAGGGACAATTAAATTATATCGAAAATTGACAATATTCTATACCTTGGCTACATCGTATCCAGATATGTATTAAATGCTGACTTAGATAAAGTTTGAGCAGTGCAAACATGATCAAAACCAATCGACAATCATTAAGTTCACAGTTTCCTTGAGTTGTGCACTTATTATAGAATATATTACACCTTTTTTCTAGCGGGTCTTGCTGGTAACAACCACAACACTACGGCTAGCGGAAATGTGGCATGTGCGAGCGTAGTTGAAAATGCTAGATTAAAAAAAAAAACAAAAAAAAAAAACCGGAGCCACCAAAGGTACATACGAACCTACTGTCGACTAAAAGTAACATACAATTGCAATAATTAAGTTTTCGAATAACGAAACGTAATCGTTTAAATTATTTTAAGAACGTAAGATTTACCCCTAGACCTGGAATTCTTTAGTGTAGCAGGTAGTAATAATTGCTACTTCAGTAATATACCCCCCGACAGTTTTATGGAGTGCAAGTTTGCATTTGCTGACATAAATTAGCCAACACTGACCTTAAATACGACTAATTTCTAGGGTTACTCGTTCGGTTCAAGTCAACGTAAACAGTAATACGTAAAAGCGAAATAAACTAAAAGCTGAATAATTATACTCGTAAAATATTATTATGATTTTAGATACATTAAATGTAGCAAAAAACTTAATATAATTAATAAAGCTCAAGGTTGAACATGATTAATAAAACTAAAGGTTTAATCTAAATAAATGCAAAAAGTACGTAACTCAGTAGCAAAATTAAATACAGTTAGTAAGACTGACGGTGTAAGGTAAATAAACCACATAGAAAAAAAACTTTACAGTTAACGACAGCTGATCGAAGTTAATTTCTTCTTCGAATGTGACCACTAAAGCCGTCAACCCCACGTTAATTGTACCGTGTTTGAACTGATCCACTAAGTATTTGACATCAGTATATAAAAAAAATGCTTTTAGTTTCCTTAACTGTGTTGTGAAATAAAGTTTCGCCGAATTTTTTATTTATGTATTTATGTTCTCTGCTCAAGTTTTAAATGAATGCTATAACATTTAATTAAAAAAGTTATGTCATTTATAATACAATTAGTTAATTAAAATTAAATAAAAAATTATGGCTCGTTAATTTAAACTGCATGCCCAAATATAAAATTGCTGTTTTAATTAACCTAAATTTTTAAGATTTCCGGATTAAATTAAAGTCAACATTCCGATTTTCTTTGTAAAAGAAGTATTATCATCATTGGAATGTAATTAGTAGTTGAATCATTGCATTTTATATAGAAAATGGACTTTTATGAATATAGGTAAAATCCGATGTTCATTTGTTTTTTTTATTACACTGTCGCAATCTACGGAAAAAATGCTTCAACTTTACTGATTTAACCCAATTTATGGATAATATCGAACCTACTAGCTTAAGTATTAGACAGAAAGTATGCGTAACTCAAATCAGTCTCTTTTTTGTACAAAATGATCAACAAAGTTTATTTCTAAATTAATAATATAAACACTAAGTCTCAACCTTGGTTTAAAGTATTTTTAAATACCCAATACTTCGAAAACCTGATAATTATAAGTAACGATTGACCTAAAAGATGTCACATCGTGGGATATAAATAGGCTAGTATTTAACACGTTGAACCCCGCGGCTAAACTTTCATCACAGCCTATAGACCGCAGGGTGAAGTTTATTTTAAACCTTCACAGCTCATGGGACCGTATTTAATTGTTCTTTACAGCTGTATTTGAGCGTCCTGTGTCCTTAAAGCATTACCTTACGCGAATTATTAGCTTTTCTTATTTTTTCTTTTTTTTCAAGTAATTCAAATTAATTTTGATTAAGTATAATATTGAATGTGTTTACTATTTCACTATTAGTGGATCTTTTATCCACGTAGGTGGCGTTGACCACCAATTTTGCAATTCAATCTTATACCAAACGTATATAACTATGTCGAAATTGTTTGTTGTAGATGTGGAAACTGCATCCTAGTGCTGAGGAATCCCAATAGGACGAAACAGCTGTCCACTAGTCTTTGATGATGGTTTCCGCAGTAATATTATTTCTGCAGTTCCCAAGATAGTGAAAAAGTTTTTTTGAGGCCACGTAATTCTTGATATAAATCAAAACATGTGCAACCTAACAAAAGAAGTGGGAGAATTAGTGCTGCGTACTGCGGATGGATGAGTGATGCTGCCCCAGGGAAATTAATACATGTCGATGGACGCTCAACTGCTCAAACTTACCTGACGATTTTGAAAGACGTTATGTTGCCCTCCGTACGAGCAGTTTGTAGAAGGACCAATTCGGTTTGTTCACGACAATTCTCTTATACAAACAGCAGCGGTAGTTTAAAAAGTAGAAAGAATCTGTTGTTCACCTAAGTCATCAGATTTGAACCTTATAAAGAATTTGTGGGCGACGGCTGTGCGTGGGTAGAACGACGAACTGAAGAATAACATAGAAATACGAAATAGAAACAACTAGCATCGCTGTATTAATACCGTATGGGAAAGATTTCAAGATGCCAAACCGTCTATCGGAACGTATAACCAATAATGGATATTACAACCGTTACTGGCATGTAAAATACAAATATTTAAATCAAACAATAAATACTTTTTTAATCATGTTTTTTATTAGCATTTTCTGTATCTAGTTTTGTTCTTATAATATATATAGTGTTTATGTATAATTTATAATAAAATCTAACGTATTATTTCTATTAAAATGTAGTAGGTACTATAAAAATCTAAAACATAAAAAAGATGTAAACTACGAAATTGCAAATTTCAGTTCAGTACTATTAAATTTATATTCCTTCGAAATAGTTAATACTTAAATTAAATGTTACGAAGAGAAAGCGGAAAAATGCATTTTGCTAGCTTAGTCATTTTTAGATTTACAGCATATGTATGTATTTTCAAATATTATCTGGAATTTTTTTAGGGTTCCGTATGATTAGACTAGATTTTATAAAGGAAGATATGTATTCTTTAATTTTTCATACGAATAATTTAAAAGGAGTAATGGGAATTTATACTGCAATTTTTCGACCACTAATTACGTTTTAATGATGATAATACTTCCTTTGCAAAGCAAATAGGAATGTTCAGTTTAATTTAATCCGGTTATATTAAGACTTTTAGGCTAATTAGTACAGTAGTTTTACATTTGAACATACAGTTTATCATTATTCGAGCTATAAATGGAACTTATTTAATCATAAATAACAATTAAAGTTTTAACAAAAATTAATAGAAAACTCGACAAAGAAGAATTTAAAACTTTAGGGTACAATTTAGATAAATGTTTGCAGGTAAGAAACATGTTCTCTAAACGTTTGAGGCAGTGCTTATGAAGAATGGTTAGTATCCTCGTAATATCGCTGCAAGTAATGTCTACAATACCAATGATGTCAAATTTAATTAGGCATTTTGTTATAACGTAAGTTTGGTAGCCTATCTTCCAGGTCGCGCTTAAGAGTGTCTAATTACTTTTTTGAGACAGTGTACAAGTTTATAGTAAATCAAACTTGATTAAAATAGTAGAAAATGTGAAAATTGGGCATACGAAAGTTCTAATCTTGGTCTCTGCAGTTGCCTGTAGATCGCGTTCAACACGCTTCAGAAATTATTTTTTCAAGAAGCTGATGTCGTTGAATGAGGTTTGGCAGCTTAAATGGATGCTTTTGCTGTTACCACCAGGTGCCCAGTTGTGTTACAACCGTGGATAGAAAACAACTCCTCAACAGATACACTTTAATTTATGACTTAGGGTTTTAGTAATGAAAACACTTAGAGAGCTTGATTCGTAGGCTCGTGTAACGAAGCGATGAAACGCTCAGATGAAACAAATCTGGAACTTGCGGTGGTGCCCAATTTCACTTAATTTTTTTGTATTTTTCGGATGCAGTGTTTATTATTGTTAAACAAGATATTTCTTATGATTCGTTTTATGTTTTAAAAATATAATAAGTCTTAATTTCACTCATCAGTGATGAAAAATGATTATAGTAATTGCAGAATTAGATCCGCGCAAGCTTTCGCTTTGTACGCTGCAAAAACGGTACAATATAGATAAAAATTGCTCATAAACAATTTATTAAGCACAAAATTTACTACAAAAAAGTCCCCGGGAGTATATAATTATATCTAATAGTTTAAGAGTTACAGAATTTTAATGTAATTTTCGTGCAACTTTGCACACTTGTATCTTCTAAACTATTAAAAGTAATTGTACCTTTCCGTCGACTTTTTTATAGTAAATTTTGTCCTTTATAAAAATGTTTATGTGCAATTTTTTTCTATCTTGCACCGTTTTAGGGTAATAGTTTATTGGTTATTCTAAATTATTAAGCAAATCATTTCAATACAAAAATTGTGGCGGTTTCGATGCTGGTGTAATATTACGACATCGACAAAGCTATCCTTAGCCGCAAAAAGTGGTCATCAAAAGCAACTCAACCAAAATACACGTTCTACTAAACCGATAATTTATGTTCAAATTTGAAAATGCGTAAACGAAATAATTTAATAAACCTGATTTATAAAGTTTTATAATAACAACTATCAGTAATTACTAGTTTAAATCACAAACGATTTCACTGTAAAGTTATCAACATAGGACGAAAGTAGGTAAAATAAAATGAGTAAATTTTGAATGTCGAAATAGTATCAACAGTCAAACAATTGTAAAGATTATTAGCGTTATAAATCTGTTAAGACTAGAGAAAGGATTCATGTTAAAGTAAAGTTCATCTCTTTAATGCTTTTTTATAGTCAGTAGCGCATTTGTTTAATATTAATAGGAGAAAAAATTGTAGAATCGTTAAAAAAAAGATAATTTAATAAAAAGGAATGTCGATTATTTTGCGTCGCGAAATGTTTTTATTACGAGTCTAATCTGTTGTAAGTTTTCTTTAGATACGACAAGGAATTGCGAACGCGACAAATTCAATTTTTAAATTGTGGATGCACATTTCAAAAGATAAAATCTCCACTTTGCAAGTTTTACATCTGAAAGGATGTGGCAACGTAGCTCGAATCGTGTCATAATCTTAGAAGTTGTAGAACTGTGAACCGCCATAAAACTCGGGTAAAATCCTCAAATAATTTAGTTTTGTTGTTTTTTTAAAAATGCGGATTAACTAGTTAAAGTGTGGTGAAGCAATTGTCAGGAATCACGGAATATAAATTGTTTATTTAGTCATTGAATGATTTATTTAATCCAAGCGTATTCATTCAAAGTCTGGCTAAATTTCTGAAAGTTCCACTTTGGCTCTAAAATTGATTGTGCATAGAGAAAATTTTACATTTATTCGAATGCTTTCAAACGTATCTAAGCCAGCAGAAAATGAGTCAGTTGACGTGAATCACAATTTTTCGACCTTTCCTCGCATAACATGCTTGTGAGCGCAATATTATTAGTTGAGCTTTGCGAAGGTGACTTTTTCCCTTGAAAATATTTTGTGTCAAATAAAGTTTGACGTTTTGAGATTTTGTTGCTTGCTTTGCGTTTCTTACCGTACATCACTGGGAAAAAAAAGCTAAGCGTTACCAACACAACCCAAATACCGATTTTTGTGCTTTTCTATAAAAGATGTACCCTCCAGTTTGCAATTATTTCGCACTAAACTAGTAGATACTACTAAAACTATAATTGGAAAACAACAGCCGTGACTGTTTGGTATTAATTATTATATGGAATATTTTGAAGAAGAAGCCTTAAAATCTGCATCTAAAAAACCAAAATTATGGCTAAGATATGTAGATGATATTTTTGCAATTTGGTCTCATGGTTTAGATGAACTACAAATGTTTCTTCAATACCTTAACAATCGACATCCAAACATAAAATTTAGTATTGAAAAAGAAATTAATGGTACCTTACCTTTTCTTGATGTAAAAATAGAAAGAAAACCAGATGGTACTTTAATACATTCAGTTTATTGAAAACTAACACATACAGATCAATACATAAACGCAAATTCATCATCATCAGCCAGCTTAGAAACTTGGGACGATTCTCACATTATATAATCGTGCAACAATATTTTGTCACCAAGATAAATTACAAGAAGAATTAGAACACCTTAAAAAAGTTTTTATAAGAAATGGTTTTAATAAAAAACAAATTAAAAAGTTTCTTAGACCAAAGACAAGACCTACTTTAACAGATGATTCAACTATTAACCAAAACTTTGTTATTCCACCTTTTGTTTCCAACATAAATGACAAAATTGGAAAAATACTAAGTAAACATAAGATAAAAGCAGCTTATAATACTACTACTAAAATTAAAAATTTGTTGAATCCTATAAAAGACAAAATACCTTACAATACCTGTGGAGTGTACCAAGTCCAATGCACCTGTGGCAAGGTATATATTGGCGAAACTGGTAGAACTATAGATACGAGATTAAAAGAACATAAAAGACATCTTCGTTTACTACAACCTACTAAGTCTGCCATTGCCGAACATGCACTTGACACTCTTCATGATATAAACTTTGAGAAAACTAAAACAATTTCTAAACCAAAGAACTGGAAATCAAGAAAGATTAGAGAAGCTATTGAAATTATCAAACATCCAAACAATTTCAATAGAGACAGTGGTTATGAACTTTCTGACACATGGTTACCTGTTATTTCTTAATCTTAATTTGTCCACCATTGACACTTGAGCTACGTCTAGAGTTTTTATGGTGGATTTCCTTTAGACCTTCGAGCAAATGCTGTAGCTAAATAACTTGCGCTTATTATCCAGTTCCCTTATAGTTATTGTTTTTAGTTACCTTAGTTTTTACAATTGTCAAATTAATTGAATTTTGCCTGACGAAGAACTTAGACCAAGTTCGAAAGCTCGCATTTATATTATACACCATTTACCCTAAAAATATTTTAATAGAAAATTGATTTCTGCTACCACAGTTTCTCTCTTATAATATGACTACGTGATTTAAATTACTATTATGCTATGATTGTCTATTTAACACAAGAAAGAATTGATTACTAAATATAGACAGTAAAGTCTTTCATCTAATCGTAAAATCTTTTTTTTAAAGTTTGGACGACATTTTGATTACTATGACTAATCAAAATTTAAAAAAAAATTAATCTAACAAAAACCTCTTGATTTAGATAAGTTCTATCTATTGAATCATTTATAAAAGTGGCAACGATAAATAATGTGTCTGTAATAGCTAGTTATCTAACGAATTCATGCAAATATTGTTATTCTATTTATTGTTATTATCAGTAAGTAGTTACTACAATTTTAGTTTCAAAAAATCAATGTTTTGTTTTAGTAGAAGTAAGTAAGTACACAATGGGGTGGTTTTACGATAGTGTGTGTTTAAACATCATAGCAATTTGCGTAATACTGGTCGTTGGAATTGTAACATACTGTAAATGGGTGTATAAGTATTGGGAACGTCTAGGTGTACCATACTTAGTACCAAGTATTCCATTTGGAAACAATAAAGAACTAATTTTGCTTAATCAATCAGTAGGAGAACTTTCAGCACAACACTACAGAACAGCAAAAGCAAAAGGATACAAACACGTTGGTATATTTGGTTTTATAAGACCGGAATACATGCCAATAGACTTAAAATTATTAAAACACATCTTAGCCAAAGACTTTAACTATTTTAGCGATCGAGGATTTTACTATGACGAAGAACACGACCCGCTTAGTGGAAATCTTTTTTTATTAGGTGGTAATAAATGGAAAAAAATAAGATCAAAACTAACTCCAACGTTTACATCAGGAAAAATGAAAATGATGTTTAACAGTGTAATCGAGTGTAGCCAAATGCTTAAACAAGCCATAGACACTGTTCACGAACAAGGCCCAATAGACATTAAACATTTTCTTGAACGATTTACCACTGACGTTATTGGTTCGTGCGCTTTCGGTTTAAACTGCAATAGTTTTAACGATTCTGACAGTGATTTTTGCAAATACTCGAAAAGAATATTTTCTCCAACGGCTTTTGAAAACCTGAAAGGTTTATGTACTGTGTATTTTAGATCAATTGGTAAATTTTTTAAAATGAACGTTATACCAGCCGACGTATCAGAATTTTTTTTAACAACTGTTCGAAACACAGTCGAGTATAGGAAAGCGAATAACGTTATACGTAATGATTTTTTGCAAATTTTAATTGACCTTATGAAAGACGACTCTGGTTTAACAATTGAAGAAATTGCAGCACAAGCTTTTGTATTTTTTGGTGCTGGTTTTGAAACTTCTTCGACTGTAATGATGTATTGTTTATTAGAGTTATCGCTAAATCAAGATATTCAAGAAAAACTTAGAGCAGAAGTTAATAATGTTATGAATCGACACGACCAAGTTACCTACGATGGTTTAAACGATTTGGTGTATATGCGACAAGTACTTGACGGTAAAATATTTACGCCCGGTTGCATAAAGTAAAGCTAACTAAATTGTTAGTTGACGCCGTTGTTAACTGACGACGCTAAATATTTAATTTTAACATGTAATTAACTACATCGTCAAAGTTAACATTATTTTATGTAATTGGGATTTAGTATTATAACTGTAATTGTCACCAACATTGATTTTTAGAGGTTATGCGCAAACACCCGCCGTTGGCGTTTTTAACGCGTGCATGCAGCAAGGATTACCAAATTCCAAACACCAACGTCGTACTTAAAAAAGACACAGCGATTTTAATATCGATCTTTGGATTACAACACGATCCAGAGTATTTTCCAGAACCTGAAAAGTTCGATCCAGAACGATTTTCTCCAGAAAACAAAGAAAAATTAACACCATTTAGTTACATGCCGTTTGGAGAAGGTCCTCGTTTATGCATAGGTGTGTAAGCTTTAAAACAATTAATTCTTAAGCAATTATTATTTTCAGGGCTTCGTTTTGCGTTTTTACAAATGAAAATTGCGTTATCGATGTTATTAAAAGATTATAAATTTTCCATTAACGAAAAAACGGAGTTGCCGTTGAAAATAAATCCTAAAGGTTTCGTGATGTCTCCTATGGCTTCTATATGGTTAGATGTAGAAAAAATTTAAATTTTATTTATAGTTATAGATATTTTGTAAACTACTCAAAGTTTTTGTTTTGTTACAAAAATAAAACTAAAAATATACGTTTTTGACATAAATATTGCAAAGAATTTTATTATTGACTACTAATTTATTTAAACTACAGTAAAATTTATGTATAACGAAGATAAGATAAAGTCCGCGGATAACTTCACACACTTGTTTACACTAAAGTCACGTACTTCGTAGATTTATTTATAACACGCGTTAACGACTTATTTATTTAGACTTGAATAATCTTCTTAACACTGCAGGCTTCGCATTAGGGAAATAACTGACCTACGATTTGTTTCTTTGGTATTTATACACATTTGGAAATTCTTCTCGAGTGTTTCCTATCTTGCGGTATATCTTCTAGAAGATGGATAACAACTTCGAGAAAGCTCTTGAATTTGCGGATAACTTCTCGAACGTTTCACTGCTTCCTTCTTAGGACTGTTCTGTCCCAGAACAGAAGACTGGATGCGACACCGGTAAAAAGGATCGTGGCTATAGCGGCAGTTTCCTCCATTTCGGCAACTTCCTTGACCATAAAAGTAACAGTCAATGGACTTTTCCTGACCCAATATTCTCCTTGGTTGGTAACTACAGACCAACACTTGGACGCCTGTTCCTCGGAAGACGACCTCTAACATGTTTCGAACCGTTCTCCAATTCAGTTAATCTAAGCCACAACCAAGCTTGGGTACTGCCAATTTCTTAACATAGTGGAACTACATTTCTCTCTTGAGATTCCATAATGTTTGCCACAGATTTTTGTATAACGGCTTGATACGTGAGTATTTCTTGGTGACCAGATAAAAAACGAAGCGTCTGTCACCACGTAGTCTTAAAACTTTTCTGACTGCCGGTTGCTGCCTTTGTAATTTATCTAACTGCCTAAACTTCTTTTTAAACACGACTGCAACCCCTCTGGACATGTCAAGATCCTCGCTCACGCAATGTGCGCTGGCGTAATCTTTTTGTGTTTGGAACAGGTCTTGTTGTTCCTCGGTGGTAACTCCGAACCTAGCTTTTCCAGAACTTCCGTATACGTTCATAAACTTCTCGAACTACATTCCCTCGATTTGATTCCTGGTTCTGCTGTTTACTACTCTGGTTCGGATCTGCATTTGCGTATTGTACCACTTTTGGCTTGTCTCTGGGCGGTTTTAGGATGCGATATATGACGTCATTAATACGCTGCACGACTTTATAGGGGCCCTCACATTGCCTTTGCAGCTTCGGCGACAAACCACGTCTCCTTTGAGAATTATACAACCAGACCATATCGCCAGGTTAAAACCCACTATTTTGCGCCTTGACATCATATCTAATCTTCATCCTGTCGCTGGCAATTTGTGTGTTTTTATGGACCTCTTTATGTACTTCGTCTAGCCTCTTGACCAGCTTGCGGACGTAATATTCTCCAGCGACTTCTTCTTGCGGTTTTCGTCCAAATTGAAGGTCGTATGGCAATCGTATTTCACGACCGAGCATTACACAAGATGGTGTTTGGCCTGCATTTTCGTGAACGGATGATCGGTATGCCATTAGAAAAAGGTGCAAGTACTGATTCCAGTCTCTTTGGTGTTCGAACACTACCTTGGGAATACTTGCCCATTGTTCGATTCATTCGTTCAACCATGCCATCAGATTGAGGATGGAGAGGCGTTGTCTTAGTTTTCTTGATTCCCAACAGTCGGCAAACTTCTTGAAACAGCCCAGACTCAAAATTGCGGCCTTGATCGGAGTGTAATTCCAACGGAACTCCAAACCGGCAGAAAAACTCCTTTACTAATACGTTTGCGACTGTAGCTTCTTCCTGATTGGGTATGGCGTAAGCCTCTGTCCATTTCGTGAAATAATTCATCGCCACCAGATTGTATTTATTTCCCGAATCGGATTCCGGGAACGGCCCTGCGATGTCAATCGCTACTCTTTCCAAAGGGCTTCCTACGTTGTATTGCTTCATGGGTGCTTTGCGCTTTCTCGTTGGACCATTTCCTGATGCGCAGACTGTGAATTTACGACACCATTTCATGACATCTTCTTGGAAGTTGATCCAATAGAATAGTTCTCGCACTTTACTCAACGTTTTCTTAATGCCAAAGTGTCCTCCTGATGTCCCATCGTGGAGATGCTTCAACACTTCTGACACCCTGCTCTTCGGCACTACCAACTGTAGTCTGTTTTCCGTGCCCTCGGCACTTTCTAGGGATCGCTTAAGAAGACCGTCTTCTACTATCAAGGAGTCCCACTGCGCCCAGTACGCTTTGATGTTTCTGCCAAAAACACTCACTTCTTCCAAAGGTTGGTCGTCGGCCGCTTTCTTTCCAGTCTAGGAGTAGTCTTATTTCAGGATCGTGTTCTTGTTTGCAAAGTGACTGCTCAGGTTCCCACTCATCATCAACCATAGCAGTTTTCCGGAAGCATTCAACTTTTTCTTCTAGTCGCGAACAATGACTGCAGTCTGCCGGACATGGTGTTCTGGACAAGAAATCAGCGTTCCGATGACTGCTTCCGGCACGGTGTTCTGTGTCATAGTCATACTTTTGCAGTCTCTCAATCCATCTTGCCACTTGTCCTTCTGGGTTACGGAACTGCAGTAGCCATTTTAAAGCGGCGTGGTCTATTCTCAGTAAAAATTTTAGTCCATACAAATATTTGTAGAACTGTTCGATGGACTTGACGACTGCTAACAGCTCCCTCCTAGTCACGCAATAATTCTTTTCTGGCCTGGAGAAAACCTACGCGATAACTTTTTCTTGTCCATCTTGAACCTGCGAAAGGACCGCGCCTATAGCCAGATTGCTTGCGTCGGTATCCAAAACAAATTTTCCATTTTGTCTTGGATAACTCAAAATCGGCGAAGTGACTAGGGCTTGTTTTAGTTGATTAAAGGAATTTTCGCAGTCTTCATTCCATCTAAATTCTGCTTTTTCTTCCGTTAATTTTGTCAATGGTTTGGCAATATTGGCAAATCCGGGTACAAATCTTCTATAATAAGTGCACAACTCAAGGAAACATCGGACCTGATGTTTGTCGATTGGTCTTGGCCATGCTTGCACTGTTCGGATTTTGTCTGGGTCTGGGTCAGTCCTTACTCTATCTCTAGATACGACGTGGCCAAGATATTGCACTTCCTTCTTAAATACGTGGAACTTTTTTGGGCTCAGTTTGAGGTTAGCCCTACGTAATCGCGGAACACTTCCTTCAAGTTGTTCAAGTGTTCTTCAAATGACCTTCCAACCACGATTACGTCCTCCAGGTAAACCAAGCACGTCTTCCAAGACAATCAGCGGAAGATGGTCTTTATCAAACGCTCGCACGTTGCAGGAGCGTTACACAGGCCGAAGGGCATTACAGTGAACTGCCACAAACCAGTTCCAATCGTAAAAGCTGTTTTTTTTACGATCCTTGGGTTCTAATTCTACCTGCCAGTATCCACTCTTTAAATCTAACGTAGAAAACTACTGGGATCCTGACAGGGTGTCTAGCGTATCGTCAATTCTGGGTAAAGGGTAGCTGTCTTTTTTGGTCACGTCGTTTAGCTGCCTGTAGTCTACGCAAAACCTCGTTGATCCATCCTTCTTCTTTACGAGTACCACTGGGTATGCCCATGAGCTACTTGAAGGTTCAATCACGCCATCTCTCTCCATATCCGTAATTATTTGTTCGCTTTCTTGTCTTTTCGCCAAAGGAAGTCTGCGTGGATGTTGTCGTATCGGCCAAGCGTCTCCGGTATTAATTTTATGTTTCACCAATTTAGTTCTTCCTTTAGAGTCACTCTCCAGCGCGAACACATCTTGGTACTCTTGGATCAACACTTTAACTTTAGCCAGCTTGGCATTTGGTGGTAAGAATGTCCAATAGATGCTGTGGACACTTCTTCGGCGACGTATCTTCGTTCGACTTCACGCACCTCACAATTTGTGATACTGTCGTGCATTGGCCTACCACGGTCTTCTTTTTCAACTTTACAGAATCTGAGTTGATGTTTAAGATACTTACTGGCATCGTGTTCTTCACTCGTACCAAAGTTCTGCCAACGAGTAGTCCCTTTTCAACTAAGCCGCCCTGCATTGGTTCAATCGCGCGTATGTAGCTTTCCCGGAGATTTCCATCCAGGCGTGCCATCACCACACTTTCCGTCCTTGCAGGCAGAATCACGTCTTCACTCAATAAGACTCGCACGGCTGCCTTCTCTGACGAATGAAAAGGAATTTCTTCATTGTCGATCTGCAGGACATCGTTCTTCATATCCAAATAGAACCGATACTTTTTTATCACGTCCATTCCCAGGATAACTTCTTCCGTGATGTCGGCTACTCTATTTCCCAAACCAATGGTTACTTTGACTTGTCCGTGAGTAGGTATTTCGTCGCCCGTCGCCGTTCGAAGTCGTACTGTTACTGGTGATGTCTTCTCGTTTTCTAATAAGACATCAGGACGAATGATGGTCTTTGTCGCTCCCGTGTCAACCAGTAACTGGACGCTTCTTCCATTAATCTTGCCATCTTGCTATGCAATTGCTCCCTAGACGATGCCATATGAATGGTAATCTCTAAGGTATGGCTCGTTGAGGTCAACTTTCGCTCCATTCGGTCGACTTGTTCTAGTTTTCCGGACGCTCTTCTGGTATTCTTTTGGGTTTAGTACAACGTCGTCGTACGTGGGTCACTTCTCCGCAGTTCCAACACGTCACTTCTCTTTCTCGAGCTACTTGTTCCCGAAATACACGTCGCATTATGTCTTCAATGCTTTCTTCTGAGTGCGTGGGTATTTCTGCAGCACAACGGAGCTTATGGCTGCTTTGATGCGACGCTTGTTTTGCCGCCTCGAACTCCAAAGAATGAGTTAAAGCGTTATCCAACGTTTTCGGTCAAGCTAACCGAAGTTATTGAGCAAATGGATCATCCTTCACTCGCAGAGCAAGACTTCAAAATTCAAGAAGAAATTCCGAATATTTAATCAATAAATTAATCGTTTCTTCGCCAAATACAGGGCGCAATGTGCCCAATGTAAGTCTACATTTATGCAAATCTGGTACTTCGCAAAGGTCATCATCGTTCCAGTTGCCAAAAATAAATATTACCAGATTTTCAGGTGATTTAGAAAACTGGATCAAATTCAAAAACATATTTTCCAGTTTAATTTATGATAACTCGGATCTTACCGATATCCAAAGGTTGAATTATCTTAAAGGCTGTATTGCTGGTACCGCTGCTGAAGCAATCAAATTACTAGAATTTTCTGTTAGCAATTATCAAATTGTCTTCAACTCATTAGTAGCCCGATATAATCAGCCTAAACTATTAATTTGAAAACATTTGAAATCCATTATGGAACTAAAGCCCGTGACAAAGGAAGCTGCTTCCAGTCTGAGAAAAATAAGCGATTCTCTTTTCAAGCATGTTAGAGCACTCCAATCTCTTGCTACAACACAGCAGTTATTTGAAACGTGTATCATACATATTACATCGGAAAAACTCGATCCAACCACTTTGCGGCAATGGGAAACCGTACGCAATAAATCCAATTCCGATGATGAATTTCTCACAAATCATGCCAATCTTCTGGTTAGTCTAGCAAAAACCAATCAAGAGGGTGTCCAAAAAATTTAATTTCTATTCAAAATCGTTTGTTGCAAATAGTCCCGTGTGCTTACTTTGCAAAGAGGATCACTATCTATTCAATGTAGCAATTTTCTCAACATGACACCAAAGGATCGTTCTTCAAAAGCTAGAGAGTTGAAGATATGCTTCAACTGCTTTGCTCGGGGTCACATGTTACCTCAATGCGTTTCTAGATTTACATGCAGAACATGTAAAGCTAGGCATCATATTTTGTTCTATGTCGATTCTTTTAGACATGCAGGAGAAGCTTTTGCATCGCAACCTCTTCCCGAGTGCCCCATTCTTATTGTTTCTGCTTTCTGCTCGGATACAATCAAGATTTTGTTGCCAACTGCAACCTGCAAAATTCTTGATACTTACGGAACCTCTAACTCTATTCGCGTACTTCTTGATTCGGGCAGCCAATCAAACTTTATATGTTCAGACATATGTGAAAAGTTGAGATTGTTTACTTGCCAAGTAAACATTTCAGTTTCTAGGTTGAAGGGTTTTCATTTCCGCATACGTTCGAGTTGTAATGTCGAGCTCTCCGCTCATCATTCTCCTTACAAGAATAATACTTCTTGCCTTCTACTAGACGAGATTACTGAAATGCTGCCTTCTTTTCAGGTAGATCATTCTAAATTTGTGATTCTATGCAACATCCGATTGTTTGGCACATTTTTCGGCCATCCCGGTCAAATCAATTTTTTAATAGGTTTATCAGCCTTCTTTGAACTGCTCTGCATTGGGCAGGTGCGGTTAGGTCCCAATTTACCGATCCTTCAAAGGACTCGGTTTGGTTGGGTCGTGTCTGTCCCTATGTACTCTAGTTTTCCTAACTAGGTGCAATGTCACCTGAGCATTTCTGAAATCCCAGATCAATTATCTCGATTTTGGAAATTAGAAAATTATCCAACTGGCCGAGTTTTCTCTTTGAAGGAGAATTTTTGTGAATCCCATTTCGTGCAAAACACACTATGAGATCAAGAGGACAGAGTTGCCGTTTCTATTCATCTAAAACAACCTATTGAGGTATTAGGCGACGCTTTCGCCGTAACTCAAAAAAAAATTAAATTTCTGGAAGGACGTCTTTAAGCCAATCCAGAACTTTCCAATCGTTATTCAGTATTCACGAGAGAATATCTAGAGTTAGATCACATGGTCCTCTAGTTTGTATCTCACATCAATGTTCTATTATCTCCCACACCATGGAGTCTTAAAGGAGGACAGTTTTACCACAAAACTTTGAGTGGTGTTCAATGGTTCTCAAGTAACCACAATGGTATATTCTCTTAACAGCATACAGAAAGTAGACCCCACAATTCAACAGAATCTATTTTCTATCTTAGTACGATTTTCCTACTGATCAGTTTAAGTACTCTATATCCCATTTTGTTTCTACTAAGGGACCAACAACTAAACAAATCATCTTATCAGAAGTGTCTCAGATCTTTGATCCACTCATTCTTCTCTCGCCTTGTTATTGTTATGTATGCCCGATTGCATAAAGTAAAGCTAACTAAATTGTTAGTTGAAGCCGTTGTTAACTGGCGACGTCAAATATTCAAAATTGTTTTAACATGTAGTTAACTACATCGTCAAAGTTAACATTATTTTATGTAATTGGGATTAATTTAGTATTATAACTGTAATTGTCACCAACATTGATTTTTAGAGGTTATGCGCCCGCCGTTGGCGTTTTTAACGCGTGCATTTATAAAAGATTACCAAGTTCCAAACACCAACGTCGTACTTAAAAAAGACACAGCATTTTAACATCGATCACGAGAATACAACAGGACCCTGATTACTTTCCAGAACCTGAAAAGTTTGATCCACAACGATTTTCTCCAGAAAACACCATTTAGTTACATGCCGTTTGGAGAAGGTCCTCGTTTATGCATAGGTGTGTAAGCTTTAAAACAATTAATTCTTAAGCAATTATTATTTTTAGGGCTTCGTTTTGCTTTTTTACAAATGAAAATTGCGCTATCAAATTATAAATTTTCCATAAACGAAAAAACGAAGTTGCCGTTGAATATAAATCCTAAAAGTTTTGTGATGTCTCCCATGGCTTCTATATGGTTAGATGTAGAAAAAAATTTATTTATAGACATAGATATTTTGTAAACGATAAACTACTCAAAGTTATTGTTTTGTAACAAAAATAAAATTAAAAATATACGTTTTTGACATAGTAGGTTACCGTGAGTTGAGTTACTTATCGGGCGCGTCTCCAGGTAGTGTAGGTAAATAGAGTGTTATGGTAGGCAACTGAACAAGTTGAGCCGAGACAACATTATAAACCTTAGTAGGTGTTGGAATTGTGGCTTAAAATTCGTACGTCTGCTGTCACACAAATCAACTCTTTCCGCTCAAGCAAAAGCCAACATTGGGATAAACAGTGTCTGTTGCTACTAACGTTACTCAGTAGACACGGCAGTTAAACTCCACATTTTTTGTTGCTGCCGACAGGTCTTACGAGCAATAAATACTGGGAGGTCTTGACTTAATTGACTGGATCAAAAAAAGGCAAATATTTGTAAATGTATAGAAAACCAAAGTCCAACTTCAAAGAACCAGCGGCGCTGCACATAACTGCTTAAATTGTTTTTTTACTCGTAAGACTCATATAGACTAAGTGAACGAAATAAAAATACCAGATTTAGAAAACACTAGGATTGGAGACTTAACACTACAGGAGTTAAATCAAAAGATCGAGGACACAAACCGCAACCGATCCCTATACCAGTTAAAGAATACGTGCAGCAGGTATACTTTCAGCTTTTTTTTACTACTCTCTCGCTTACTGTTTACTATAGAAATTTAATTTTAAATTTAAAACAACCAGTGGTTATTTTCTCGAAAGTCTCACAGTAAGACTATAGCAATAGTTATTATTTCGTTTCCTAAATTGTTGTAGGTAGCATTAACGGGCAACCTGTCAGTATTGTATATAACGCAGTGTTGCTCTACGGCTGATGCCGCTTTCCTGCTCCCATCCTCCACGCCTTTCTATGGTCAATTCTTCGTCCTCTAGTCCTCTGGCCTCCTTTGCTGTCTCCACCCCTTGAATCCATTTCTTCTTCGATCTTCCGGGTTTCTTTCTTTCAGGTGGTACCCAATTCATCGCCTTCTTCGGCTTTCTCTCGTTCTCCATTCTCTGTACATGCCCGTACCAAATAAGTGGTTTTTCTCCACTTCCTCTATAATATTCCTCTCCACTTCAAGTTGTTCTCGGATGTCTATATTTCGTATTCTATCCGTTCTTACGAGGCCGCAACTTTTCCTCCAGTACTGCATCTATGCGCTGTAGGTGATTACACTTTGTACTACGACCGAGTACATTCTCTTTTTGGTATTATTTGATATCATCAAATAATACCTTTTAGTTTGGCTCTGAAAAATCATTGTGCCGATCTTACACTGTTACGTGCAAAAGCTGGAAAAATGAAACTTGCCTGAATGAAAGTAACATAAACGAAGTTTTGTCCGTGCTCAGAGATGATGGGTCTGGATTATACTCAAAACTCCGTGACCGTTACATTTGGTCCTACCGATTCGGATATTTACCTATCGTGCCGAATTTGGAGTCAAGTTTGGTCCAAACCAATATAACAATCAAACAGTGCTAATTCGAACTTCAATTTCGATGCATATTTGTGAATCCAAGAGGGACGCCCTGATACATATTCAATCAGAACGAGAGAGATCGCAAGTGACGCGAGATTTTAACAGGTGTTCTTTATTAACAAAGTATGTGCATCTTCCTTTATATATTTATTCTGTACTATGTTTTTTGTTTGTAACGCAACGTACAAGTTCTTCACATATCATTCATTTGCATGTATTTAATGGTAGGAATTTTTTCGTTAACAGGAAACGAATATTCAATTATTTAAGCATAGTATTGCACGCGAATATTAGTAGTATAGTGATCAAATTTTTCCGCGCTTTTTTGAAAATTTGAATTTCGTGTAAGTTCGTGCAAGTTCGGGAAAATTTGCCTCAGAACCAACATCACTATACTACTGATATTGTTTGCTGTTTGCCACGTGCGTACTTATCGCCCATATCTGGTTACTCAAAGTTTTTCTGTCGGTTTTTAATTACACTCCGATTGAGGAACTTTAAATGTGGGCTGTTTCAAGAAGTTTGCCGATTGTTGGAAATTAAGAAAACTAGGACGACGCCTCTCCCTCCTCAATCTGACGGCATAGTCAAGCGGATGAATCAAACAATGGGAAAATACTTAGCCCAAGTAGTTTCCGAACACCAAAAAGACTAGTATCAGTACTTGCATCTTTTCCTAATGGCATCCGATCATCCGTTCACGAAAGCACCATCCTCTGTGATGCTCGGTCGCGAAATACGACTGGCATGCGACGTCCAATTTGGACGAAAACCGGAAAAAGAAGTTGCTGGAGAAGACTACGTCAGCAAGCTGACGAAGAAACTAGACAAAGTACAGGAGGAGGTACGTAAAAACACACAAATTTTCAGCTACAGAATGAAGACTAGATAGTATAGTTGCACAATTTCCAAAGGAGACGTGGTTTGTCGCCAGAGCTGCAATGGCAATGGAAGGGTCTTTATGAAGTTGTGCAGCGTATTAATGACGTCACATATCGCATCTGAAAACCACCCAGAGGCAAACCAAAAGTGGTCCACATCGATTGTCTAGCCCCGTTTACTAGCAATAACCCCAATACGCAAGTTCAGATCCGAACTAGAGTAATAACTAGCAGAACCAAAAATCAAATCGAAGGAATAGAGTTCGATAAGTTTATGAGCTTATACAGAGGTTCTGGAAAAACTATGTTTGAAGTCACAACTGAGGAACAACAAGACCTGTTTCAAAGACAAAAAGATTACGTCTTCGCACATTGCGTGAGCGAAAATTTTGACATGTTCAGAAGGTTTGCAGTCGTATTTAAAAAAAAGTTTGGGAGTCTAGATGAACTACGAAGACATCAGCAACCGGTAGTCGGAAAAGTTTTAAATCTACATGGTGATGCTAGATGCTAGATGCTTTGTTTTCTATCTGGTCACCAAGAAATACTCGCGTCTAGAACGTTCACGAAAGAAGATTTGTGTGAAGTTCGCCGCGGATTTTATCTTTCGGTGAGTGTACTATATAAATTAGCTTAAGTGTTTTTATTAAATATTCTCAGATTTAATTAGTTTTGGTTAGTTGTAAACATGTAAATATTTTTAGTATAAATAAATTAATTGTAAAATACGTTACAATATTTTATCTTGCAGATATAGCATTTATTAGAATATTTTTTAAGTCAAAAACATTACAAGGTTAAAACAACAAACGTATAGTAAAATAAAAATAAAACTACAGATAGAAGAAAACACATTAAAATGTTTTCGTTAATTAGATAATAAAAGATTCTTGTAGAAAGAAAAGCAGTTACTCTACTAAAAATTGAAGTCTATATACGATAAATAAGACGCTTTAAACCGTAAAATATTGTTTAAATAATGAAGTAAGTACTTATTATCAGAATATTATTCACTGAACTACGAAATTTTTGCACATCAAATTGTGCATACTACTATTTACATTTTTTTAGATAAAAAAATATAACAAAATGGTGCTCTACGAAAGTATAATTCTGAACGTAATTGCAATTTTTGCAGTTACAGTTATTGCAGCTGTAACGTATTGTAAATGGACGTATACATTTTGGAAACGTTTTGGCATACCGTTTTTAGAACCAACCGTTCCTTTTGGAAATGCTCTAGATTTTCTAGTCCTTAAATATTCACGTGGAGAAGTTGTAGCTGAGCATTACAAAACTGCTAAAGCCAAAGGGTTCAAACACGTTGGCTTATTTAGTTTCACCACTCCCGAATACATGCCTATTGATTTACAAATAATAAAAAACATTTTAGTTAAAGACTTTAACTATTTTACCGATCGAGGAATGTACGTTAACGAAGAAATCGAACCTTTAAGTGGAAATCTTTTTATGCTTAGTGGTAATAAATGGAAAAAAATAAGAGCAAAGTTAAGCCCAACGTTTACCTCCGGCAAAATTAAAATGATGTTTAATATTGTAGTCGAATGTAGCATTAAACTAAAGCGTGCGATGGACATTGAATGTGAACGAGGACCACTAAACACCAAAATTTTTTTTGCAAAATAGACTGTAATAGTTTTGACAATCCTAACAGCGATTTTAGCAAATATTCTACAAGAATTTTTGAACCGACTAATGTTGAAAAGTTTAGAGGTTTTATAACAATTTTTTTTCCATGGATTGTTAAATTTTTTAATTTAAAAATGTTTTCTGTTGATGTTTCCGATTTTTATTTTAAGACCGTAAGAAACGTTGTTGAATATAGAAAAAGAAACAACGTTTTGCGCAATGATTTTTTGCAAATTCTTATTGATCTTATGATAGAAGAATCTGGCTTAACAATTGGAGAGATAACCGCACAAGCATTTGTATTTTTTCTTGCAGGTTATGAAACTTCTTCAACCGTCATGACGTTTTGTTTATTAGAACTTGCATTAAACCCGGACATTCAAGAAAAACTTAGAGAAGAAGTTAATACTGTTATGGAACGGTACGACCAAGTAGTGACTTATGACAGCTTAAATGATTTGGTTTATATGCAACAAATACTTGATGGTAATTCTGATAGTGTTTTGTTTGTAATTAGAGCTTTATTTTTTAGAGGTCCTGCGTAAATATCCTCCTGTACCGTTCTTAAATCGTGTATGTCTTGCAGATTACGAAATTCCAAACACAGATATAGTACTTAAAAAAGACACAAAAGTAATAATATCACTGCTGGGATTACAAAACGATTCCGAATTTTTTCCAGAACCTGAAAAATTTGATCCAGATCGATTTTCTATGAAAAACAAAGAAAAGTTAAATCAATTTTGTTATATGCCGTTTGGAGAAGGGCCTCGTTTATGTATAGGTACCACCCAAGCTAAAAAATGAACAAATTTTCTATTATAGGTTGACTATTTTTAGGTCTTCGCTTTGCTTTCCTCCAAATAAAAATTGGATTATCGGTTCTGTTAAAAAATTATAGATTTTCTCTTAACAAAAAAACCGAGATGCCTCTGAGGTTTAATCCTAAAACTTTCACTTTATCTCCTTTAGAATCTATATGGGTGGACGTAAAAAAAATATAAATTTGAATTGATATGTTTTAAGAATTAAACTATGACTTAAGCTGAAAATAAAAATCATTAGTTTATTTTGATGCTCGCCTCTTTGTTACACGCCACAGAACTAATCCGAAAAGACAAAACAAAAAAGAGGAAACTCATTTATAAAATAATCAGTTATCGAAGTACATACATAAACCCACTAACCAAGCGATGTTTTATAGGGGCGCCGTTAGCAATCGTCTTTTTAATTTAAATAATTAATGGGCGCCAGATTCAAAATTTTTTCCCAAAAGTTCGATTGTGTATGGATCAAGAAATAAGAATAGAAAATAAAATATAATTGTTTGTCAATCGCAAAACAACTATTATCAAGAAATTCAATATAAATAAATTAAATTCAACAAAATTGATTAAAGTGAAAATTATTAAACGATAACGCGGCAATTACCATAGGTACGGATCATTATTGTTACGAATTTTAATGCTAATTTATTTAAAACTAAATATTTATACGATTAGAACTACACGTAACTAATTAAATCCAACGATATTTAAAAAAAACATTTACATCTCATCTAAAAGTGATACTTGTTTTGTTAACCACCCGTACGCAAAGTATTTATGTTTCACTAGCACCGGTACTTTATTTATTTATTTTAGCACACACGTTAATCACTTATTTATTATAAACCGACAAAATTTTTTTCTCGATTTAATTCTGGACACTGAATACTTGTTATATATTTCTATCATCTGTGCTTAGAATTTTCCAAATTCTTCAGTTATTGTCTCAAAGGTGACAATAACTTTGAGAATGTTTTATTGCTTCCTTCTGACGATTGTTCTGTCCCAGAATAGAAACTGGATGCAACACCAGTAGAAAGGATCGTCCCGATAGTAGCAGTTTTCTCCGTTATCGCAATTTTCTTGTGCAAAAAAGTAGCAGTCAATGGATTTTTCTTTACTCGATATTCTACTTGGATGGTAACTGCAGATCAACACTGTAATGTCTTTATTGGAAGATGACCTCTAACATATTTCTAACTGTCCTCCAATCCAGTTGATCAAAGTCACAACCAAGTTTGGGTACTGCCAATTTCTTAATATTGAATCTTTCTTGAGATTCCATAAAGCTCATGACAGATTTTCGTGTAACGGCTTTGTACGTGAGTACTTCTTGGTGGACAGATAGAAAACAAAGCGTCGGTCACCACGTAGTTTTAAAAAATTTTTTTTGACAAGGAGTTCGTGTTATAAACTAAACACAAAATCATACTACATAGAACAAATAAAAAAAAAGACAAAATAAAAGTAAAAAATAAATAAATAATAATAATAATAATCTTAAACCCACCCTCGCTAATCAATTCTCTATATACATTTATTACACTACATGTAGTCTTTTTCTCCTTTTTATAACTTCTTCCATCCATCCCACTTCTTCTCCTCCTACTCCCAATATCTCCAACCTTCTTCTCTCCTCTTCTCTTAGCTCTATATATTCCTTTAACATGTGCTCTATATTTTCCCACCTCTCCCCACATAGTCTACATCACCTATCTTTATCTTCCTTCCAGAACTTATTCTCTTGCTCTTCATTCCCGCATCTAAACCTTGCTACCATTCTTTTTAATCTTAAGCTTTTTTGCCCTTTATGTACTATGGAATATTATCTATTACTACATTTGTATATTTCTCATTATATTTTCCTTCTCGTATTCTTGCTCTTGTTTTTTGTCTCTGTATATCCTAATCTCTTCTTATTATCTCATCTTTTATTTCCTTTTATGTCTCTTTTATTTTCTCTACCTTTTCTCTCGCATATCCAACTGTTTCATAATACCTTCTTCTTTCGTCTTGTCCATTATTAATTTTTCTATTTTTTACCTCTCTCTAGCACATTTGAAGCAATTTACATTTTTCTTTTTTTTTCGTTGTTTTTCGTAACACATTGCTCTATTCCCCGCTTGTACTCTTATCTTTTCTAGTTTCATTTCCTTTTTTACTATGCACCCTGGAGTTTCCCTTTCTAATCCTAACTTCAATTTCCAGTATTTTTCTTGTACTTTCTCCAATTCCTCCCATTTCTTCCAACCCCATATTTCCGCCCAGTACATCATCACACTCTTTATTAATTTGTTAAACAACCATCTTTTTGTTTCTATGTGCTTTCCAAAGCCCGTCTCTCCTATAGCCCACACCTGACCTACAATTCTATTACATTTCTTTGCCAACCACTTTATATGAGCCTCATCTTTATTGTCTTATCTGATTCGATAACCCAAATACGTCACTTCATTTACACTTTCTATTACCTTGTCTCCCACTTCCACTCTACTCTTTTTTTACCCCTCCCCCCTCTTTTTGAAACACTACCATCTTTGTTTTTCCCACATTACAGTTAAACATTTTTTTTCCAGATACTTTTTTACTGTCTTTATCATTTTCTTCATTTCTCTTTCTTTTTTCGCTATAATCACTATGTTATCCGCATACGCCAAAACCCACACTTTTACCCCCCCCCATTAATATTCTTCCATTTTGTTGCCTTATGAACTCTTTCTCTAAATCCTCTAAATATACAGCAAATAAATAGGACTAAGCGGACACCCTTGGCTTAATCCTTTATTTGTCCAAAATGCTTCACTTAACTTTCCATCTATTCTTACTTTGCACTTTGTCTCATTATATATTTCCTCTATATTCCTTACTAGTTCTTCCTCTATCTGTTTCTTTCTTAATATATTCCATAATTTACACCTATTTACATTATCAAACGCTGCTTTTATATCCAGAAATAACGCAAAAACTTTCCCTCTTTTCACTTCTAATTCTTTGTTTACTATCTGTTTTAATATGTATACATTATCTAATGCTCTTCTCCCTCTTCTAAATCCTGTCTGCCAGTCTGGTAAGATCTTTTTTTCCTCCATTTCTCTTTCCAGTCTTTTTTGCAAAATTGTCATATAAATCTTATATCCCACATTTGCCACACTTATACCTCTATAGTTTTTTACCTCTCTTCTGTCTCCTCCTTTGTAAACTGGGCATATTATTGCTTCTTTCCAATCATCCGGAAACCCTTCACCTGACCATATCTTATTTAAATTCTTTTCTATTTTTTCTGTCGTTTTCTCTACTACATATTTCCATTGTTCTTCTTGGGTCCCATCCATCCCTTCTGTCTTTCCTTTTTTTTATTTTTCTTAATGTTTCTTCTATTTCTTTTTTTGTATAGTAGTACTGCTCCATCCTCTTGTTATCCTTTCTATTTCGAATTCACCCTTCCTCTCTTCTTCCCTCTCTAAGACCTTTACGCAATGTTCTCTCTATTTTATCATATCAATTTGTATCTCCCGTTTATTCCAATTTTCGTTTCTTTATTCGAAAAGCTTGCGACCTTAATCTTTTATATTCCTGGATATCAATTTTTCCTTTTTCCACCTTCTTCCCCTTCCCTGCATTTATTATTCCACCACCTCTTTTCTTTATACTCTTTTATGTTTTTTAGTTATTTTTCTTTCTACTGCTTTATCCATTTTACTGATCAATTCTTTTACTCCTTCCTCTATTCCTTCCTCTACCTATTGTTCTTCCTCTAATTTTTTCTTATAAACTTCAATAATTTCATCTGTCTATACCTTTTTCTCCCTCCAAACTGTATCTGAATTTTTTCTCTCTCTCTTTCAACCTTTTAACTTTACTTTTAATGGCTGATGGTCAGAATCAATTTCTTCCCCAATTTTAAAACTTTCTATTTCCTCCAAAACCTCCCCACTAACCATTACATAATCGATTATAGATTCTCCCCTCTTACTTACATATGTATATTCTCCTCTATCTCCTTCCTCCATATTTCCATTGAGCATAGTCCATCCCTTCCCCTCACAGTACTCTAATAGCTATCTACCTTCTATGTTTAATGTCTTATCCATTGTTATTCTTTTTATTTCCTCCCCATTCACTATCATACCCCCACCTTCACCAATTCTCGCGTTAAAATCTCCACGTATTATTAATTTTCCTTTCTCCTCTTCCATCAGTAGCTGTTTCAATTTTCTTATTGTTTGTTTCATTTCTTGACCGTATAGTGTTATCACTGTATATCTACCTTTATCTTCCCTTAATATTTGATTAACTACTATTCCTTCCTATTGCATTCCTTCTATATCTCTCTGATAAATTTACTTTCCATCTTTCCCAATCTTTCTCCTCCAGCCACGTTTCTACTAAACCCACAAGGTCAAAAAAATACTTCCAAAAATCAGCTTCTTTATTTTAAACCCCTGCAACGTCCCAAAAAACTAAACCTATTTCTTTTGTTTTTTTCTTATCGTTTTCCTTTATCTTTGCCTGGTCGTCTTCCTTTTTCTTATCCTTTACCTCTCTTATTTCTAGTTTTTTGACTTTCTTCTCTCTAATTTATTTTCTTTTACGTTCTAGTGCATCTCCTCTCCCTCAACCCATAACTTCATATACCCTATTTGTGTTCTTTTTCCTTCTTCCTTTAGTATTCTTCCTTCCATCCTGATATCTTTTTGTACCTGTCTTTCCACTGGAGTCATATCTTCATCTATAAATATCCTCGTTCCTCTTAGCATTCCTTTTTTCTGTAATATTTCTAGTTTATTTTCTACTGAATCCAATTTTACTAGTATTAACCTACTCGCTATTTTAATTATCTTTTATACTTTCTTTCAGTCCCCATTCATTTTTAAACAAGTTATCCACTTGCTTTTTACGCTCTTTTCTTCCCTCTTGACCCTCCATTCCTCTGATAACTAAGTTCTTCCTTTTCTCTTTCCTTTCCATTACGTCTACCTTTCTTTCTAAATTTTCTATTTTCTCTTCCATGTTGTTATTTTTTGTCCACATATTGCGTATCTCCCTTCGCTTTTTTCTTTCTTTTTTTAACTCCTCCGCGATCTTTTCTAGATTAGATACTAATTTTTGGTTTTCTTCTCTCATCTGCTTTATTTCTCTTATCATTTTACTACACATCTCCATTACTCCTTGTTCTTCCTTATCACTCTCCTCCTTTTTCGGGCTTCTTTTTGTTCGCTTACTTCTTGCAAAAGCTTCTTGCATCGTTTCTTGTCTTTTGTTTTTCCTTTCCAATCCTGTCGATTCAGATTCTGACATGATTATTACTAATTATGTTTAATTAAAATAAGCCACAAATATTAAAAAAAGTCTGTAATGTACTGATAACAAAAACACACGCTTGACCTTTACACTAGTCACGATACTCGCATTCGCACACTTTATCGGAACTCCGCAATAACAATAATAACCACGTCCTTACTTAACCGCTTTCAAGTCCATTCTTTCAACTGGATTCCTAGTTTTATTAGTTATTACCCTGGTTCGAACATGTGCTTGCATAACGTTGGTATTGTCAGCAACTGGGGCTAGACGATCGATGTAGAACACTTTTGGCTTGTCTTTGAGTGGTTTTCGGATGCAATATATGACATTATTAATACGTTGCACAACTTTATAAAGTCCTTCCCATTGCCTCTGCAACCACACTATGTCGCCAGGTTAAAACCCACACATTTTGCGACCGATCATGACACAAAATGGTGTTTGGCCTGTGCTTTCAGGAACAGATAATCGGTATGTTAGGAAAAAGTGTAGAGACTGATCCCAGTCTTTTTGGTGTTCGGAGATTACTTCGGTTAAGTACTTTCCCATTGTTCAGTTTATCCATTCAACCATGCCATCAGATTGAGGATGGAAAGCCGTCGTTCTAGTTTTCTTAATTCCCAACGGTCGGCAAATTTCTTGAAACAGCGCACATTCAAAGTTGAAGTTTTGGTCGGAATGTAATTTCAACAGAACTCCAAACCGCCAAAAAAACTCTTTCACCCATACGTTTGTGACTCTCTGTCCATTTTGTAAAATAATCCATCGCCACCAGGATGAATTGGTTTCCGAATCAAATTTTGGGAGCGGTCTTACGATGTCAATCGTTACTCTATCTAAAGGCCCACAAAACCAAATAGGTTCCATAATAATGCTTTTAGAAGCATAGAGGCAGTATTGATATTACTGAAAGCCTTCCTGTAGCAGTAGAATGGTTTATGTTTAGAGATAGGTTTTGACACTCCAGTAGAATGCTGTACAGTTAGTGCTTATAGAGTCCTATTAGACGTTGTACAAAAGCAGGCCAAAGGTAGAAGTTTTCACGTTCCATTAGAATGCTTTAAAATAGTGCCAATGTAGTACTTTCCTATGTTGTAGAATAGCATGACAAAGTTAACGACTAAAAGGTAATTGATTTGCATGCTTTTACAGGGTTTTAATAGCATACCATAAGAAACACAAAAAGCATGAAATTATTAGTTTTAAGTCATTTTTTATTAAGAAATTTGTACAGTATCTTTGTCTAAACTATAATAATTTTTAATCGATGGTTTGCGAATTTATAGTTTGCTGCATCATCCTAATTATTTTATTTTTTAATCTCGCTTTGCCATGACGTAGCCATTGGAACACCTTCTCATTAATAACATCTATAGGAACTCCTTTGAATCAACTTTGGGTTAACTCTATAACAAAATTATGCGATTAATTATTTTTTATTATCTATTATCAGTCGCATGCATTTTCACTAGATTCATATCAAAAATATATATGTTTCTTTTTATGAATAAAATAAATTTTTTATTACAATGCTTTTTAGGTTTAAGTCCGCAGGTTGGCCACCCCTGTTCTAAAAAAATAACTGGATGCCAAGTAAAAAATAAACAATAACAATAAAGCGCTAAAACGTGGATAAGCTGATCGTACAAAAATAGATATGTTGTCAATTGTTTCTTTTTGTACTTACTTTTACTTAAATCAGCAGAACTTCTCATAGCTTTTTCTTCTTTAATTCAGCACAAAAAAAGAACACATTTACAAATATAGACTAAGCCCGAAGTCGCCTTCCTTTCGTAAACGTAAAACTGCATATACCCGTAACCGTATAAGTACTTACTTAGAAGCGTTTCTGGTGGAATCAAACTCGGTAGTCGGTACATATCTCGTCACAATTCTCAGAAATCAAAGTATCTTATTTACATTTACAGTATCAAACGCGAATGCATAAGTTTTTTATTGCATACATATCTTTATCAACAAAATTTAGATGTGGGCGTTTAATCTCTACAGGAAGTTATTTTTGTTTAGGTATTACAATTTAGCAACTTGTACAAACGGTTTTTTCTGATATTAAAAATTATATTTCTTTATCTCAAATAAAGAACGATTAAACCGAATTAAGAGTTAATTGGCGATTTACTAATCCTCGATTAAAGATAATGGTTGATTAACATTCGATTGCGTTGCACAAAACAATTTCATCTATGATTAACGGTCCATTAGTTAATCGACGATTAACTGCTAGTCAACTAATGACTACCAAAAAGGAGGTTATTTACAAATATTTACTTAAATCAAGAAAGAAACGTTAATAAATATTGTAGTAAAGTGAGTATTACAATGGTATTACTATATTATTCAAGTTTTCTTATAAATAGTTATATTATCATTATGGAACATATTGCTTCTGTATCGATAGCTAAGTTTTATTTTATGTTTACCGATAACAAATATCTAATTCTATAAAATTTCTTGCTTAATTCCTTTTATCCTTTACTTTAAATAACAATATAAAGGAGTAACTGGCTAAAGGATTTATAGTTGAAAAGAAATGTTTGGTGCCAACGAACATCACCAACGAATATAATGCATCGACTAAAATAGGCCTCCGAACAGCAAAATACCTGAAACTTTGTTTGTATATATAAAACTGAAGATAAAACAGATCTGTGAAGATGTAAGATGTAAGATAGGACTTAAAAGTTGTACTATGTATGATGAAAAAATCTGTTTCTCGTAGGAGTTTTCAACCTCTTAATAACTGCCGATCAGGAGGTTTTGCTGGCGAACATTGCATACCAAAGTGAGTTACCTAGAAATTGCTTTGAATTGCTTTACAGCTTACTATTTTGGTAAATTGGGAAATAATTACAATGAAATCTAATATTAATGTGTATCCTTAGTAAAAATGGGCAAATGAGAATCATTTCATGTGGTCGAACCTCAACCTGGATTATCTCGTATTCTTGTGTTAAAATAAAACTCTTCTAATTTAATAAATCTATTATAAGCTACAAGAGCATAAACATTAACACCACGCCAATAACAACAACAATAGTAATTAGTAGTCGCCGTGGTCGCCGCGCCCAGTATTCCTCCGCGCATGGATCCATCGTCCCCGCCCGATCCATTGCCCGCGCCGGTTGGATGCGCGCGAAGAAGAAACCCCTAACATTCGGCCATCCTGAAACAGTTTAATGCCCTCATTAATCACCTGTGTATCATGATTCTAGGAGATCGATCAGATCTAAACGATCGACTTCCTCGCCATCGCCGTCGCTTTCGTCTGAGAGCGCATTCACGCCAGGATAACGCCTAAGGGAGTCAACCGCCACGGTCGCCTGAAACCGTTTATAACCCCTGACGCCTTTGACAGTTTCAATCAAATACCTGTCATGTGCTAGCACTTTCGTCACGCGGTACGGCCCGTCGTATTTGTTTGACAATTTGTGACTTACGCCGATATTAGCTTTTGCGGTAGCTGCATTACGCCACAGCACTAAGTCGCCCACCCTAAAGCGAGTAGCACGCTTACGCTTTTTATCGTATTGTGCTTTCATACGCCTTGCAGCCCTTTGTATATTTGCGCCCGCCGTTGCACGGTCCGCCTGTAGCCTTGCGCCCGCCTTCGCCTCCTCAGCAATAGCAAGACCAAAAGGAACTCGAAGATATTCGTACTGGCCATCCGGCGTCACAAAGGCAGTCTTATCCACTGAATTAGTATGCATTGGCACCTGATGATACCCTTGAGCCATATCTAAAGTAGTAAAGTATCTTTTATTCGCCAACCGATCTATTTGATCAGATATTAATGGTAGTGGATACCTGTATTTGACAGTTATAGCATTTAACGCCCTATAATCAACACACAGCCGCATGTCGCCAGACTTTTTCGGCACTAACACAATAGGACTAGCATACGCTGACTGGCTCTCCCGTATAACGCCTGCTTCTAAAAGAAATTGGACCTTTTGATGTACTACCTGACGCTCCGACAATGACAACCTATACGGTCGGTAAAATATTGGCACATCAGTGGTTAGCTTAATTTCCATTTGGCCCAGGCCAGTGGATCCCAAGTCATCATCGCCTCGCGAAAAACAATGCGCTTTGTTTTGTAACAATGTAAACAACCGCCTCTTACAGTCATCTGATACTCTGCCTACATTCGCGCATGTCAAGTCAAGCATGCATGGTTTATTAATACTTTTACATATATTCACCTTTACTAGCGCCTCATCCGCCGGTTGGCACACATCAGACCGGGACATCAGCCGCCCCTTCTTGAGGGTAAATGGTGTGTCGCCCATGTTGGTGACAGACACCTCTTGTATTGCCCCACACGCCAGGACGTACGCCGGCATCGCCATGGAAAGACGCCCATCGGAGTACCACTTCGCCGAACTACTTACATACTCACCTGGTTTGCCATTAAGTACTTCCACTTTTGCCAAAACACTCATTCGCGGTGCACAGATAACATCTTCCCCTAAAACCACCGGACGCCGGGATGGTTCGCCTTCGAGTGTCAATCGCCTAAGAATGTCACTAACGTCTTCCTGAGTTGTCAGCACCGCCTTGCCACCTCGCACCACCAGCGTGACGTTAGGACTCTGAATCGCAGGCTGACCTAGCAACAACTCAATTCGCCACATGTCAGACTCAGTCTCTAACGCCGTGATGTCCAATTGAAAGCCACTCATCACCAGAGTGATTTGTACGCACCCGTTGCTAGTGGCTACACCGCCGCCAAACCCGCATAAGGATATGCCAGCAGCAGAACAATCCACAGGTAGTGCTAAACGCCTAGCCGTGTGTCCTGCCATAATATTTTGTTCACTACCGGTATCGATATATACGCGTACCGCCTCGCCGTTGACATACGCCATCTGTCTAAAAACTGAATCGCTTGGAGTGATTAATAATCTCACCTGCATTTGCTCTTCAGTTCGCCTCTTTGAGCAGTTTGCAGCCCAGTGGCCTGTTCCGCCGCAACGCCTGCACCTGTCTACCCTAGGCTTGGGACAATCTCGGCTCATGTGATCGCCAAGCTCCTGGCAGTTGTAACACCTCACCGTATCTTGTGTTGGTAAGCGTCGTTTGATACCAGCCACACAAACCTTAGACGCCATGGTTCGAGCCTTCGCCGTTGCAGGCGCAGCCATTTCGCCCACCTGGTAACTGTCTAGCCCCGCCAGAAAGTTGTGATATAGTACCTCCGGCAGACTAGCACAGACGCCGTGTGCGCTCGCCCGCAGCTCCATCGGTAAGCCATCAATAATACAAGAAACGGCATTTCGGCCCGAAACGCCAACCCTTGCGCACAATGCCAGTTTTGCATGGTAATATGCAGTCATCGTCTCAGAGTCAGTCTTACGCCTCGACATCATTTCTCTGAGCATGACTGCGAAATCACGCCGCCGTGGAAACGCCGCTCCCACTTTGGTTTTCCACTGCTCCCACGACAGGTCATAATTATCCAGGCGCTGATGCCAAGTTTTGGCAGTTCCCGCCAGCTTCGCCTGTAGTATGGTGCTTCGCTGGTATTCGGACCAGCCGTGTATGTCACAGTTGATTAATTTTTCGGAGCCACCGTTCCACGTTACAATCTGGGTTCTCCGGCTCGAAAGGCTCCACTACGTCCGCCGAGAAGAATAATCCTCGCCTGTTGCTGCATGGGTCCAGCTCCATGGACTCGCCACACCCACCCGAACTCGCCGGTCCAGGTCCAGGCGCTGCACTGATCGCCACTAATGCCGCCTGTCGTTTTGCAGCCGTTATAAGTTGTTCACGCAACCCACTCGCCATTATGGCCTCCACCATCTCCTGCACCGGAGGCATCGCCATCTGAGGTGCCCGCCGTGGTGAACCTTTGCCATGACGCCGTCGACGCCGAGGACTAGCCTCTTCTCGCCGGGGACTGTCGATAATACCCCTCAACACCTCGTCACCATCCTCATGAATAATGAGCTCTTCTCCTACGTACTGCTCCGCCATTTTCTAATTAACGAAAGAAATATAAATTTAATAGCTATCTATATTGCTCTACACGCCCCTGATCGTAGTTACGCCCAAATAATCGCCTTACTGTAATTAAGATTTGACACCCTAATCGCCATGCACTCTACGCCACTGGTAATTAAAAAAAATGTAAGTGCACTAAGTAATAAGATAAACTAACATGCGTTCCGCCTAGTAATAATAATCCTAGCATGCAACACCACCTTTAAAATTTTTACATCAACATGCCTTATTGTTTAATACAGCTGAGTCATCTATTCGCCAGATTATGCAATTTTGCAATAATAGGTTCACCGTTATTTCGCAATTTTAATTATCTGAAGCGTGATTAAATTATAAAATTACTTACAGTACAATTACCCTCAGTATCGCCAATTCACAATCACTTGTTATTACGCAATTACAACGCCGTGTATCGCCCGTTAAAATCACCTGTAAATCGCCGTTTACAAACACCTTTGAAGCACGTAGTTTAATCCCACTTCTGATTTCTTAAAATAAAACTCTTCTAATTTAATAAATCTATTATAAGCTACAAGAGCATAAACATTAACACCACGCCAACAACAACAACAATAGTAATTAGTAGTCAGAGAGAAGATATACTTAGAGGGGAATCTCCTGTATATAAACTTGGAACACAGTTTATGGCGCCCTACAACGGTTGTGGGGAAAACAAATAGCGCGAATTTTAAACTTAATGTGTGGGTGTGGGTAGCACCCATTATTATTACAATGGTTTATTTTGAATGTTTTCTTGTTTTTTAAAGAATAGTTATGAAAATTGTCACTTTTTTATAATTATGCATTAAAAAAAGCGACTTATTTTATATAACATTTTTTATTTGCACAAATACAATATAAATAACTTCCAGTTTCATTCGAATCAACACCGTGTGAATATTGTAACAACTTTTCTTTAAAACGAATATGAAAACCTTCAGTTTTTAAATAGTAATAAACGTTAGAATCAAACACGTGTAAAAATAACTTGCATTATTTAGTCGATTTTATTCGAGAAATGCAATTCAGCGTTTTTAGCCTTCATGGTACGAAAAAGAGGGAAATAAAATTTGCTGTGTTTGTATTTTTTACCGATAATTATTACATAGTGGCCTCTTACGGTTGTGGGGAAAAGTTAAAACGTTATTCCTTTTCTCTCAATTGAAGTTACTCGTCTACAAATACTTAGTTTATGTTAGTAGTCGCCGTGGTCGCCGCGCCCAGTATTCCTCCGCGCATGGATCCATCGTCCCCGCCCGATCCATTGCCCGCGCCGGTTGGATGCGCGCAAAGAAGAAACCCCTAACACTTGTCTTTCGCACATTCCTATTTACTGCAGAACCTTTGTCAACTCCTCCCGAGTTATTTATAAGAAAAATTTCAAAATCAAAAAATTATAATCTGTGAATTACTGAAAGAAGTAATACTATTTAATCAAGTTTTAAGAAAATATAAAGCACAGTATTAATTTTATAAATAAAAAATTACAATAAATTATGTTGTTTTTATACATTTTGCATATGAAGAACAGTTGCAATTAATGTTGTGCTAATTAAGAGTCTGCAACCATATTGCAAGCAAGGAAATCTTCTCTGCAAAATTCCAAAGAACCTTTCTATGGTATTACTTGTCATAATATGTGTTATGCTTTATGCTACTTCACTGGCATTTGCTAGCAGATGAGGATTACATGGATTCACTATCACCTATCACCTAATAGGTAACCGTTGCCATATCTTCCGAAAATTCAACCGGAAGAAGAGATTTATTGAAAATAATACTGTTGTGTACTGATCCTGGCTAATAAACAATAAAATGCATTAATTTTAAGTCAGCATTGCAAATCGCTTGAACATTAATGCTAAAATATCCTTTTCTGTTATGATACGATTCAGCATTTAGTCTATCGGGTGATTATATATGCACGTGTGCAATCAACAGCTCCCACAACACATAAAAAACCAGAAATGCGAAAGAACCATTATTTTATTTCCATGAACTTTTTTGTAGTTCTAGACATCTTTATATATTGATGGGAGAGCCTGACCATTTCATTTATGATATGCTAATATTTGTACTCTTGCATCAAACGATTAGTTTCGATAGCTTGTTGGTTCGATTCTATCTTTAGTTGCATGTACCAAGTTTATTATGGGGGCCTTATTTAATCGAAACCTCTTCTTGAAATCAATGTCGTCTAAAATTTCAAAAGGATTTTCTTTATCTCGTATAAACCTTATGCTGTGAAGCTGTCTTCAAAGCTACTCGAGGAAGAAGACGACAAATGGAACAACATAATTATTTTTGTTTAATAATTATTTTTTTAACAATTTTGTACTAAACGAAACTTGAATTAAACGTAGCTATAATTTATTACTTAGTTTTGACTGTAAATCATGAACTTTTTTGTATTGAAAAACTTTAAAAAAAATTGAATTATTTGACTCAAAGTCATTTCCACAAAATATTTGGTTTTAATTTATTTTATTGCATACATGTTTCGACATTATAAAATGTCATCGTCAGTAACTCTACAAATAGTACATAATATTAAAAATATAGCTAACAAATAAATTATAAAAGAGCATACCTATTAATATTATAAAATTGACAAATGTCAAAAATAACAAATTGAAACTATCAATAAATACACAGCCAGAAATGATAAAAATAAATTTAAATATAAAAAATAGAAAAGTAAAGTTAGAATTTAGGATTAAGAAGAGGAGAAGTGCTTATATCAAGAAGTTCATTGAGACACGTAGAAGAATTATTATCATTAGAAAGACGATGAATTTCTAAAATTTCAAGATTGTTGAGATAATGGCCTTTATTACAAAAATGAAGAAATTTAATATTAAGATCAGGAGAAAAAGAATGAATAGTAGACAAAATGTGATTAGCAAAGGCAGAACAGGTATTAGAGATATCAGTATTTAAATTTCTATTAATAAAATAAATATGTTTATTCAATCTAATTTTGAACTTACTTCCAGTTTGGCCGGCATAAGAAGAATTACAAGAAGAACACGAAATTTTGTAAACACCAGATTTATCTAAAGCAGAAATAGGATCTATATTATTAGCAATATAAGATTTTAAATTATTATTTGTAGAAAAAGAAATAGAAACGTTAAATTGTTTAAACAAATTTTTAAGGAAAAGACAAGAAGGACTGAAGTAAGGAATAGAACGGTAAATATCACTACTAGATTTATTATATACCAAATTTTTAAATAAATAGCGAAAACGAGTTCTATAAATAACAGTGTTTAAAATTTGAATAGGATAACCATTATTATTTGCAAATTGTTTAATAATGTTCAATTCTTTATTAAAACTAGTTATACAAAGAGGAATAGAATAAACACGATTAATTAAAGAACGAAAAGAAGCAATTTTATGATTATACGGATGATTAGAGTAAAAAGGAATTAAGCAATCCGTATAAGTAGGTTTACGATATATTTCAAATTTAAATTTTTCATTATCACGTGAAATAAGTAGATCTAAATAAGGAAGAGAATTATTGTTTTCAATTTCGTAAGTAAATTTTATTTTGGGATGAAGTGAATTAATGAAATCGTTAAATTTACTTAGATCGTCTAAAGAACCATTAAAAAAAACAATGCAGTCATCTACATATCTAAACCAAAAAGTAATCATGTTAGAAAAAGAACAATTAGAAAAATAGTAGTTTATTTAACGAGTTCCTGTGTAAATTGGACGCTTTTCTTCCCAAGAGGGCATTTTTAAACCCGAGTGAAACGAGGGTTTAAAAAGTCCTCGAGGGAAAAAAGCGTCCAATTTAGACAGGAACGAGTTGAATACAACATTTTATTGCTCGAACAGAGACTAGTAAGCTCACAAAGTCTCAAAATCTTTCAAAAATAATTTGACGTTTATGTTGACAAGTGTGTCAAAACTGTGAAAGACGGTTTACAATAGCAACATATTAAAATTAAAGACAGTTAAGAACAATAAATTTTATTTTCAATATTATTCATAAATATTTCAGCAGCAAGGGGAGAAATGTTTGAACCCATAGCTAAACCTGATAATTGAGAATAATAATTGTTATTAAATTTGAAAAAATTTTGCTTGAAAACTAAGTCAAGAAGAGAACAAACATCTAAGATTTGGTAAGTGTTTAAAGAACCGTTAGAAAAAAGTAGATTACGAATGACAGATACACATTCTTCAGGAGGGATAGAAGGAAAAAGATTAACAACATCAAAAGAAACAAGACATAAAGAAGAAAAGGGAATATTTTTAATCTTAGAAGTAAGATCAGAAGAATTAAGAATAGCATATTGATTAGTAAAGTTAGAATAAGTTCTAATTACGTTATTAAGTCAAGGAGCAAGTTTAGCTACAGGAGAATTACAAAAGGACACAACAGGACGTAGGTATTGGGATTAAAGGCTTATGAATTTTTGGAAGACCATAAAGGAGCGGTATAGAAGGATTCATAAGCTTAAAGTGATAAATGTTACGATTTTCTAGAGAATTAAGAGTTAATTTACAAGACTGAAGGCAAGATACAAAAGAAGAACAAAAAATAGAGCATTTTAAAACCACCAGCATTAAGAAAATCATTAACTTTATTAATATAATCTGAACGAGAAAGAATAACAATACAATTTCCTTTATCAGCTTTGGAAATAGTTAAATTGTTAGATTTAATTTTTGATTTTATCGAAATGCAAGTTTTATAAATCGAATAGAAACTAGTATTAAATTTACCTTTATTCAAAATTTTCTTTAATTTATTATGAATTTCATACCTAATTCTGTCACTGTCAGGCAAATTTGAAGTTTGAATAATATTTTCTGAACTGACTGCTAGAGCTTCGACATGCTTTTTAGTAATATTAATTGGAAGATTATATTTAAGACCCGAGTTCAACAAATTATGTTCGTCTAAAGTAAAAAAGACATTACCAAGGTTAAAAAGTCTCGATTGAAAGTTATGTAAAGTATCATTATTATTATTGATATTATGAGAATTGGGATTTAAAGGTAAAGATGCAGAAATAGAAGAAATAGAAATGTTATTATGTGTTGGAAAATAAGTTTTAGAAGAATATAAAGGAAGCGGCTGACAGTAGCGTAAATTAATTAGCTTCTTACAAAGGTTAGAATGAATACGATTACCAATAAACAATACGTAATCTCTAATATTAAAATCTAATGTATCAAACTCACATTGATGTAACGAAGAAGATAAACTTGATTGAAGAATATAAAGTTTTATGTTTATGTTGTTAAGTTCTTTGTAGAGAAATTTAAATTAAATTAAATTTAACGATTTCATTAATTCACTTCATCCCAAAATAAAATTTACTTAGGAAATTGAAAACAATAATTCTCTTCCTTATTTAGATCTACTTATTTCATGTGATAATGAAAAATTTAAATTTGAAATACATCGTAAACCTACTTATACGGATTGCTTAATTCCTTTTCACTCTAATCATCCGTATAATCATAAAATTGTTTCTTTTCGTTCTTTAATTAATCGTCTTTATTCTATTCCTTTTTCTATAACTAGTTTTAATAAAAAATTGAACATTATTAAACAATTTGCAAATAATAAGGGTTATCCTATTCAAATTTTAAACACTGTTATTTATAGAACTCGTTTTCGCCATTTATTTAAAAATTTGGTATATAATAAATCTAGTAGTGATATTTACCGTTCTATTCCTTACTTCAGTCCTTTTTGTCTTTTCCTTAAAAATTTGTTTAAACAATTTAACGTTTCTATTTCTTTTTCTACAAATAATAATTTAAAATCTTATATTGCTAATAATAAAGATCCTATTTCTTCTTTAGATAAATATGGTGTTTACAAAATTTCGTATTCTTCTTATGTCGGCCAAACTGGAAGAAAGTTCAAAATTAGATTAAAAGAACATATTTATTTTATTAATAGAAATTTAAATACTGATATCTCTAATACCTGTTCTGCCTTTGCTAATCACATTTTGTCTACTATTCATTCTTTTTCTCCTGATCTTAATATTAATCTTCTTCATTTTTGTAATAAAGGCCATTACCTCAACAATCTTGAAATTTTAGAAATTCATCGTCTTTCTAATGATAATTCTTCTACGTGTCTCAATAAACTTCTTGATATAAGCACTTCTCCTCTTCTTAATCCTAAATTCTAACTTTACTTTTCTATTTTTTATATTTAAATTTATTTTTATCATTTCTGGCTGTGTATTTATTGATAGTTTCAATTTGTTATTTTTGACATTTGTCAATTTTATAATATTAATAGGTATGCTCTTTTATAATTTATTTGTTAGCTATATTTTTAATATTATGTACTATTTGTAGAGTTACTGACGATGACATTTTATAATGTCGAAACATGTATGCAATAAAATAAATGAAAACCAAATATTTTGTGGAAAAGACTTTGAGTCAAATAATTCAATTTTATATCTATACTCCACTTTAAGAATGGATTACTTTAACGTTTTTGAAAAACTTTAATTGTAGGTTAATCAGCCAAATATGTCTAATTAGATAATCTTTTGTTAACAAGAGTTTAATCGGAGATTAAAGTTTTGTGCAACGCAAAATATAGTTAATTGACCGTTAATCTCTGATTAACGTCGACTTCAATTAAATATTTAATTGACCGTTAATGGCCCGTTAAACTACAATTAAAAGATAATCATACTTTAATGAAAGATTAAACTCCAATTAACGGTCAATTATCTTTTGTGCAACCAGCTATAAAAGAATATTATCATGTTAGTCGTAATACTTGAATTTTAATACATTGTCAAGGCTGCTATAAACACTTTATTTTTTATATCAATATAGAAGGCCTATAGGAGTGATTTTAAAGGAATCTTTTAGGGTACTTTATTCTCCTTCTATATGCATTGTTATAGAATCAATATGGGAACGCCATTAGAATGCTACATTTTTAATACTTTAGTGATTCCAATCAACTGCCAATTTTAAGGCTGCTATAAGCACTTCTTTCTTAAATTAAATATAGTATTCCTATAGAAGAATCTTTTAGAGTACTTTATTCTTCTTATATAGGCATTCTTATAGAATACGTTTTAAATTAAGTGTGTTATTAGAAGACCATACACAAACTACTATTGGCATGCTTTAGAAATGAATATTTGGGAATGCTTATCGAACCTACATGGAACTTATGGTTTTGTGGGGGGCTTCCTACGTTATACTGTTTCATTATTGCTTTTCGTATCTTCGTGAGATTATTTCCTGATACGCAGACGTTTTCTTTCTCTTTCTCCAATGTTTTCTTTACACTAAAGTGTCCTCCTGAAGTACCATCGTGCAGATGATTCAACACTTGTGACACCCGGCTCTTTGGCACTGCCAACTGTTTTTCGTGCCCTCGACACTCGCTAGAGATCGTTTAAGAAGACTGTTTTGTACTCTCATAAAGTCCCACTGCACTCAGTACGCTTTAATATTTTGTCTAAAGCACTGACTTCTGCCCAGGTTGCTTGTCAGCTGTTTTCTTTTCTAGTTTATAAGTAGATCGTTTTCTTGTTCGCGACGCAACTGTTCAGGTTCCCCCTTGTCATTAACCATAGCACTTCTCCGGATCTCTTCGACCTTCTTTTCAAGTCGTGCAATGGCTGCAGCCTGCCGGACATGGTCTTCTAATTAAACCATCAGAATTCCGATTACTGCTTTGGCACGGTGTTTTGTGTCGTAGCCATACTCTTAAAGTCTCTTGATTCATCTTGAAATTTGTTCTTCTGGATTACGAAACTGCAATAGTAAACATTTTTATCCATACAAATATTTGTAGAACTGCTCTACAGATTTGACAACTGCTAACAGCTCTCTCTTAGTCAAGCAGTAAATTTTTTTTTGGCCTCGACAACACGTTGCTAAAATACGCCATGACTTTTTTTTGTCTATCTTGCACCTGCGAAAGGGCCAGTTTTCACCTTCTTTTGAATAACTTAAAATTGGCAAAGTGACTAGGGCCGGTTTTAGTTGATGGAAAGTGATTTCGCAGTCTTCATTCCATCTAAATTGTACTCTTTTTTTGGTCCATTTTATCAAGGTTTTGGCAATGTTGGCAAATCCAGGTACAAATCGTCTATAATATGTGCACAACCTAAAAAAACTGCAAACTCGATGCTTCTTCATTGGTTTTCGCCATGCTTCAACTGCTTTGACTTTGTCTGGGTCGGCTTTTACTCCATCTTTAGACCCGACTTGGTCAAAGTGTTGCACTTTTTTTTTAAATTGTCGTCTAGGTAAACTAAACACGTCTTCCAATATAGCCTGCGCAAGATGTTCTCCATCAAACACTTGAACGTTGCAGGAGCGTTGCACAACTGCCATAAATTAGTTGAAATCGTAAAATCTGTATTTTTTTCGATTTTTTAAGTTCCAATTTCACCTGCCAGTAACCAATCTTGAAATCCAACGTGGAAAACTACTAGGATCTTGACAGGGTGTCTAACGTATCGTCCATTCTTAGTAAAAAGTAGCTGTCTTTTTTGGCCACGTTGTTAAACTGTCGGTAGTCTACGCAAAACCTCGTTGATTTATCTTTCTTCTATGAGTACAACTGGGGACGCCTATAGGCTATTTAAAAGTGTGATCACGTCTCCTGTTTCCATATCCATCATTATTAGTACGGCTTCTTTTCTTTTTGCCAAAGGAAGTGTATGTTGTCGTATGGGCTGAGCGTCTCCGGTATTATTTTTATATTTTACCACGTTAGTTTTTTCTTTGGAACTACTCCGGTACTAAATTTCTGCCAACAAGTAATCGTTTTTTAAGTAAGTCGCCCTCGATGGGTTCAATAGCGCAAATGTAACTTTTCCAGAGAGTTTCATCTAGGCGTGCCATTATCACACCTTTAGTTCTTGCAGTCAAAGATCGTTGTTATAAAAGACCGGAATACATGCCAATAGACTTAGTATTATTAAAACACATCTTAGTCAAAGGCTTTAACTATCTTAGCAATCGAAGATTTTACTATGACGAAGAACACGACCCGCTTAGTGAAAATCTTTTTTTACTCGGTGGTAATAAAAGGAAAAAAATAAGATCAAAACTAACTCTAACGTTTACATTAGGAAAAATGAAAATAATGTTTAACACTGTAATCGAGTGTAGCCAAATGCCTTAACAAGCCATAGACACTGTTTACAAACAAGGTCCAATATACATTAAAAATTTTCTTGAAGGATTTATCACTGACGTTATGGGTTCATGCGCTTTCGGTTTAAACTGCAATAGTTTTAACGATTATGACAGTGATTTTTGCAAATACTTTAAAACAATATTTTCTCGAACCGCTTTGGAAAACCTGAAAGGTTTATGTAGTGCCTATTTTAGATCAATTGGTAAATATTTAAAATGAACGTTATACCAGCCGACGTATCAGAATTTTTTTTAAAAACTGTTCGAAACACAGTCGAGTATAGAAAACCGAATACGTAATGATTTTTAGCAAATTTTAATTAACCTTATGAAAGACGACTCTGCCCAAGCAACATTTTGTAACCGTGGTTACGTTGTAACCAGTTGCAAATTAGTAACATTAGCACCATGGTAAATAAACCGTTGCAGCAACGTAGCAGCAACTTTCGTAATTAGTGAGGTTTCAAATCTATTACAGAAATAACCATTTTACAACTATAGTTATAAGTAAGTTTTTCTTAAACTCTTATGTAACTACAGTGACAATTTAGTGACATTAAAACCTTCATTTCTGTTTCGAGTGTAACAGTCTTGAAACTATGGTTACACGTGTGAATTTCTAAAACTACACTACAGTGTTAATCTAGGCTTTCAAACAGCAACAGAAGAAGTGCATTTTACGAGATTTTTATAAGACACATAGTCCATTATCATTATCCAATAAACAGTACCGATAGTGTTTCTAATTCAAAACTACGTAAGTACAATTATTGGTATATTATATTACTATAATTTTAATCGTGCATTTAAACTACTGTTTCTAATTTAATCAACGTTGAAGAATTAGTTGCCAATTATAAGTAAGCAAATTTTAAATTGATTTTATTTTCTTCTAGGATAAAATAGAATTTGATTGCAAGGACATTACAATATTACACACAGTGACCAGAACGTGTAAATTAGATCGCCATTGCGCACACCTATAATCTTTAAAAAAGCAGTCAAGATTATGATCATTAAACCGATTATAATTGCACATGTGCATTTGTAGCCTAATACAAATATTTAACTAAGAATTACGTAGACGCATTAAACTATAACATGTGAGGAATATCTTAATCCGCCATGGTCTTTTAATACAAAGACATTTTTCTCTTAACAAAATTTATGCATTTACTATTTACAAAATTTATAAATAATAGACATAATCCGCTTTTCTTGAAAATTTGCCGTAAAAACCTGTTTACTGGTACCTACTTGCAACAGATGTAAAAATTCTTTTATTATATCTTTCTTGTTTGAATTTAGTTCTATAAGAAACTATAAAAAATTAAATAATGTACATTTATTATAACTTTTTATATATCTGTATCTTTTTATTAATATATTTTTATCTCTACTTTTGTTTTAATCTTTATGATGCAGTTAGTAACTAAAATCTTGGATAAGTTGCTTAACAAAGCATGTTTTCAAAACAGTTACATAGCAGTTGCTGTAAACGGTAACTACAATGTTACAAATCGATTATAAAACCGTGATGATAAACCATTACAGAAACGATTCAAAATAGGTAAACATGATTTGTAAAAAACCGTTATAGCAACGCTGCAAAACAGTTACAAAGTAGTAATTGCAACGGTTTCAGACACGTTGTAAAACGGTTATAATATTACTGCAGTTGCCTTGCAACTGACCAAATCCGGTATTGACAACGTATCAGGAAAGACTCAGCAACTATTCTGTAACTAAATACCTTACTGAAACCATAGTTGCAAGAGAGTTTTACAACCGTTTTGTAACTGATTTTTGCTACTTGGGTGGTTTAACAATTGTAGAAATTGCAGCACAAGCTTTTGTATTTTTTGGCGCTGGTTTTAAAACTTCTTCCACTGTAATGATGTATTGTTTTTTTAGAGTTATCATTAAATCAAGAGGTTCAAGAAAAACTTAGAGAAGAAGTTAACAATGTTATGGATTGGTACGACAAAGTCACGTACGATAGCTTAAACGTGGTGTATATGCGACAAGTACTTGACGGTAAAAGATTTATTGTTATTAGACTATAAGTAGTAGCATTGAATAATAAATGTAAGAAGAAATGCAACTTAAGGGGCGATATCGTATCGACTGCTTGGATCGAGATATAGAGGTCGCCACGTTCGTATTGGATCGAGATTTTTCAGTTCTTGCGTATCTGTCGACTTGTAAACTTCGGAATTGAATTGAAAGTTTTTCTTGGGTTAACATTGCGATACGATTTTTGAAATTCTGGTAGTAGTAATGTTTGTTTGAACTTTTGTTTAGTTTAAGTGTAAATATATTTTTGATTTATTTTTAAAATGGGAAAAGTTACAAATCACGGTTGTGTTTATATTAATTGTGAAAATAATAATACCGAAAACAAAGGTACTAGTTTTCTTAAGTTTTTTATTAGTGATAAAGTGCGTGCTAAAGAATGTTAGAAAAACTGTGGAAATATAAACATTGCCACAATGGACTTGGAAGATTTAAAACAAAAGAAGATTTGTGAGAAGCATCTTCGGAGATAATGTATAACAACAAAAGGAAATTTTAAACACACTCCAGTTCTTGTTCTACACCTTCAATCAGGTAAATATTTTTAAAAAAAATTTTTTCTACCAAACGTTTAAAAATGGTTTAAATTAGCATCGGAGAATCTCCTTGTCCGGATTCTTCTTCTTCTTGTTGCACTTAATTATACAATAACTTAAAATAATTACTGTAAATCAGTGGCTGAGATTGCTATTATTTTCCACGATCAATGATCGCAATCATGGTATTTAGAATTAATTAGTAATCGACTGTTGCTAAAAAGTCGCTCGTGTAAAGTTAGTCATAAATCTAGCCATAAACATTCGATTTTCGTTTTCCGGGATACAATAACGTTCGGAGTATTGAAAATCAACATATTTAAGTATTTTTTAATATTGTTTCTAAACAATAACTTAATTAAAATTTGTTCATATTTAGATTTAAAAAAAATATTTACAAAAATTCACAGAAAATAGATACTACTGTGATGTTTTTTTTTCGACATGACGTGCTATTTGAATTCTGATGCAAACTTACGAACAAATAGTTTAAAGCATTAAAAAATATTAAAAAGCAAGTGTCGTTCTTTCGTAAATTAAATGTTTCTATTTGAAATTGACCCTGAAAAGATTGTTGAGTAATTAGTAATAACTCGTGTTGATATTTGTCTCAAACATAAGATTTATGTATTAAAAATAAATTTCCAATTCTTTTCAAATACGTATTGTCATTTGTAGTTAATGCTTATTGTTTTTAACTTCCTGTGTTTTTATGATTTACCTTGGTGTTTATATAAAGCTAGGTTTTTCCCTAAATGCTGAATGTGTGACACAAATTTTACAAACGTTCTTTCCTAGAAGAGTTTTCTAATTCTCTTTGAAAAGAATGCATTGTTAAATTTCTGTAAACAAAAAAAATATAATTCACTGTTTAAATTCATGTTACTTTTTTATTAAAAAATCTGTATGTGGTTTAAAATTCTTACGAGGAAAGGAGCAAAGGGGTTATTTACCTACAAAATTTTACGATTTTCCGTGAACTACCTGCATACTTAAAGTTTATTATACATTTATTAAAGTAAATATTATAGTGTTATATTAGTCTTATTTGTTTATGCGACAATTAAAAGTATTAATTTCTTTTCCACAACCGCAATTGTTATTTTATAAGCGATCAATGATTGCGATCGTTATTGTACAGACGCTCGATATCGCGATCATTATTTTGCATAATGATCGATTCATCGTAATTGCATAATCGCTATGGCCATTGCTTTAAATGTTTTTTGTTGATGTTGGCATGTCGAATAAAAATATCGTTTTTGTAAATGTTAGGGCCGCATTTCTGTAGCACCTTGTCTAATAAATACTTAGTTTTTTAAAAAATAAAAAAAATTATAAACAAAATTCTTTTATGTTTATTTTAGCATGCTGAAAGCACTTCAATACAAATCCAACAATACATAAAATATTTTTACAATTGTTTAAAAAAAAATTGCAAAAATTTTGAAAATACTAATACTAATTGCATTTTCAAAACTTTATTTTTGAAATACTAACAACTTAATTTTTTTTTTACTTTTTGGGCTTATTTAGTATAATTTTTTACAGAAGCTGTAATTGTTGATATGAACATCAACCTAAGATACTCAAATGTAGTAGTTTCTCAAACATATGGAAGAAAACGTCGATTGTTATTTATTGATGACGATCGTGAAGACGAATAAATTTATTCTTTCTACAGCTCCAGTTCACTAAACGAAGGTATAAGTAGACAAGCAATAATACGTAATTTTTTTAATATATGTTTTATAGTTGAAGATACGTCCTATAATATTTTGAAGATATCGGAACGACCACAGTGTGTTCTCAAATTCGTCAAGCCGTTAAGTTTTGACTAAACTACGCAACATAGTGATACAAATGGATTCTCCGTCAAAAATCCTTTTAAAGGATTCATTGGTCAATTATTCTTTCAGAAATTTAACATTAATTTTAATTTAAAATTATTTAAATTACCAGTCCACTAATAACAAATTCGTTTACATATGTTTCGAGCTTTAAAATAATGATGCTCATCTTCAGAAAATCTACAAAAAATGTTTACAACTTTTAAATACAAAAATGTCATATCTTTTCCAAAATATTATTTTTTGTAAGAAAATTTGGTGTTCAGAAATATATTTACTTTCTAAATTGTTTAAGAAGATTTCAGTAAAAATAAGTGATAAATTTGATAATCAATTTTTTAAATAAAATCTAGGTCTTTCAATGGTTCTCCTTTATCACTTTTCTCAATTTTTTAAGAAATTAAGTAAAGGTAACGATTTCAAGATTTCTTTTTCTAATGAAATATTTATTTAATTTTTAAGGTAGTAAAAATAAAGCTATTTAAGCTGTATAGTTGTTTCTAAAAGGTGCGGTTTACGATTCCTTTAGAGCTTCTTTAAAGCTTTGCTAGTACCACAAAGAGCTGTATAAGCCCGATTTTAATGCATTAAAGAAGCTACCTAACAGCAACATAACTGAGGAATTTTTAGCTACTTAAACGCTTCATGGAGGTTTTAGTTTTTTCACAAACCACTTAAAATTGTTCTAAAGAGTAACTTTAAAAGCTAAAGTAGTTATAAAAAAGTCGGTTTTAGCTTTTAGTTTAGTTTTAGTTTTTGCTCACTGGGAAATTCTTCAATTACTACAGTTCATTTATATTAAAATATCAAATAATTTTTTGTTGAACTAGCAAACCAATTTCAATTACCATTTTAAACTTAAATTTTTTTTTATTTGTTTCTAAATTGCACCATCTTCCTTTTTTAAAATAATTAACATTTAACATTTTGTAAAACTTACATTTTTTTAATTATCTAGTTACAAATTTTTAGATTTGAGATTGTTCGAAAAAATGTAAGTTAAAAAACTTTTTGTAATCTTAACTTTTTATAAGTTTTATAATTTATTATTGGTGGACTGGTAATTTGAATAATTTTAAAAATTGACGAATAATAACAATAAATCCCTATAACAATTTTCTTTTAATTTAATTTTCATTGGTTTAGTTATTTCTATGTTTTCGATTTATATTTTACAAAAATAAATAAATATTTGAATATACATATTTTTTTGTTTTCTTAAATATAAAGCATGATATTGTTTAAGTTTATTTGACATTGACTTGTGTCGTAACAATACAAGCTATTGTTTATGATATTAACCTGTTTTGAACAGGTAAACGGTAAAGTAAACACAAATATAACAAAAGGTTCTAACTGGTACTTCATAAGAAATAAGTAAGTTCGCAAAATAGAAACCACGATTTTGCAGATGGCAGCAGGTCTTAGTCTATTAGTTTATGAAAAGAGGGGGTACAGACGGGTAACAAAAAGAGAAACAAGAGAGATAAAACTACAGTACGATTTTTAACACACTAGTTGCGCCTCTTCTTAAATTATTACTCAATGGTAGTAGGTATTTGCTGATTCTCCAACCTCCTCCTAAAACAACGAAGGTCGCTGCGACCTTAACGTTGTTTCAGGAGGAGGTTGTAGAAGCGGCAAATAGGTGCGAATGTTGCATTGCTGTGACTGAGGTTCTACCCAGTAAACACAAAATTGATAATGTTTAGTAACAGTTTCAAAACAAAAAATTTATGATTCACTCTTGTTTCAAACATAAAAGAAACCTAACTGCAATAAAATAGCTATAAGTCCATCGCTGTTTCACTTATTTGAATTAGTATAGTTTCGGTATTTTAAATTCAAATCTGTTGCAAACTAAATGTTGCATTCGGTTTACGTTTTAAAAGCTTCGTTCTTGAACTGATACTAAATGATCGATACATGTATGATTTTTTTGTTTCAATAATCAACTAAAACAATTCTTTCAATAATATAATAATACATTTTCGAATGCACGTTTCAAAATTTATTGCACAATAAATATTTTTAAATACATTATCACATTGAGTTTTTTACATATTGCAAATTTCTTTGATGTGGTCTTTTCACGGAAGCCTCGAAAACTGCATCAGTTACTGTTGGGTAGCAACTTTTAACCGCATTTGTAACATAGAAATAAATATTTCATTTATATACATACATAATCATAGAGTTACACAAAATTAATTACATTTTTTAAATAAAAAACAACACAAACTTAATATAAATATCACTTTAGCAATCATTAGAAAGTTATAAAAACACTGTGAATACCTTTAGCTGTACATAATCGTAATGAAAACTTGAAGAATTGAACTGTAATTATAACCTTAACGCAATCATGTGTGTTAATTTACATTTTTTATACAAATTAAAACATGATACATAAAGAACAGAAATGATAATAATATTGATTACATTTATGGATTATAATAAAATGCTTCGACTTACCGTTTATTGTTCCATTTCGTAATTGTACACACAGCATCACTTATCAAACTGCAACCGAACAAGTGAAAAGATATCAATTTGCAGCGCAAGCGTTGACGACAGTAATCAAAAATATAGCAACGACTAATGCTGACTAATTACAAAGTATTCGTTTTTCCTAGAACGATTCTACTGTTTTGAAAATAATTCAATCTTATTTAATCGATCTTCAAGCAATTCTAGTTATTCAAAAAATATTCGGATTTAACAAATCAGTTTTTAACCGGTTGCTGATTATGGGAAAAAAATTGCAAGTACTGAAACGGTTCAAAACTGATTGTGAAAAATCGGAACTCTTTCAATTTATTCACTGTCAGTTACATGTAAATGATATAAAAATGGAACTAACACGAAACAACGTATTGAAACAATTGTTTTAATTTTGTGACTGTAACAGTTTCAATCCGTGTTTACTGGGTAAGTTGCGTTGCTATTACTGAGGTTCTAAGAATGTGGAATGAAAGTAACGTCCGCACAATTATTATTGTTGCAGAAAGTAATTAGAAATCCAATTAATTTTAAGGTGTATGTTGCACGCAAAGTTCGCATCTAACAATGTCGAATTACAATAATGTCTGCACAATTGTAATTGTTGTAGGAGGTTTTTAGAAATGTAATTGATTTTAGGTGACTGTTTCACACAAAATACACACGATTGTAATTACAATTATTGTTATTGTTGTAAGAGGTAAGTAGAATTACAATTGACTTTAAGATGACCGTTGTAGACAGTTGTTATTGTTGCAGGAGGTAATTATAAATAACATTTGTAATAACTTCTGTACATTTGATACAATTAAACCGCATCGATACTTATGTATTAGTATTGGGATGAACGTCATAGATTTAACATGACAGTGTGGTGGTAGCTCACTAAAGTTATTTATAATTACCTCCTGCAACAATAACAACGGTCATCTTGAAGTCAATTGCAATTTTAATTACCTCTTACAACAATAACAATAATTGTGTGTGAGAGTTAGTTTAAAAACAATTTCTAATTATCTCCGTAACAATTACAATCGTGTGTACTTTATGTGAAACAGTCAATTAAAATCAATTACATTTCTAATCACTTCTTGCAACAATTACAATTGTGCGGCCGTTAACATTTAAATTTTATTTATTGTTATAGATAGAATGTTAATTATACGAGGCACTAAAATATAGTACATTTTAGTTTTTACAGAAAGTGTTTTGAAAATAAAGATAAAATTAAAGTACTACATATTTTTTTTGTTGATTGATTGTTGATTCTTTAAGAGTACTTTTGTCAGAAGTTATCTTTAATATTTGATTTATAAAATATTAAACTTTTGCTTTTGAACTGATAAATCATAAGATTGTGGCTCGTATTTTAAAAATTCGCACTTTAGATAAAGTGCATTTGAAAAAAATAATAATAGAAATAGAAGTTAAAAAAATCAATAAACTACACAGCAAAAAACAAAAACAGTGGTTTATTTTTTGTTTTTTTCACTGATTTATTTATTTATCAAAGCTACTTTGTTTTTTAATTTTTTATTTTTTCGTTAAATTATCTTTGATTTATAAAATACTATTAAACTTTGATTTGTAAATAGATTAAAATATTTTTCGAGTTTGCGCTTGCTTAAAATAAAAATAAAAATTTACACTTTTAGATATGGTGCGTTTGAACGTTACGATAAGTCATTTATAAATAGCAAAAACAAAACAAAAAATAATAAAAACTGAAAATATATGAGAAATCAAGTGCTTATAGATTACTAAGAAACGATTACATTACAAATTGACATAAAAAATGGAGAGAACATTGCGTAGAGGTCTTAGAGGGTGAGTTTGAAATAGAAAGGATAACAGGAGGGATCAGTACGGCTATACAGAAAGAAGAAATAAAAGGGGCGGATAAGACGCAAGGAGTACAATGATAATATACAAGAGAAAAAACGAAAGAAATAATAGAAAAAAATTTAAATAAGATTTGTTTTAGTGAAGGGTTTCCAGATGATTGGAAAAAAGCAGAAGAGAGGTAAAAAACTATAGAGGTATAAGTGTGGCTAATGTGGGATATACAATTTATATGACAATTTTGCAAAAAAGACTGTAAAGAGAAATGGAAGAAAAAAAGATCTTACCAGACTGGCAGACAGGATTTAAAAGAGGGAGAAGCGCATTACATTATGTATACATTTTGAAACAGATAGTAAACAAAGAATTAGAAGTGAAGAGAAGGAAAGTTTTTGCGTTATTTCTGGAATATATTAAGAAAAAAACAGATAGAGGAAGAACTAGTTAGGAATATAGAGGAAATATATAATGAGGCAAAGTGGAAAGTAAGAATAGATGGAAAGTTAAGTGCAGCATTTTGGACAAATAAAGGATTAAAACAGGTCCTAGTTTATTTTCTGTATATTTAAAAGATTTAGAAAAAAAAAATTGATGAGGCAACAGAGTGGAAGAATAGTAATGGGGGAGGTGGTTTAAAAGTGTGGGTTTTGGCGTATGCAGATGACACAGTAATTATAGCGAAGAAAGAACGAGAAATGAAGGAGATGAAAAAACAGTTAAAAAATATCTGGAAACACTGTTTCAGTGTAAATGTGAAAAAACAAAGATAGTAGTGTTTCAAAAAGAGAGAAGAGGGTAAAAAAAAGGTAGAGTGGAGTGGGGAGACAAGGTAATAAAAAGTGTAAATGAAGTGATTTGGGTTATCAAATCAGACAATAAAGTTGATGCACACATAAAGTAGTTGGCAAAGAAACGTAATAGAATAGTAGGTCAAGCATGACGTATAGGAGAGAGCGAGGATTTGGAAAGCAAATAGAAAGAATGGGAGAAATTGGAATAGTACAAGAAATACAGGAAATGCACGTTAGGATAAGAAAGAGAGACGCCAGAGTACATAGTAAAGAAGGAAATGAAGTTAGAAAGATAAGAGTACAGGCGGGAAAGAGAACAATGTGTTATAAAGAACAAATGAAAGAAAGAGAAGAATGAAAATTGCTTTAGATGTGCTGGAAAGAGATAAAGAATCAAAAAATTAAATATGAACAAGAAAAAAGAAAAAGGTATGGAAAAATTTGGATATGCCAGAGAAGAGGTGGATTAAATAAGGTAGACAAGAAATGAAATAAAAGATGAGATAATAAGAAGAAGTAGGGATATACATCTTTTGATAGTACCGAGAGAATATGAAAATCCACTTCTATACCAAATTTCAATTTACTAGGACTTTTGCCTCGAACGTTATCGTGGATATCCAAAGATAATGTTAGGAAGATGCAGCACTCCGTGTATAAAGTCACAAGAAAATAGAAAACAAAATATTATTTTTAATGTATCTTACTTTCCGTTCAAGATATAGAATTAAACAAAAATCGTCGCAAGCAGGGTTCGAACCTAGATTATATATGGAATTCACTTTAAATTATAAATGAAATATCTAATAAACTGTTAATGTTAGAAAAAAATTTTATTCAAATAAATTGTTAAGAAAAATTATCTCTATAAAAAACTGTAAAAATAATTCTAATAATTTACATACCTACAAAATTATATAAGAACTGTTAAAAATTACAGATACACCCACTTTCGGTTTTTTATCAGAACCATCTTTTGATAGAGAATATGAAAAGCCAGGTACATACCAAATTTCAAGTTACTAGGATTTTTGGTTCGAGAGTTATCGTGGGTACATCGTTACATACACACACACACAACGACGTAAGCCTGCGCTCATGTCTCGTAGGAACAAGGGTCTTGGCCGCCCGCACTGCGAGGAAGATAACCTCTATAAAAACCTCACCAACCTAAGGTCAGAGACCGCGCTGAGAGGTGGATAGCTGGAAGGAAATCAAGCGCTAGCGGTGCAACCTCGGTGGATCTAGCAAACACCGTTGAATTTGACTTCTTGTCTGGATAGGCGACACCCACAAGTGACCTTTTATTTCGTCCCTACACGTGGGAGGAACATGGAAAAAAACATACACTAAAACCTAAATGAAGAGGAAAGTAAAACAGTAAACAGTGAGCAACAGACCCAACAAACAGTATTGGATACAAAAGCTGAGAGAGAGAGAGAACCAAAGCGTGGAAACGCTTGGATCGGCTCATTAACGAGCTGCACGATTTTGTCAATCCCAGACTTAATGTTTATAAAGAAATTAAGAATAAGATTGGCAGCATTGAAAATGCGTTTAAAAGAATAAAAGCACTAGAGGGTGAACGGGTAACACACCAGCGTGCTACTTTCGTGGCGTTACAAGCTGTGGATAGGACGAAGCAACCACGTACCTGGACTTTCACGGATGTGACGGCGACAACGTTGGCAACAGACACTGATACTGACGCCGATGTTGAGTCATGCTCTATAGATAAACGTGATTTCCGCTACGCCAAACGGAGAATGACGAAGTCGCCCAAATCGGGCAGGAAAGACCCCAAAAAGAGGAAGGAAACAGAACCTACCCTACCCATCAAGTGTGCTATACAGGACTGGCAGGAGGTCAAATTCCGCAAGAAAATGTAGGAAGAAAAAAGGAGAGAAGCACGATCGCAGCCTCCAAAGCAGCCCGTAAACGAGTCTTGACAGAAAAAGCCGAGACGATCACGCGCTCGATCGAATGTGCGGATTGTTCGGCCAAAAACAAAGATATACTCAGAAGTGTCAAGCAAGATGTTCCTCACGATAAAGTCTGCACCGCTGTTGACAAGATCCGTAGAACAGCTACCGGTGACCTGCTGATTGTCCTGACGAAGAATACCGATGGTTTGGGGCTACGACAAGCCGTCGCCGAAATCGTCAAAGATTATGTCAATCAGTAAAGAGCCATAGTAAGACTTAAAAATTCGAATCCTTGATGAAATGACAACGAAAGAGGATGTTCTTGCTGCTATAAACAAAGCGGCTGGAGATGAGTGCGTCACACTAGACTCAGGTCACTTCTAAGTGCTGGCACTATGGTCATTTCTCCGCTAAATGCAAGAGTGAAGTAGATCGGTCCAAACTATGTTCCAAGTGTGGAAAGGAGGGTCATAAAGTCTCCACTTGCTAAAAAGATGCTCATGTACCCACATGGGTGGTAGTAGCAGATCCCTAGTTTTCAAAGAGGCACTTTAAAAGTATAAGCGACAATGTTAATAGTACAACTTAACCTCAACCACTGTGAGGCTGCGCACGATCTGTTAATGCAGACCGCGTGCGAACTGAAGGTAGATTTGGCATTATCTCTGAGGCATACAGACACTCTACTAATCAACCATGGGAAACCGATAGCACTGCTAAAGCTGCCATTTAGTCGTGTAATAAGTGTCCCTTCCAAAGTGTAGTAAAAACCACAGAAGCTGGCTATGTGATGGCAAAACTGAAAGGGATCCATTTCTACAGCTGCTATGTGCCACCCAGCCTCTCACTTGAAGCTTTCACAGATTTCCTGGATCGACTAACCAAAGATGCAAAGCAGCACCCTCACGTTGCAACCGCCGGAGACTTCAATTCCTAGGCAGTCAATTAGAGTAGTGGAAAAACTAATGCACGAAGACAAGCCTTACTCGAGACCATGTCCACTTTAGACGTAGTCTTGCTTAACAGCGGAGATAAACCAACGTTTATTAAAGGAGAGGCAAGTTCCATCGTGGATCTCACCTTTGTCAGCAGCAGTCTCACTAAAGGAAACTGCTCCTGGAAAGTGACGGATACCTATACAGCTAGTGACCACTGCGCGATACTATGGGTAGTAGCCACCAGCCAGACTACTAAAAAACAGATAGGAAAACTAACTTCTTTGGTTGGAAGGCAACCACTTTTGACTCCGACGCGTTTACTATTGCCTTGGACAATCAATCAGTAAGTGGCGGAAGTGCTAAAAATAAAGCAGGAGAGCTGATGAAGAGGATCACGGAAGCTTGTGACGCCAGCATGCTAAGGAAACGTGACACAAACAAGCTACGCTGGTGGAATAGCCGCATTGCTTCCCTCCATAAGGAGTGTCTCATTAAGAGAAGGACATCCCAACCTGGTCCAAATGAACTACACTCGGAAGAACTGGTGACAGAGTACAAAAAGGTACGCCGTAAGCTTAAAAAACCATTAAAGTAAGCAAGAGACAATGTTGGCAAAAGCTGATGTCTGGAGTGGAAAAAGGCCCGTAGGGCAGGCCATATAAGGTGGTCATGAACCACTTAAGAAGTCAGCCATTGCTACCACCAACATGCCCTGAATTTCTACACAGGATTGTTACTGCATTGTTTCCTCACCAAATGGAGTCTAACTATACGACAGAGCAGCATCAAATTGAAGAAATTCCGCCAATCACAGAAGAATAACTAATGGAAGCATGTAGTAGAGTGAGGAACACCAAAACTCCCGGCCTAGATAGAATTCCAAACATTGCATTAAAATTGACCATCAAATCGGCGCCCGTACTCTTTTTGGAGATCTATAATGCATTTCTTGAAGAAAGCACTTTCCCACGCCAAAGGAAGCAACAGAGGCTGGTACTTCTACCTAAATGAATAAAGCAACATCATACCATCTACTTTGCATGCTGTATACAGCTGGGAAAATACTTGAACGCATAGTCCACAAGAGAATTGAAACAGCAGTCGAACCGCTGCTGGTTAGCTACCAATACGGATTCCGGAAAGGTCGGTCTACTTTGGATGCGATTGACTTTGTCGTCAACACAACCATGGAATCGATTGCGGGATCCAGATGGAATAGAGGTGGGATTGCATTAGCAAAGCACTCACCGAAATTAACGTACCAGGATATCTACAACGGATGGTAGCTAACTACTTTACTGATAGGATCTTTAAATACGATACGGAAAACGGTCCAAAAGAATACAAAATCACTGGAGGGGTTCCCCAGGGCTCAGTTTTGGGTCCTCTTCTATGGAACACTATGTACGATAAGCTTCTGCGATTGAAGATGCCGACGCCAGTTAAGCTCGTAGCATCGGCACACGACGTCGCTGTAGTGATAGTTGGAAAGCTCCTCAAGGAAATAAATTTCGTATTCGACAATACCTTCGAGACGATCCGTAAGTGGATTGATATTGTTGGCCTAGAGTTGGCAAAGCACAAGACTGAAGCGGTGCTCATAACTAGTAGAAAAAAGGTGGAAACCATCACATTGCAGGTCGAAAGACACGAAATCACATTCCAACCGTATCTTCGGTACTTGAGAGCGATGATTGAGGCCCGACTAAAATTTTGACAACAAGTAGATCACGTAAGTGCCAAAACTTCGGCAGTCAGAGTAACCCTATCACGGAAGAGCGAAGCAGAAGAGGAGAGCATTACTGCCATCAGTAGTCACATCAGCACTCACGTATGGAATCCCTATTTGGGCCGATGTCTTTAGAACACAAAAATCGAGAAGAACAATTGCATCAGTTTACCGATTGAGTGTCTTAGGAGTAGCTAGCGCTTTCCGCACTGTATATGAGAACGCGGTGTGGGTTATTGCCGGGATATTGAAGTCCTGACAGAAGAACGAAAACTCCTTTACCGGCAAAAAGAGACGACAACGATGAAACCCGATAAACTTAGAATACAAGAAAAGCGAAATAGTATACGTCGATGGCAAATACTGTGGGACAACACAACGAAGGATAGGTAGACGTACCGCCTCATCTCACATGCTGATGTTTGGGTGAACCCCAATCATGGTGAAGTCAATTACTACCTCACACAGATGATATCTGGACATGGGTGATTCCGAGCATACCTTTATCGGTTTAAACATGAAGATTCTCCGGACTGCCCGTCTTGTTCCGGAATATGCGAAGACGTGGAACACGTGTTCTTTGCGTGCCCACGTTTTCATACATTACGCAGTAATTGGGAATCTGCCGTTAATGAGAAACTTCAGAAACAAATTTTTCTGATTTAGGAAACCTTGAAACGTAAAATTATGCAAAAAAATTGGGCTCTCTATACTTTCCTTATAGGAAAAAAAAAAATTGTTTGCGTTGCTTAGTATGATTTTTTGCATTAAATTTTAAGGTTAAGTAATTGTCTTAACTGACGCAGTTTCATAACAGTAAAAACTGTGCTAATAATATAGATAGACGTGTATTAGCGTAATAATCAAAACAAAATCCCATGAACAAGATAGCAACTGATAAAATAAATCTTAGAAAACAACGCGATAATCTCCAACGTTTCGCAAGACGAAGATAATAATTTTTTAATAGATTTTCATAAAACAATTACAGATAACTTCAATATCTAGACGTAAAAATACCTAAACATATAGACACTGCTCTTCGTTATTTATCAAATAGCGTAATTAGATTTCTATATTTCTAGAAGTCTATTTGCTACGTTTATTTAAATATTTTTAATATCAAATATTTTATGTTACAATAATTTTTTTTGCAAGATGGCGTTTTTTCTTGGAAGTGTATGGGTTAACGTAGCAGCGGTGCTTGTGTTTATAGTCGTTGGAATGGTAATGTACTGTAAATGGTTATACAGATTTTGGAAACGACTTGGAGTGCCGTATTTTGAGCCAATATTTCCATTTGGAAACACCCAAAAAGTACTCTTTGCTCAAACATCGCGTGGAGAACTAACAGCTGAACAATACAAAGCAGCTAAAAGAAATGGATATAAACATGTTGGTTTATTTGGATTTACTACGCCGGAATACATGCCGATAGATTTAGAGATAACAAAAAATATTCTAATCAAAGATTTTAACCACTTTTGCGATCGAGGACTGTATACCAACGAAGACGTTGACCCACTTACAGGGCATTTATTTTCACTCAGCGGTAATAGATGGAGAAGGATGAGAGCGAAATTAAGTCCCACGTTTACTTCAGGCAAAATGAAACTGATGTTCAACACTGTAGTTGAATGTAGTCAAAAACTAAAACAATTTATAGACGTTGAACACAAGCACCGTGCAATAAACATTAAAAACGTTCTCGAAAGATTTACTGCTGACGTGATTGGTTCATGCGCGCTCGGTTTAAACTGCAACAGTTTTGATGATCCAAATAGCGATTTTTGCAAATATTCGAAAAAATTTTTTCATCCTACTTACATAGAAAAGATAAAAAACTTAATATCTATCTTTTTTCCATCAGTTATGAAATTACTGAAAATGAACGCTATACCCTCTGATGTTTCTGATTTTTACATCGACGTTGTTCGAAACGCTGTTAAATATAGAAAGACTAATAACGTAGTACGTAACGATTTTTTGCAAATTCTTATTGATCTTATGAAAGACGAATCCGGTTTAACCATCGAAGAGGTTGCAGCACAAGCGTTTGTGTTTTTCCTAGCTGGGTTTGAAACTTCTTCAAACGTAATGATGTACTGTTTGTTTGAACTGGCATTAAACCAAGAGATTCAAGAAAAAGTTAGAGAAGAAGTGAACGTTGTCTTGCAACGACACAATCAAGTAATGACGTACGATAGTTTAAACGATATGATCTATATGCGACAAGTTCTCGATGGTAATGCGTGTACTGTTACTAACTTTTAGTTATTTTTTATTTTTTTAGAGGTTATGCGCAAATACCCAGCTTTGCCAATTTTAAATCGTGTCTGTACTATAGATTACAAAATTCCAAACGTTGACTTAAAACTTAAAAAAGGCACTCGTGTCATAATACCTCTGTTGGGAATACAAAACGATCCAGACTATTTTCCAAACCCAGAAAAATTTGATCCAGAACGGTTTGCACCAAAAAACAAAGAGAAATTAAACCAGGTTTGTTACATGCCTTTTGGGGAAGGTTCTCGTTTATGCATAGGTACTGAATTGAAAGATACATTTGATTGATAATTAAACTTGGAAATTTTTAGGGCTTCGTTTTGCTTTTCTCCAAATGAAAATTGGGTTATCGGTTTTGTTACAAAACTACAAATTTTCACTCAACGAAAAAACTCAGTTGCCTCTGAAGTTTAATCCCAAAAATTTTAATTTATCTCCGATTGGATCTATATGGGTAGACGCAGAAAAAATATAGTTTTGATTTGTATTTGAATTTTAGCTGTTAATTTTTGTTTTTTTTAAAAACAGTTTACCATATTACACATACTTCTAAAAAATTAATAATTTTTTATTGTAATGTTCAAGTTTTAGCAGCTGATAAAAACAAATGCAGTATATGCGGGCGAACTGAAGGAGGCAATGAGAGAACAACAGACACAAGAGATAGTAATAAGGAAAGTGAAGGTATGGTCGTTGGCGTATGCGGATGACATAGTCTTGGTGGCTAAGGAAGAAAAAGAAACGAAGCAGATGATGAAAACGCTAGGAAAATACATGAAAAAAAGAAATGGAAGCAAACACCAAGAAAACAAAAATAATGGTATTTAGAAAAGCAGGGGGGAAAAGAAAAAGAGAGGAGAGGAAATACTTGGGTTACACGATGAAGCAAGATAATAAGAAGGGAGAACACATAAAGGAAAGCAAACAGGTTAATAGGACAAGTGTGGGGTGTGGGGGGAAAGGGTGTTTGAGATGGACATAAGAAAAAGAAGGCTGCTGATTAAAAAGTTAATAAAAAGTGTGGTAATATAAGGAGCGAAAATATGGGAGTGGAAAGAGTATAAAAAAGTAGAAGGGATACTGGCCATAGGTATTAGGGATAGACAGAGAAACACAGGGGTATATTATAAAAGAGGAGGTGCAGGCAGAAAAAATAAGAGTAGAGACAGGACAAAGGCCATAAAATACGAAGAAGAACTGAGTGAAAAAACATACTACAAGAATGTTGGAAAGAGATAAAGGGAGAAAAAGTGAAGTACGGGCAGGATGGCAGAGAAAAATATTATAAAAGAAACGGGCACTTGAGAGAAGAATTGGAGTGATTTAAAGAAGAGGGAGTAAGGGTAAGAGATGAAATAATAAGGAGAGATAGGGACATCAAAAAACAAGAAAGATGGACAAGGATAAAAGTGGGCAGATATAATATGAATTACAAGAATATCAAGGGTGAAGGGGTGCCAAAATATTAAAAAATTAAAGAGAATAAAAGCAACAAGAAGAAAAAAATGATAGCACGGTTCGGATGTAGGATCGAAAAGTTAGGTAATGGAAAAAAGAGGACCTTAATCACATGAGACATAAATGCAGAGAGTTAAGAGAAGAAGACTGGGCTTTCAACAACAGCAAAACTGTAACATTATAAGCAAATTAAAATAAAGGTAAGATACCATTGAACTTAAAGACATGATTATACAAATTCTATATTTAAATTAAATCATAAAATCTTAGTCTCTAACACTTTAACCGCACTACCACTGCGATGACATTCACGAACATCACTAAATGCCTAAGAGTAGAGAGCAAATATTTGAAAATGATCGGCGAATTACATCGCCTGTAGTTAATATGGAAGTTACACGAGAAACCGTTCGCAACCTGGGTGTAAATTTAAGATTCTTCCTAATTTTCAGTGGAAAGAAGGTTAATTAACATCTTTAATTAACACTAGAGTATCGATTGCAGTTCAAAATTATTTGATTGCTACTTGGTGCTGTGCTGGAGCTCAGAGACATATTCCTTTCTCTATCGTTCAAAAAATGTTGGTGCACGGATTGAATGGCTTAAAATCTTGAAAGTCTTGAAACAGGAGTTGAAGTGTAGTCACGTTCAGGTACAGCTGTTGGAGTGCGTCCAATAAGAAAGTGGGCAAAGATCAAATGATTCAAAAAGTTGGAATCATGAGATAACCCAAGCAACATTTTGTAACCGTGGTTACGTTGTAACCAGTTGCAAATTAGTAACATTAGCACCATGGTAAATAAACCGTTGCAGCAACGTAGCAGCAACTTTCTTAATTTACTGAGGTTTCAAATCTATTACAGAAATAACCATTTTACAACTATGGTTATAAGTAAGTTTTTCTTAAACCCTTATGTAACTACAGTGTCAATTTAGTGAGTGTAACAGTATTGAAACTATGGTTACAAATGTGAATTTCTAAAACTACACTACAGTGTTAATCTATGCTTTCAAACAGCAACAGAAGAAGTGCATTTTACGAGATTTTTATAAGACACATAGTCCATTATCATTATCCAATAAACAGTACCGAAAGTGTTTCTAATTCAAAACTACGTAAGTACAATTATTGGTATATTATATTACTATAATTTTAATCGTGCATTTAAACTACTGTTTCTAATTTAATCAACGTTGAAGAATTAGTTGCCAATTATAAGTAAGCAAATTTTAAATTGATTTTATTTTCTTCTAGGATAAAATAGAATTTGATTGCAAGGACATTACAATATTACACACAGTGATCAGAACGTGTAAATTAGATCGCCATTGCGAACACCTATAACCTTTAAAAAAGCAGTCGAGATTATGATCATTGAACCGATTATAATTGCACATGTGCATTTGTAGCCTAATACAAATATTTAACTAAGAATTACCTACCGCTCATGGAAGTTCGGACACATAATGAGATGTACAAAAATAGTAAAAAAATCAAACAAAACTAAGGACAATTAATTTTTTTTTATATTTACGAAACAAAGCATTAAAAATAACACAAAAAATATTTATTGTTTATTTCTAAATTAAAAAAAACTTAAATTTTCTTTTCATCAAAGAAACCACCTTTCGCGTTTATAACTGCTCGAACTACTCTAGGCATTCTTTGAATAAGTTTTGATAAAACCAAATGAGGAATATTTGTCCACTCACTTTCTAAAATGTTCCACAAATGATTTTTGGAAGTTGGGCACACTTTTCGAATTCTCCTGTCCAGCTCATCCCACAACAACTCGATCGGATTTAAGGCGAGTATTTAGTACTACCGCCTACTGGAGTATCTATTCGATAACGGAGAGAACTTTATTATAATATTACAAGTTTCCTATTGGAAATGGAGGAAAGTACACCTGTTTCATATTTAGATATATTATGTGCATGTACTTCTACGTTTACCAAATGAAGAAAAGTTGAATAAAATTTGAGTTATTAATACATTTGCTTAAAACTATTAATGTAAAATAAAGGTTTATTAATAAAAATTTCGCAATTTTGAGACCATCCAAGTCTTCAGGTTTTTACTGCTTGCTGACGAAATCATCAAAAAATTTGAAGATTGTTAACAGTCGGCGGAAATCTTATAATAATGGATAAAGTTGATATGCTTTTATTTACAAATTTTCAAAAGTTAGGCAACACACCGTTCCAACCCCAAAGTTACGCTAAACAAGCAGATTTAGATAACGATCAGGTTGAGAGATTTTAAGAGGATTATAACGTCTTTTGTTGTAGAAATGTACACAAATTTTACTTTTGTTGTCATTGCTTTCGTGTAAGGGTTTAGATCTACGAAAACAAATTAAGTTTATTGGTTTTGTTTTTACCGTTCGAGCGTTATTTATGGCTATTAACCTGATCAGTTATGTTTCTAAAATTAAATATTGCAAGAAATATTTAATAGGATGCATCATTTTTCTGAAAATCAGTTTTTTTAATCCTTATCTTTTCCGATGAATTAATAAATAAAACTGTTAGTGTATTTAAAAGGTTTTTGTATTATTTGGAAGTGTTCACTCCAAAAGTTTTTAGAATAATATTCAGACATGGCATATTATATTTTGTGTGTTAGTATACAAAACATTACAAAAAGGTTATAAAGTAAAAGTGACGTAAAAAAAATTAAATAAATAATTCAGAACAAATTGAAAAATTAAGTATAGACTAATTAAATAATAAATTTTTGTTTTCATACATAAGGAGCTAAACTAAATATTTGTTAATAATAAAAAGATATGAAATGTATCAACAAATCAAACAAGAAATCAAGAACTGTTGATATATTAAAGAGAATAATGGCAGTTATTCTTGGGGATTAGACGCTATTAATTTTTTCTTTTCATTTGGTTTCAGAAAGGTTTCGCGAATTGGTAACTTGCGTATTTGTCTTGGGTCTACTAATTCTGGCAGTAATGCTGCCATATAAAATTGCTGCAATCTTGGAAGCATTTTGGTTTCCCAAAATACCTTATCTTTATATATAGTTTGTATGGAAATACCCACTGGCGACCACCCAACAAAAAAGCATTTATTTTTGTTGCATATATTTAATTGTCCCTGTATTTGGTAATAATAGTCGTGGTTGGTTTTTAACATTACATTACCGTTCCTAATTTCGCAGAATTTAATTTGTTTTTGTTGCGTTGCTTCGTGTGGACTATATTCCCTTGAGGTATAAGGACACTTGACTTCAATTAAAGCGTCTTCTCCAACTATACCATCAGGAGATGCTGCTAAAAAAGGAAAATCTTCACTAATGTATAATCCACATGGCAATACAACTTCATTAGTTTTAGCTTGAAATGCCTCTATGGCACGGTGCTCGTTTTCTACGCCATAACGAGTTTCTGCGTTGCCAAAAAATCTTTATAAAGAATGTCTTTCACGATATTAGCACAAGAGGTAGAAGATTTCATTTTACAAATTTTTCGAAATCTAGACACCGTTAATCGTTTGAGCATTTTTTCATGTCACCGATTGTTACGATGTTGTCTTAGTGTATCTTAAGCTATATTTTTTATATTTTTTGCAAGATCTTGTAAAAAGGTTTCTTCAGCAATTGTTCGGCGTTTGTTGTCCATATCGAGAACCAGATTTCCAGCTTCTGGACCATAGTAATCTTCTGCAGCTACACACCTTTTTTTAATGGGTAGTTTTGCAATTTAAACGTTTTTGATTTCTTTTTTTCCAATTTTTGCAGTATTGGGAGTTATATTTCGCAGGTGCATCGGTCACATGTTTGCGGATAATATTATGAAAATCACCTACTTTATTGTGCTATATCGCTGCTGCTGCACAACGAGCTTCATATGATCTTCTAAATGAAAAACATATGCGTTTTCCTCCCACAAACTTTGCTACCTGAGAATTATATAGTTCTGCGGAATTGTTTGTTACGTCGTGTATAAGACTATTTGCGTGTGTAGCCACACGCTGCAGAGCTGTCATCAAATCCTGATATAATTCAGAATCCCTATATTCGGGCAAAAGGTTTTGTTCGTTTTCTTTCGGACCTTTACAAAAGTAGCCCCTCTCGCTGCATCCGGAATGGTCACCTAAGATATGTTTTGGTCCATTCAAAATATCGCCTTCAAGTTCTTTGATTTTTGTCTGTGACGAAACTGTTAGCGCTTTTCTATATTCAATGGCTTTGGTAACTGCAATTCTAAACTTTAATAAGTTTTTGGGAAGTGCATTTTTTAACTTTAATGCTGTTTTAGGTTTTTTTGTTAGTCCTTTTAATTTATTTAAGTAATTCCTCAAGATATGGTTTTTACATTTAATTTTTGGATCATTACTCCTGGACCATAAGGCATAACTTCCCGCATTTTTCTATATACGCTACTATCACCGTCGCCTACTAATTTAACGTATTTTGTTCCATACATATTTATAGAATTTTTAAATCCTTTGACAATAATGGCAGCTTCCATTCCGGGTGACGTACCACTCCAGTTTTTATAGCATGAATGTTCAGGACGTTGGCCATCTACGTACCTATCTTTTCTGGCACATATAATACAAAACTTATTTTTTACTGACATATATATAACTTTTTTTGTTCTAAGCCCTAGTATACATGCAACACCTGATAAAGCATTGTAGTTTGTGCGATAAGATCTTTTACTCCAGGCACCGTCTGCTATCACAGCGATTAAAGGATGTCCATCTTTATCAACTTCTCCATTTTCCAATGCCAGTCGTGCTTCCTCTGCAGCAGCAGTTTCCATTTCTTTAATTGCGGCGAGATTATAAATATCAAATACTTGTTCTTGATATTGTCCGTATGTTGCAGATGACGGAGTTGGTATATCCAGAGCACTAGAAAATTCCTTCAGTTGAGAATATCCTGCACCAATGGAAATGGTCGCCGACACGGTTGCCATATTCAGGTTCATTTCCGTTTCTTCTAATTTATCGGTATAAACACTATCTATGTAATTACACATTTTACATTTAAATGTCAGTTTAGATATATAACCGTAACGTTGTTCGGATACAAAGTTAAAATCATAAAACGAACACTGAAACCCTTCGTGCTTGAGAGATTTTAGAGCATGCAGAAAGTATTCCATATTAACAATTCGCCTACCACTAATAGTATTTGTATTTTCACAGACGTTTTCGTATTCAATTGCTAAATCCGATAAATTATCTTCTTCGTCAAAAGTTTTACTGTTACAATCAATAATACTATTTACATTTTCACACATATTTTCATGCTTATTTTCAAAATCGGATAAACTATCTTCATTATCAAAAATTTTATCTTCACAATCTTCTTCGTTCTCTTCAATGGACTCTACAGACATGCCTTCAAAAAATAAATCGTTTTCAATATTCTTATCTAAGTTTTCTGAGAAATTTGGAGATACATCGTTATTTACATGGCTGTCATAATCTTTGGGTGTGTGCGCCCCGGTATTCTCTAGAAAGTCATCTGACGATGCAGTTTTTCTAAAAGAAACAAAGATTTAAAATGCAATAATTGCAGTAACTATTTGTAAAAACTCAATCAGTATTTCTGATTTGCTTGTATAACAAATAACTCTGTTGGTGTTAACTAGCAAAATACGGGATGTTGAAATTGACTTTGTAAGAATGAAATTTATATAACTGCTAAATAAAAAAAAAGTTTACTTCAACTTTTGTACCTGATTGTAACCTAGCAAGATCTTCCCTGATGTAAAAAAAAAATACTAAAAATTATTTACAGAAAACAAATTATGTACGCAACTGAGTAAAATTAAAAATTGACGTATTTGAAATCTGTATTAATTGTACTACAAATAAAAACGAAAAAAAACTTTAAAAAACGTAAATTAATTTAGACACTTGATTTATTGTTGATACTTCAATAATAACTGTATTTAATTTTTAATAAAATAAAGCATGATTAACTTACTTCATTCTTTTCAACGCTGCAGCTTCGCTGGCAATTCTTGATCTTTTCTTCATACTGATCCGTGCTACGGATATAGGTTTACCGTATTTGCGACCCATGCTAAACTTCTGTTCACTTATCACTTTTTGCAACTGAACTTTATATTTAACCGTTTCACAAAATTTCCAAATTGCGCACAAAGCCGACGTCTTTCGAATAGGATTATCAGTTATAATGCATTTATCTTATTTAGACATTCATATATACCATTGAAGTGCTTTATTTAGTCAGTAAATTAGAAAATAAAAACTAATTATAAAAGATAATAATAGTTTCTAATAGAAGATTTACTTATACACTTGTTACGTGAACAGGTAATTTGAAATTCTTAAAACGAAGGTTAGCTATAATCCCTAAGATTTTACCATTGTATTTATAAATACAGTGTCAACAATGAGTCGTACTACCCATAGGCTATATTCCGCAAAACAAGTTGCCTATTTATTTTTCTTTCAAGGCGTTTTTAAAATTCCTAGTTTGGTTACAATGCAAACTATTTGTCACTAAATACTGGCCTTGGGGAGGCCACTTCATAATTTTTAAAACGTTTTCTTGTTCTTGTGCATTTAGATACTGTCTACACACTACCGCTGTATGCTTGGGGTCATTATCTTGCATGAAAGTAAAATTTGAGCCGATTAAACGCAACCCCGATGGTAAAGCATTTTCTTGCAAAATTTTTAAATAATTTTCTTTTCTCATTATTCCATCAATTCGGCATAAATCCCCCGTTCCGGCAAATGAGAAGCATCCCCAAACAAGCACCGAACTCTTTCCTTGTTTCACAGTGGTCACAATACAATCCGGAATCATTTTCTCTTTCTTTGATCTTCGAACAAACACGCGTCTAGTTTGTCCGAATACTTCGAACGGCAACGCGCCCATGAAGATCAGCTTCTTGAAGTCGATGTTTCACAGTACTAGTTGAAATTTTCTTTTCGTGTCCGCGATTCACTTCCGAAGTAATTTCTGGTGCTGTAAGTTTTCTATTTCGTTTGCTTAACAATATAATTCTTATGTCTTCAGCAGGTGTTGTTTGTCTGGATGGTCCTGGACGATCTCGATCTTTTAAACTAGCCGTTCTTCGATATCGCTGAATAATATCATTCGCGGTCGAACTTTTCAAATTCGTTTTTTTTGCAATTTGACGAACGGAATAGCCTTCTTCTAACAGTGTAATAACACTTGCACGTTTTTCTAAAGAAGTAGGTTTTCCACGTGGCATTTTCAAAATAATGTTTAACACTTTTTAGTTTAAAACAGAACAAAGATGCAATCGCAAGCTCATTTACTTCGAGACTGACAAATATAGCACTTTATTTATAAAATTTGTAAAATATTGAAGTAATTGTACTAAAAAATTTATTTTCACAACAATAAATTGTCGGCGGCTTACCTTAAATTTAAAAGAACAGCATTTCAGTAAGTGAAAGAATAGCAATAAAACGTTAAAAAGGATTAGTGCGGTTTAAATGTATTTTTCCAAGTCTTAAAAGAAACAAAAATAATATAAATTTCAAAGAATTTTACGACAGTAGGTACTTTTTCTTGTTATGATTGAATTTCTTTCATTTAACAAATGCGTACTAAATTTTATTGTTATTACGATATTTTTATTAGGTGTCCGAACTTCCATGAGCGGTAGGTACGTAGACGCATTAAACTATAACATGTGAGGAATATCTTAATCCGCCATGGTCTTTTAACACAAAGACATTTTTCTCTTAACAAAATTTATGCATTTACTATTTACAAAATTTATAAATAATAGACATAATCCACTTTTCTTGAAAATTTGCCGTAAAAACCTGTTTACTGGTACCTACTTGCAACAGATGTAAAAATTCTTTTATTATATCTTTTTTGTTTGAATTTAGTTCTATAAGAAACTATAAAAAATTAAATAATGTACATTTATTATAACTTTTTATATATCTGTATCTTTTTATTAATATATTTTTATCTCACTTCTGTTTTAATCTTTATGATGCAGTTAGTAACTGAAATCTTGGATAAGTTGCTTAACAAAAGCGGTTATAAAGTAGTTTCAAATAATGGTAATAAGAATGTTTTTAAAACAGTTACATAGCAGTTGCTGTAAACGATAACTACAATGTTACAAATCAATTACAAAACCGTGATGATAAACCATTACAGAAACGATTCAGAATAGGTAAACATGATTTGTAAAAAACCGTTATAGCAACGCTGCAAAACAGTTACAAAGTAGTAATTGCAACGGTTTCAGACACGTTGTAAAACGGTTATAATATTACTGCAGTTGCCTTGCAACTGACCAAATCCGGTATTGACAACGTATCAGGAAAGACTTAGCAACTATTCTGTAACTAAATACCTTACTGAAACCATAGTTGCAAGAGAGTTTTACAACCGTTTTGTAACTGATTTTTGCTACTTGGGAAAGTAACGGCCGAGAGTTCAAAATTGCTTTGATTTGACAAAAAAAGTAGACAACTCTTTATCCGTTGAAATCAAGTTGTCGGCAACTCTCTTTAAGTGTTGTTTGACTGATTGGATACCAGTTTACCACAACCCAACAAAGTATGAAGAGCGATGGGGGATAAAATGCCAAGCTATTCTTTCGCAAGCGTTTGCTTTAGAAATCGCCACATTTTGCGAAGCGAAACTACTCTCTGAGTTCTTTTAAGGTGGAATTTGCTCCACCTTGTCTGAATGTATATTTGCCAGCTTACTCCTGCAAGCAACGATACTCCGTAGAGCTACAAAAAAGGATTCCGTAGACAAAGTGGTGACCAACTCAAGATGAACCGCTTTGCTAACAAAGCAAACAAATAATGTTTGGACCTCTTACAGCTGTGACCCTTGCGGTTTTTAATAGTGAATGAATTTGCATAATCGACTCCTAGGTTACTAAATGGAGATGCAGAAAATCTAAAACACCTGACACAGGTGTGGACTACTTTTCTGGCTAGATCATGGCCATTAGTAATTCAATATTGTTCCCGGACAATAGCAAAAAGTAACTGAGGTTCGGAGTGAATGAATGGATCTTATGATAAAAGTGGAGCAATTACATTTGTTAGAAATGATAACAGGATAAATCTTGTTGTAGTTATAACTGGAATTATGTAGCCTGCTTCTCACACAAGTGATGCCACTAGAACAAAAAAACAGATGCAAGTTTCGATGACAATTGAGAGCCTTAAGTTCATAAAAAAAGTTTCACTTTGAGAGATTTTTATAATTTTATTAGCAGACTCTTGTAACTCCTCACAAGATAGAGAACCAAATGTCTTGAAAAAAACGGATTACGACATATATCAATAAAACGTAAGCACTAAGTTTTTTTAGGATTTGAAAATTTTGATATAAGGGGATCATTACATGTGGCGATCGTATGAAGGCAAGTAACCGAACGTTCCAGTTCGGGAAGAGTTGATGCAATTGAAGATAAACTTGCAGAAGGCCAATACGATACATAGAATTGCAACCAATGCCAGCTTTTCTACCAAAGTGAGGAATAAACCAATTGACGGGAAAAGAGACCTCTAGAGAGCAAATCTGCTGTTGGTTTTGCTTGGAACATAGCACCAAATACAGCTAGAAGTCAGTTCCTGAATATCAGCAATCTTAAGATTTGTCTAAAATCGTACAAGGAGACAGCAGTCTCAGGTAGTTAAAAATTTGAGCAATGCTTGAAAGTATAGCTCGCTTAGTAACAGTTCTAAAAGACGAGGCTAAAATTGAAAACATAAGATCATTAATTTGAAGCTGCCACAACAATTCTAAACCTAGGTGAATTTAAACCTTGTGGATGTTGTACTTAAGTACTTAAGTTTGTTAGAAATCCACTTGCGTAATTTAAAACCACCTTGCATACACACAGTTGGAATGCTCTAACAAATTTTAACTAAAACCCAAAGAGTTGCAACTTGTTAAAAATATTATCCACATAGAAATCCTTTTTGACAACCTTAAAAACTTCGAGAAGAGTATTTTTACAGTCGATTTCAAGTTGAACTAGGCTACGAGCAGCCAAAAAAGAAACCAAAGCTGTACCGTACGTTACGGTATTACGATTGTACGCTGCAAGAGAAGACTGTGGCGTTGCACACCAGAGAATGCGTTGCAATGACCTTTTGACCTTGACCCATTGAACACTACACGCAACTTTGTCTTGAGACTACTTTCCTTTAGAACGCCGTGATTTAACGACAGCAAAAGTCAATGATCTATTGACAAGTATCGCTGTTAAAATTCCAATTATAAAATAGGTTTGGAACAATTTCGGTATAGTTGTGGAAACACATCGGTGTATCCTAGCGCTGACGAATTCCAAAAGAACGAAACTGTTGTCTGCTAGTTCTGATGTTGTTTTTCACAATTATATCGACATTGTTCTTAACCTATTTTATAATTGGGGTTTTGACAGCGTTACTTATCAATAGATTATTGACTTTGGCTGTCATTAAATACAATGACAACTTTTCTACCTATTGAACTAATTTATAGTTTTCTATATATCATACGTGGTATTTTTACCACCGGATGGAGTTCTAAAAATATTTAAAAAAAAAGATAAATTTACATAAGTACGATCAAACGTTAGAACGTGGGTCAATATCACAGACAATAGTCGTTGAAGTAAGGCCCCTCTGTTGGGCAACACGTCGTACAAAAATTAAACTTGTCGATCCAAATTTTACATTTCCAAAAGAATAAATTTACATTTGTAAATTGAATTATAACGCGAAAATACAAATCTCGATAATACAAAGAACCACAGCGCATTGTCTAATAATATGATACACACAAAAAAAAGTTTTGTAGTCAATTGTGACAACTTGATATGTGCGTACAGTCTTGTGGACAACCGACTGACAACGTAAATTAAAAGAATTAAAGTAAGAAATATAATGTTTACATTTAGTATCAACTTAGCGAAGGTTTCGATATCTTCAATTAACGTGGCGTGACGTCATCATACAAATTTTCCCAATAATCGAAACGGGTTTTAATACTTCCACATTAATGGAATAACGTGTGGGTATCCAGAAACTGTTAATAACAAAACGAATAAATTAAAGTAAATTACAAAAAATATAAAGCAATGCTTATCCCCGAAAAATTTTTACAACGCAGCGAAAATACTACACCTGCTTATACCATGGATGAGTGTGAATAATTAGAAGTGAAAACTTCGCTGGGCACTTACTTAGAACATGTACGAAGGGTACCACAAAGACTGACAAGTAAGTTTTTTCTGATCGATATTTCAATCAGAAACATTAACAAGTTAACAGCAATCTCTCCGAAACCAGCGAAAAGTGAGCGTTCTGAGAATAAATGTTATACGATACAAACATCATACCAAAACACTTTTGACATAAGAAATTCTTCCCTAGCAAGATAAAAACCTAAAAAATGGACACTAGCTGAAATCAAGAATAGAAATTTAGTCATACTCCAAGGACAAAACTCGTGTGCTTGTGTTGGTTTTAGATTTTAGCAGTTGTCAAATCTACACATTTGACAACTGCTAACAGCTCTCTCTTAGTCAAGCAGTAAATTTTTTTTGACCTCGACAACACGTTGCTAAAATACGCCATGACTTTTTTTTGTCCATCTTGCACCTGCGAAAGGACCGCACCTATGGCCAGTTTTCACCTTCTTTTGAATAACTTAAAATTGGCAAAGTGACTAGGGCTTGTTTTAGTTGATGGAAAGTGCTTTCGCAGTCTTCATTCCATCTAAATTGTACTCTTTTTTTGGTCCATTTTATCAAAGTTTTGGCAATGTTGGCAAATCCAGGTACAAATCGTCTATAATATGTGCACAACCCAAAAAAACTGCAAACTCGATGCTTGTTCATTGGTTTTCGCCATGCTTCAACTGGTTTGACTTTGTCTGGGTCGGCTTTTACTCCATCTCTAGACCCGACCTGGTCAAAGTGTTGCACTTTCTTTTTAAATCGTCGTCTAGGTAAACTAAACACGTCTTCCAATATAGTTTGCGCAAGATGGTCTCCATCAAACACTTGAACGTTGCAGGAGCGTTGCACAACTGCCATAAATAAGTTGAAATCGTAAAATCTGTATTTTTTTCGATTTTTTAAGTTCTAATTTTACCTGTCAGTAACCAATCTTGAAATCCAACGTGGGAAACTACTAGGATTTTGACAGGGTGTCTAACGTATCGTCCATTCTTAGTAAAGGGTAGCTGTGTTAAACTGTCGGTAGTCTACGCAAAACCTCGTTGATTTATCTTTCTTCTATGAGTACGACTGGGGACGCCTATAGGCTATTTGAAAATGTTATCACGTCTCCTGTTTCCATATCCATGATTATTGGTTCGGCTTCTTTTCTTTTTGCCAAAGAAAGTCGACGTGTATGTTGTCGTATGGGCTGAACGTCTCCGGTATTATTTTTATATTTTACCACGTTAATTTTTTCTTTGGAACTACTCTGGTACTAAATTTCTGCCAACAAGTAATCGTTTTTTAAGTAAGAATAAGAACACGATCCACTTAGTGGAAATCATTTTTTATTGGGTGGTAATAAATGGAAAAAAATAAGATCAAAACTAACTCCAACGTTTACATCAGGAAAAATGAAAATGATGTTTAACACTGTAATCGAGTGTAGCCAAATGCTTAAACAAGCCATAGACACTGTTCACGAACAAGGTCCAATAGACATTTAAAATTTTCTTGAACGATTTACCACTGATGTTATTGGTTCGTGCGCTTTCGGTTTAAACTGCAATAGTTTTAACGATTCTGACAGTGATTTTTGCAAATACTCTAAAAGAATCTTTTCTCCAACGGCTTTTGAAAACCTGAAAAGTTTATGTACTGTGTATTTTAGACCAATTGGTAAATTTTTTAAAATGAACGTTATACCAGCCGACGTATCAGAATTTTTTTTGAAAACTGTTCGAAACAAAGTCGAGTATAGAAAAGCGAATAACGTTATACGTAATGATTTTTTGCAAATTTTAATTGACTTTATGAAAGACGACTCTGGTTTAACAATTGAAGAAATTGCAGCACAAGCTTTTGTATTTTTTGGTGCTGGTTTTGAAACTTCTTCGACTGTATTGTTTATTAGAGTTATCGCTAAATCAAGATATTCAAGAAAAACTTAGAGCAGAAGTTAATAATGTTATGAATCGACACGACCAAGTTACCTACGATGGTTTAAACGATTTGGTGTATATGCGACAAGTACTTGACGGTAAAATATTTACGGCCGGTTGCATAAAGTAAAGCTAACTAAATTGTTAGTTGACGCCGTTGTTAACTGACGTCGCCAAATATTCAATTTTAACATGTAGTTAACTACATCGTCAAAGTTAAGATTATTTTATGTAATTGGGATTTAGTATTATAACTGTAATTGTCACCAACATTGATTTTTAGAGGTTATGCGCAAACAGCCGCCGTTGGCGTTTTCAACGCGTGCATGTACCAAAGATTACCAAGTTCCAAACACCAACGTCGTACTTAAAAAAGACACAGCTATTTTAATATCGATCATGGGAATACAACACGACCCTGATTACTTTCCAGAACCTGAAAAGTTTGATCCCAAACGATTTTCTCCAGAAAACAAAGAAAAATTAACACCATTTAGTTACATGCCGTTTGGAGAAGATCCTCGTTTATGCATAGGTGTGTAAGCTTTAAAACAATTAATTCTTAAACAATTATTATTTTTAGGGCTTCGTTTTGCTTTTTTACAAATGAAAATTGCGTTATCGATGTTATTTAAAAATTATAAGTTTTCCATTAACGAAAAAACAAAGTTGCCTTTGAAAATAAAGCCTAAAAGTTTTGTGATGTCTCCTATGGCTTCTATATGGTTAGATGTAGAAAAAATTTAAATTTTATTAATAGTTATAGATATTTTGTAAACGATAAACTACTCAAAGTTATTGTTTTGTTACAAAAATAAAACTAAAAATATACGTTTTTGACATTAATATTATAGTAGGTTACCGTGAGTTGAGTTACTTATCGGGCGCGTCTCCAGGTAGTGTAGGTAAATAGAGTGTAGGCAACTGAACAAGTTGAGCCAAGACAACATTATAAACCTTAGTTGGTGTTGGAATTGTGGCTTAAAATTCGTACGTCTGCAGTCACACAAATCAATTCTTCCCGCTTAAGCAAAAGCCAACATTTGGATAAACAATGTCTGTCGCTACTAACGTTACTCAGTAGACACGGCAGTTAAACCTCACATTTGTTGTTGCTGCCGACATGTCTTCCGAGCAATAAATACTGGGAGGTCTTGACTTTAGTTATATGCGGTTTGGAGAAGGTCCTCGTTTGTGCATAGGTGCGTTATTAGTTTTAACACAAATAATTTTTAAACAATTATTTTTAGGGCTTCGTTTTGCTTTTTTACAAATGAAAATTGCATTATCGATGTTTTAAATTTTCCGTCAACAAAAAAACGCAATTGCCGTTGAAAATGAATCCTAAAAGTTTCGTCATGTCTCCTTTTCTTTTTTCTTTAAAAATGTTTTTGTCAGAAGTTATCTTTAATATTTGATTTATAAAATATTAAACTTTGGCTTTTGAACTGATAAATTATAAGATTGTGGCACGTATTTTGAAAATTCGCACTTTAGATAAAGAAATTATTCATAAATTCAAAAAAAAAATTAAAACTAGAAAAATAAGAAGGAGAAACAAATTATAAACATTAGAAACCATTTAACAATTTACCAAACCAAACAATTTAAATTTAGAAAATGAGTAAAACTAAAAAACAAAAAATAATAATAAAAACAAAAGAAGTTGAAAAAAATCAATAAACTACACAGCGAAAACAAAAACAATGGTTTAGTTTTTGTTTTTTTAACTGATTTATTAATTTATCAAAACTACTTTGTTTTTTAGTTTTTTTTAATTTTTTTGTTTAATTATCTTTAATCTATAAAATACTATTAAACTTTGATTTTTAAATAGATTAAAATATTTTTCTAGTTTGCGCTTAAAATACAAACAAAAATTGACACTTAGATATGGTGCGTTTGAACGTTAAGATAAGTCATTTATAAATAGCAAAAACAATAAAAACTGAAAATATATGAGAAATTAAGTGCTTTTAAATTACTCAGGAACGATTACGACTAAGCATCTTAACTTAAATCTTTTTGAGTCAAGCATGCGAAAAATAATAATCAAGTAACTATATAAATATGAGAGAAAACAAAAGTGTGATTGTAGGCATATGCAGAAAACCAACTCTCGAATTGGAATAAAATATTTATATTACAAACTACAATCCAAAGCTTGTGTTTATATCACTTTAACGTTACTATAACTATAACCAACTAAAAACAGGATCGATGCAAGAACACGTTTATGTAAAATCCCGCTCCTAGAATTGCGAATAGACTACACTAGCGTACGATCATACGTTTCAGTTTCTTAACGCAATTATTTAAATGTACGATAGTTTATTTTTAAAAAAATAATAGATACTCTTGAAAATATACATTTGCGGTAAAAGTACATTCTTAAAAAAATTGTAAACATATTTGTTTAAAACATCTTTTCACCTAAATCGCATCAAATGTTCAAAAATTGCATAATTAGGTACATGCCTTTAATATGACATTTTAAAATTGCAAAACAAAATTAGCGATTCTCAAAATATTTGAGATAAACTGAAAATTGATCAAAGTTTAAGTTTACATGAAAACATACACAATTACCTACGTATATTTATCTAATCTTTGTATATTTACGTCTACTAGATTTCGAGATACGGCTACTATGTTTTGTTTTCCTTATAGTCGCCATATTTGATTTTTGCATAGAAGAAAATTTGAATCCAGTTACACTTTTTGGTAGCGGTAATGTCTGTATTTATGTATTTTCAATATTTCTTGTCGACATTTTTTGAACTGTAGTTTCCTTTTTGCAAAGATTTTAAACTTTCGTCAACTTGCTGCGAGCGGTTTTGTATCGATAACAAGAATCTAAATACTTTAGTAAAGAGAATCCTCATTCAATAAACATCTCCAAATAATTGGACAATTAAAGTTCTTACAAATTAACCGTTTTGAAGAAAATGTTAGAATGACACCATCAGAAGTGCGGGTACTAAGAATTTTTGTTAAATTACGAAACGTGAATATTTATTAATAAGGACACGTAACACATTTAATTAAAATACTAGATGTAGAATACAGGGTAAGTCAAGTTGAATGTGACACTTTTTTAACCGATCTACAACCAACATTCTTTGACTTTATTTTTTAATTTAGCGAAGATAAATAGTATAGTCATTTTGTGAATCTGCAACATTTAGAAACAATAACAATTTACGAGAAAAAATGGAATCATCAATTATATACAAAGTTGTCACGCAAAAAGCAAACAAAAAAATTACACAGCATGTAAGAGTATATAAAACAACCGAAATGTAGACTCGTAGTTAAAATAGAAGAAAAAAAGAATATGAAAGGATAGTAGAAAACAGCAAAAAAGAATTAAAACTATCAAAGTATATAATATACAAAAAGAACTGATGAGAGAGAAGTTTGCATAATGGATTAAGAAGAAGGCACAAGGTGCAACAGAAAATCTCTAAAAATGACAATAAAAAAAAGATGGGAAAAATTTAAAGGAATCAAGAACACGATTACAATCAAAGCATGTAGTTAGAGAACAAAGAAGCAAGGAAACCTATTAAAATTTTAAAACAGCAAGATGATTAGCAAATAAATGGATCAAAATAATTACAACTAAAGAGTGGAAAGAAATTGAGATTAAGATGGAAGAAGACAGTCGTATACCGCATCAAAAAACCATTAAAAAGCAAAACAAAACACGTCGGGCGTATAGCTCCGTACGCCGGGAATAACGATGTCGCCTACACTAGAGTAATTACACGCAGAATCAAAAATTAAATCAGTCAAATAGATTTTGGCATTTATGACTATATACGGGAGTTGTAAAAAAGCTAAATTTTGAATTACGTTTGAGATTTAAAAATGCTTCTTCAAAAAAATTATTTCATTGCACACTGTTGCCCGGTTGCATGAAGCAAACTTACCTAAATTTTAGCCATTGATTTGACAATGTCATCAATAAAATAATTGGTTTTAAACTTGACGACCAACGACGGCACTTAACAACATGATTACGTAGTTAACGACAGCGTACCACCCCCACGTACATTCTTCTCCGTTCAAAGCTTGGTTTTCCCACGCTCAGCATAAGTCAAACCTAACTCTTCACGGATCTATCCACTTTCTCGCATGCACGTTCTACGTGCTCGGTCACTTTACCGTTTTTTCCGATCCACACGCTTCAAGACTTTCCCACTTTTAAACTCCAAACTCACTTTCCTTATAGAGAAGCTATTTATTTTTCTGGGCCCGACTAGAAATACCATTTTGGTTTCATCAAATGCTAGTTTCAGACCGTTGTCCACGTGCCAGTTTTCAATTCTGAAAATAACCTCCTCCGTCCTTCTGTTTACCAACTCAGCGCTTCTTCTTTCCACTACCAACGCCAGGTCGTCCGCATAACGCAACAGCGTGACACTACCAGGTATCGCTAATTTCAGCACCTCTTCGTAATAAATGTTCCACAAGATTGGCCCTAGGATCAATCCTTGTGGAACCCTAGCCGACAGTTTATTTGACTTCCTCCTTCGACGTGCATCCATCTTTCGCTGAGGTAGCCCTTAAGCACGTTGGTCAAGTACCCCGTTGTCCTTGTTTTTCTTGACGATGCCCGACCATGGCACGTTGTTAAACTCGTTCCGGATATCCAGCGTCACAAAAACGCAACACTCTCGGGTCCGCTGATTTACTTTTTTATCCTGTTGAAAATTTCAAAAACCTCCTCGATAACGTTCAGGGACCAAAAAACTTGAACAACCACAAAAACCAGTATTGCCAATACGAAAAAAAAACGAAACATGGGTAAAAAACGACGTCAAAAAAGCCTAGCTGTTTGCCAATCACCTCAGCACTGTTTTCCAACAGCTATCTGAAGTACCTGGTATCGATGAAAGAGGTTACAACTGTCACAGCTAAAGCAAGCCATCAAAGTAAGAGAGGTAATAAAATACCTGTCTTTAAAAAAATCTTCAGGGTACGATTTAACAACGTAGAAACTCAAAAAAAAACTCCCATCTAAGAGTTTTACAATACTGACGATATTTTACGCCAACCTTTCCCAACACAATAAAAAGTAGCCTAAATGATTTTAATTTAGAAACCTAACAAATCTCCTAACCTAGCAGAATCCTACAAATCCATAAGTTTACTGCTCATAATCTCAAAAACTTTTGGAAAACTATTATTTAAAAAAAATATTTTTTTAAAAAGAAATACCTCATATGAGATCATTAATTCGGTTTTCGTAGACTACACTCGACAATTAAACAAGTTCATACAGTGGTAGATATCATTAATGACACATTCGAATCCGAAAAATACTACAGTGTTTATGATGATAAGCGACTTTCGGCTTACACCACGTCGTAGTAAAACACCCAGACTTAGGCTTCGTCATAGTCTCTTCTTGAGAGCCAAAACAAGAAGTAGAACTTGGCCTTTGCCGTATTGTCGTTCGTGAACCCAAACAAACTGACGTTTCGCAAGAATTTGCAGCTTGCATCTTCAGAGTGGTAAATGTCACTGAAAGAAAAAGTGTAAATCGGGAGAATAAAAAGCAAGAGCAGTAGATATACGGTGATAACAGTGTACGGTCAAGAAATGAAACAAGCAATAAGGAACTTAAAACAGCTACTGATTGAAGAGAAGACAGGAAAATTATTAATAAATAGAGATTTTAACGCGAAAATTGAAGAAGCTGGGGGTGTGATAGTGAATGGAGAATAAATAAAAAGAGTAACGATGGATAAGACATTAAAAAAACAAGACAGAGAGCTATTAGAGTATGTGAGGGGAAGAGGTCAACTATATTCAAATAAATATGGAAGAAGGGGATAGAGGAAAATATACATATATAAGTGAGAGAGGAGAATCTATAATAGATTATGTAATGGTTAGTGGGGAGGTTTTGGATGGAATAAAGGAAGAAGTTGATTCTGACTATCAACCATTAAAAGTAAAGCTAAAAGGTTGGAAAAAAAAGAAAAAATATAAGCGCAGTTTGGGGGGGGGGGAAAGGTATGGACAGATGTAAATATTCAAATTTATAAAAAAAATAGAGGAGGAACAATGGATGGATGAAGGAGTAGAGAAAGGAGTGAAAAAACTGATCGATAAAATGGATAAAGCAGTAGAAAGAAAAAGATACAAGAAAAAAACATAAAGGAGTATAGTGAAAAGAAGAGAAAGGAGGTAAGGAAAGGTAAAAAGTGGAAAAAGGAATAATTGATATTCAAGAATACAAAGATTAAGATCACAATATAAAAAAGAGTGTTGTTAGTGAAAGGAGGAATATAGAAAAGAGTTGGAGGAACATATAAAAATGTTAAAAAATGAAGGAGATATATGAAGCTTTTTGAATAAAGTAAGAAAAATTGGTAAAAAAGGAGGGATACAAATTGATATAAAAATGGAGAGAACATTGCGTAGAGGTCTTAGAAGGTGAAGAAGAAAGGAAGGGTGAATTTGAAACAGAAAGGATAACAGAAGGAGAGAGCAGTACGGCTATACAGAAAGAAGAAATAGAAGGGGCGGATGGAACGCAAGAAGCACAATGGCAATATACAAAAGAGAAAAAAAAATTGAAAAAAATTTAAACAAGATTTGATTTGGTGACGGGTTTCCGGATGATCAGAAAAAAGCAATAAAATGCCCAGTTTATACAAAAAAAGACAGAAGAGAGGCAAAAAACTATAGAAGTATACGTGTGGCAAATGTGGGATATAAAATTTATATGACAATTTTGCAAAAAATATTGGAAAGAGATGGAAGAAAAAAAGATCTTACCAGACTGACAGACAAAATTTAGGAAAGGGAGAAGGGCATTAGATAATGTATACATTTTAAAACAGATAGTAAACAAAGAATTAGAAGTGAAGAGAGGGAAAGTTTTTGCATTATTTCTGAAATATATTAACAAAGAAACAGATAGAGGAAGAACTAGTTAGAAATATAGAGGAAATATATAATGAGACAAAGTGCAAAGTAAGAATAGATGTAAAGATGTGACGGCGATAACGTTGGCGACAGACACTGATACTGACGCCGATGTTAAGTCATGCTCTACGGATAAACGTGACGTCCGCCACGGCAAACGGAGAATGACGAAGTCACCCGAATCGGGCAGGAAGGACCCCAAAAAGAGGAAGGAAACAGGACCTACCCCACTCATCAAGTGTGCGACACAGGACTGGCAGGAGATCAGGTCTCGCAAGAAAATGATGAAAGAAAAAAGGAAAGAGCACAAAAGCAGCTTCCAAAGCAGCCCTTAAACGAGACTCGACAGAAAAAGCTGAGACGATCAGGCGCTTGGTCGAATGCGCTGATTGTTCGAAAGAAAAGGATACACTCAGACGTGTCAAGCAAGATGTTCTTGACGATCAAGTCTGCACCGCTGTCGACAAGATCTGTAAGACAGCTACCGATGACCTGCTGATTGTACTGACGAAGCAAAATACCTATAAAGGTCAGGGGCTACGACAAGGCGTCGCCGAAATCGTCAAAGAAAATGCCAAAATCATCAGTAAAAGGCCGCAGGAAGACCTGAAAATTTGATGCTTTGATGAAATGACAACGAAAGAGGACGTTTTCGCTGCTATAAACAACGCGGTTGAAGATGAGTGCGTCACACTAGATTCTATCAGATCACTTCGTAAGGCCTATGGGGATACCCAGACAGCCTCAGTGACACTGCCGGCGTCGATAGTAAAGAACGTATTAGGCGAGCATAGCAAGATTAGGATTGACTGGGTCAATTGCCGTATTAAAACTGTTCAGAGAATGTTAATAGTACAACATAACCTCAACTACTTTGAGGTTGCGCACGATCTGTTAATGCAGACCGCGTGCGAACTGAAGGTAAATTTTGCATTATCTCTGAGACATACAGACACCCTACTACTCAACCATGGGAAACTGATAGCACTGCTAAAGCTACTATTTAGTCGTGTAATAAGTGTCCCTTTCAAAGTGTAGTGAAAACCACAGAAACTGGCTATGTGATGGCAAAACTGAACGGGATCTATTTCTACAGATGCTACGTGCCACCCAGCCTCACACTTGACGCTTTCACAGAATTCTTGGATCGACTAACCAAAGATGCAAAGCAGCACCCTTACGTCGCAAGCGCCGGAGACTTCAATTCCTGAGCAGTTAATTGGGGTAGTGGGAAAACTAATGCACGAGGGTAAGTCCTACTAAAGGCTATGTCCACTTTAGACGTAGTCTCGCTCAATAGCGGAGATAAGCCAACGTTTATTAAAGGAGATGCAAGTTCCATCGTGGATCTCACCTTTGTCAACAGCAGTCTCGCTAAAGTAAACTGCCCCTGGAAAGTGACGGATACGTATACAGCTAGTGACCACTGCGCGATACTATGGAAAGTAGCTACCAGCCAGACTACTAAAGAAACATATAGGAAAACTAACTTCTTTGGTTGGAAGGCAACCACTTCTGACCACGACGCGTTTACTATTGCCTTGGACAATCAACCATTAAGTGGCGGAAGTGTTGAAAATAAAACAGGAGAGCTGATGAAGAGGATCACGGAAGCCTTTGACGCCAGCATGCTAAGGAAACGTGACACAAACAAGCTACACTGGTGGAATAGCCAGATTGCTTCCCTCCGAAAGGAGTGTCTTACCAAGAGAAGGGCATCCCAACGTGGTCAAAATGAACTAAACTCAGAAGAACTGGCGACAGAGTACAAAAAGGCACGCCGTAAGCTTAAAAAACCATTAAAGAAAGCAAGAGACAGTGTTGGCAAAAGCTGATGCCTGGAGTGGAAAAAGGCCCGTGGGGCAGGCCATATAAGATGGTCATGAACCACTTGAGAAGTCAGCCATTGCTACCACTAGCATGCCCTGAATTTCTACACAGGATTGTTACTGCATTGTTTCCTCACCAAATGGAGTCTAACTATACGACAGAGCAGCATCAAATTGAAGAAATTCCGCCAATCACAGAAGAATAACTAATGGAAGCATGTAGTAGAGTAAGGAACACCAAAACTCCCGGCCTAGATGGAATTCCAAAAATTGCATTAAAGTTGATCTATAATGCATTTCTTGAAGAAAGCACTTTCCCACGCCAATGGAAGCAACAGAGGCTGGTACTTCTACCTAAAGAAATGAAGCAACATCATACCATCTACTTTGCATGCTGTATACAGCTGGGAAAATACTTGAACGCATAGTCCACAAGAGAATTGAAGAAGCAGTCGAACCGCTGCTGACTAGCAACCAATACGAATTCCGGAAAGGTCGGTCTACTATGGATGCGATTGACTTTGTCGTCAACACAACCATGGAATCGATTGCGGGATCCAGATGGAATAGAGGTGGGATTGCATTAGCAAAGCACTCACCGAAATTAACGTACCAGGATATCTACAACGGATGGTAGCTAGCTACTTTACTGATAGGATCCTGAAATACGATACGGAAAACGGTCTAAAAGAATATAAAATCACTGAAGGGGTTCTCCAGGGCTCAGTTTTGGATTCTCTTCTATGAAACACTATGTACGATAGGTTTTTGCGATTGAAGATGCCTACGGCAGTAAAACTCGTAGCATATGCAGATGACGTGGCTGTAGTAATAATTGGGAAGCTCGTCGAGGAAATAAATTTCGTATTCGACACTACCTTCGAGACGATCCGTAAGTGGATGGATACTGTTGGCGTAGAGTTGGTAGAGCACAAGACTGAAGCGGTAATCATAACTAGTAGAAAAAAAGTAGAAACCATCACATTTTAGGTCGGAAGACACGAAATCACATCACAACCGTATCTTCGGTACTTGGGAGTGATGATTGACGCCCGACTAAAATTCAGACAGCAAGTAGATCACGTAAGTGTCAAAGCTTCGGTAGTCAGAGTAACCCTATCACGGAGGAGCAAAGCAAAAGAGGAGAGCATTACTGCCGTAAGTAGTCACATCAGCACTCACGTATAGAATCCCTACTTGGGCCAATGCTTTTAGAACACAATAATCGAGAAGAACAATTGCATCAGTTTACCGATTGAGTGCTTTAGGAGTATCTAGCGCTTTCCGCACTGTATATGAGGACGCGGTGTGCGTTATTGCCGGGATGTTGTCTATTGAAGTTCTGACAGAAGAACGGAAAGTCTTTTACCGGCAAAAAGGAACGATGAAACCCAAAAAACTTAGAATACAAAAAAGGCGAAATAGTATACGACGATGGCAAATACTGTGGGACAACACAACGAAGGATAGGTAGACGTACCGCCTCATCACATGCTGATGTTTGGGTGAACCGCAATCATGGTGAGGTCAATTACTACCTGACACAGATGATATCTGAACATGGGTGCTTCCGAGCATACCTTTATCGGTTTAAACATGAAGATTCTCCGGACTGCCCGTCTTGTTCCGGAGTATGCGAAGACGTGGAACACGTGTTCTTTGCGTGCCCACGTTTTTATACATTACGCAGTAATTGGGAATCTGCCGTTAATGAGAAACTTCAGAAACAAATTTTTCTGATTTAGGAAACCTTGAAACGTAAAATTATGCAAAAAAAAATTAGGCTCTCTATACTGTCCTTATAGGAAAGTAAAAAAATTGTTTGCGTTGCTTAGTATGATTTTTTGCATTAAATTTTAAGGTTAAGTAATTGTCTTAACTGACACAGTTTCATAACAGTAAAAACTTTGCTAATAATATAGATAGACGTGTATTAGCATAATAATCAAAACAAAATTCCACGAACAAGATAGAAACTGATAAAATAAATCTTAGAAAATAACGCGATAAACTCCAACGTTTCGCAAGACGAAGATAATAATTTTTTAATCGATTTTCATAAAACCATTACAGATAACTTCAATACTTAGACGTAAAAATACCTAACCATATAGACACTGCTCTTCGTTATTTAGTAATTAGATTTCTTCGTAGTTCTGAAGCATTAAAAAGTCAAATCGAGATATTATCTCTAACTATTAACTGTGAGTTAAAACGAAAGTCTATTTGCTACGTTTATTTAAATATTTTTAATAACAAATATTTTATTTTATAATAATTTTTTTTGCAAGATGGCGTTCTTTCTTGGAAGTGTATGGGTTAACGTAGCAGCGGTGCTTGTGTTTATAGTCGTTGGAATGGTAATGTACTGTAAATGGTTATACAGATTTTGGAAACGACTTGGAGTGCCGTATTTTGAGCCAATATTTCCATTTGGAAACACCCAAAAAGTACTCTTTGTTCAAACATCGCGTGGAAAACTAGCAGCTGAACAATACAAAGCAGCTAAAAAAAATGGATATAAACATGTTGGTTTATTTGGATTTACTACGCCGGAATACATGCCGATAGATTTAGAGATAATAAAAAATATTCTAATCAAAGGTTTTAACCACTTTTCCGATCGAGGACTGTATACCAACGAAGACGTTGACCCACTTACAGGGAATTTATTTTCACTCGGCGGTAATAAATGGAGAAGGATGAGAGTGAAACTAAGTCCCACGTTTACTTCAGGCAAAATGAAACTAATGTTCAACACTGTAGTTGAATGTAGTCAAAAACTTAAGGAATTTATAGACGTTGAACACAAACACCGTGCAATAAACATCAAAAACGTTCTAGAAAGATTTACCACTGATGTGATTGGTTCATGCGCGTTCGGTTTAAACTGCAACAGTTTTGATGATCCAAATAGCGATTTTTGCAAATATTCGAAGAAAATTTTTGAACCTACTTACATAGATAAGTTAAAAAATTTAATGGCTATCTTTTTCCATCAATTATGAAATTACTGAAAATGCACGCTATACCCTCTGATGTTTCTGATTTCTACATCGACGTTGTTCGAAACACTGTTAAATATAGAAAGACTAATAACGTAGTACGTAATGATTTTTTGCAAATTCTTATTGATCTTATGAAAGACGAATCCGGTTTAACCATCGAAGAGGTTGCAGCACAAGCGTTTGTGTTTTTCCTAGCTGGGTTTGAAACGTCTTCGAACGTAATGATGTACTGTTTGTTTGAACTGGCGTTAAACCAAGAGATTCAAGAAAAAGTTAGAGAAGAAGTGAACGTCGTCTTGCAACGACACAATCAAGTAATGACGTACGATAGTTTAAACGATATGATCTATATGCGACAAGTTCTCGATGGTAATGCGTGTATTGTTACTAACTTTTAGTTATTTTTTATTTTTTTTAGAGGTTATGCGGAAATACCCACCCTTGCCAATTTTAACTCGAGTTTGCACCATAGATTACAAAATTCCAAATATTGACTTAACGATTAAAAAAGGCACTCGTGTCATAATACCTCTGTTGGGAATACAAAACGATCCAGACTATTTTCCAAAACCAGAAAAATTTGATCCAGAACGGTTTGCACCAAAAAACAAAGAAAAATTACACCAGGTTTGTTATATGCCTTTTGGGGAAGGTTCCCGTTTATGCATAGGTACTGAATTAAAAGATAAATTTGATTGATAATTAAACTTGGTAATTTTTAGGGCTTCGTTTTGCTTTTCTCCAAATGAAAGTTGGGTTATCGATTTTGTTACAAAATTACAAGTTTTCGCTCAACGAAAAAACTCAGTTGCCTCTGAAGATTAATCCAAAAAATTTTACTTTATCTCCGATTGGATCTATATGGGTAGACGCAGAAAAAATATAGTTTTGATTTGTATTTTAATTTTAGCTGTTAATTTTTGTTTTTTTTAAAAACAGTTTACCATATTACACATACTTCTAAAAAATTAATAATTTTTCATTGTAATGTTCAAGTTTTAGCAACTGATAAAAACAAATCCAGTATATGCGGGGGAACTGGAGGAGGCAATGAGAAGACAACAGACAGAAGGAATAGTAGTAAGGAAAGTAAAGGTATGGTCGTTGGCGTGTGCGGATGACATAGTGTTGGTGGCTGAGGAAGAAAAGGAAATAAAGGAGATGATGAAAACGCTAGGAAAATACATAAAAAAAGAAATGGAAGCAAACACGAAGAAAACCAAAATAATGGTATTTACAAAAGCAGGGGAAAAAAGAAAAAATAAGGAGTGGAAATACTTGGGTTACACGATGAAGCAAGATAATAAGAAGGTAGAACACATAAAGGAAAGCAAACGGGTTAATAGGACAAGGGTGGGGTGTGGGTGAAAGAATGTTTGAGATAGACATACAAAAAAGATGGCTGCTATTTAAAAAGTTAATAAAAAGTGTGGTAATATATAAGGCGAAAATATGAGGGTGGAAAGAGTATATAAAGGTAGAAGGGATACTGGACGTAGGTATTAGGGCTAGACAGAAAAACACCGGGGTATATTATAAGAGAAGAAGTGCAGGCAGAAAAAATAAGAGTAGAGACAGGAAAAAAGGACATAAAATACGAAAAAAAACTAAAGGAAAGAACAGAATGCAAAATACTACAAGAATGTTGGAAAGAGATAAAGAGAGGAAAATTGAAGTACGGACAGGATGGCAGAGAAAAATATTATAAAAAAAACGGGTACTTGAGAGAAGAAGTGGAGTGATTAAAAGAAGAGGGAGTAAGGGTAAGGGATGAAATAATAAGTAGTAATCCGTAACATTATAAGCAAATTAAAATAAAAGTAAGATACCATTGAACTTAAAGACATGATTATACAAATTTTATATTTAAATTAAATCATAAAATCTTAGTTTCTAACATTTTAACCCGCACTACCACTGGGATGACATTCACAAGCATCACTAAATGCCTAAGAGTAGGGAGCAAATATTTGAAAATGATCGGCGAATTACACCACCTGTAGTTAATATGGAAGTTACACGAGAAACTACCTCGCAACCTGGGTGTAAAGTCAAGATTCTTCTTAATTTCCAGTGAAGAAGAGGCTGATTATCATCTTTAATTAACACTAGAGTATCGATTCCAGTTCAAAATTATTTGATTGCTACTTGGTGCGGTGCTGGAGCTCAGAGACATATTCCTTCCTCTATCGTTCAAAAAATGTTGGTGCGCGGATTGAATGGCTTAAAATCTTGAAAGTCTTGAAACAGGAATTGAAGTGTAGTCACGTTCAGGTACAACTGTTCGAGTGCGCCCAATAAGGAAGTGGGCAAGAATCAAATGATTCAAAAAGTTGGAATCATGAGATAAAGTAACGGCCGAGAGTTCAAAATTGCTTTGATTTGACAAAAAAGGTAGACAACTCTTTATCCGTTAAAATCAAGTTGTCGGCAACTCTCTTCAAGTGTTGTTTGACTGATTGGATACCAGTTTACCACAACCCAACAAAGTATGAAGAGTGATGGGGGATAAAATGCCAAGCTATTCTTTCGCAAGCGTTTGCTTTAGAAATCGCCACATTTTGCGAAGCGAAACTACTCTCTGAGTTCTTTTAAAGTGGAATGTGCTCCACCTTGTCTGAATGTATATTTGCCGGCTTACTCCTGCAAGCAACGAATCTCCGTAAAGCCACAAAAAAGAATTCCGTAGACAAAGAGGTGACCAACTCAAGATGAACCGCTTTGCTAATAAAGCAAACAAATAAGGTTTGGATCTCTTACAGCTCTGACCCTTGCGGTTTTTAATAGTGAATGAATTTGCATAATCGACGCCTACGTTACTAAATGGAGATGCAAAAAATCTAAAACACCTGACACAGGTGTAGACTACTTTTCTGACTAGATCATGGCCATTAGTAATTCAATGTTGTTCCCGGACAATAGCAAAAAGTTACTGAGGTTCGGGGTAAATGAATTGATCTTATAATGAAAGTGGAGCAATTACATTTGTTAGAAATAATAACAAGATAAATCTTGTTGAAGTTATAATTGGAATTATGTAGCCTGCTTTCCACACAAATGATGCCACTAGAATCAAAAAACAGATGCAAGTTGCCAATGGTGCCAAACGGTTTATAGTTCCGATGACAATTAAGAGCCTTAAGTTCATCAGAAAAGATTTCACTTTGAGAAATTTTTATAATTTTATTAGTAGGCCCTTGTAACTCCTCACAAGATAGAGAACCAAACGTCTTAACGAAAACGGATTACGACAAAACCAAAAGTTCCAGCTCTGGAAGAGCTGATGCATTTGAATATGAACTTGCAGAAGGCCAATACCAATCTGAAGAATAAATCAATTGACGTGGAAAGAGACCTTTAGAGAGCAAATTTGCTGTTGGTTTTGCTTGGAACATGGCACCAGATACAACTAGAAGTCAGTTCCTGAATATCAGCAATCTCAAAATAGCTGCTGGAGCAGCATTTTGCCTAGAATCGTACAAGGAGACAGGAGTCTCAGGGGGTAACAAATTTGAGCAATGCTTGAAAGTATAGCTCGTTTAGCAACAGTTGTGAAAGACGGGGTTGAAATTGAAAACATAAGATCATCAGTTTGAAAATGCTACAACAATTCTAAAGTGTGAGCATTTTCGCGAAAGCCAAACTCGTGTAAACCTAGGTGAATGTAAACCTTGTGGATGTTGTCAAGTACTTAAGCTTGTTAGAAATACACTTGCGTAATTTGAAATCACCTTGCATACACACGGCTTGAATGCTCTGACAAATCTCAACTAAAACCCAAAGAGTTGCAACCTGTTAAAAAAATTATCCACATAGAAATCATCTCTGAATACCTTAAAAACTTCGAGAAGGAAATCTCTGCAGTCAATTCCAAGCTGAACTAAGCTACGAGTATCCAAAAAAGAAACCAAAGCTGTACCGTACGTTACGGTATTACGATTGTACGTCGCAAGAGAAGATTGTGGCGTCAGACACCAGAGAATGCGTTGCAATGACTTTTATATAGGATCAATGAGCATCTGCCGATACATCTTCTCAATGTCGGCAGATATTGCATAGCATACTTTCTTGAATCGCAACAAAATCGAGAAGAGGTTCTGTTGTATTACAGGTCCAACCATTTGTAAGTCGTTTAAAGAATATCTTGTTGTAATTTGAACAGAGCCATTAAACGCTACACGCAACTTCGTGTTGAGACTACTTTCCTTTAGAACGCCGTGATGAGGCATATAAAAAGACCTTTCAGAAGGGGCGAGAACAGCTTTTGTCATGCGTCCCATCCGCTCGTACTCATCCATAAATAAAATATATAGTTTACGCAGAGCGTCATTATCTTGTAGTCGCTTTCTAAAAAACCGCTTGGTCGCGATTTGCAATGAGTCTCTCAGAAGTGACGGAAACAGTATAAATTGAATCTGCACCATAAATCGACCATTAGAAGCAAGTTTAGAATTCCGCACAAAAAGAGATTTTCTTCCTGTCGATAGTCCCTTTCAGCAAGGTACTATTTACCTTTTCAAAATTTCAAAAGTTGAAAATTCACGTCGACCGAATTTGACACTGACACACCAGTGACATTTACCACTCTGAAGATGCAAGCTGCAATGTGTTGCCAAATGTCGGTTTGTTTGGGTTTACGAACGAGAATACGGCAAAGGCCAAGTTCTACTTCTTGTTTTGCCTCTTAAGGAGAGACTAGGACCAAACCTAAGTCTAGGTGTTTAACTACGACGCGGTCTAAGCCGAAAGTCGCTTATAATCATAAACATAACAATCGCGAAAGTTTACGATTTTATATTAATGAAACATGTTTTTCCAGTTTCCTAACTATCGCCAATCAAATGTGTCCAAAAAATCGTACTAAGTGGAATGATACTCCAAAGAACCAAAAAATTCAATTAACAGAAATGAAGTATCAGAAAAGTTACTCGTTGAAAATTGACTCAACCCAAGAAGAAACGTAAGTCCTCAAAACTAGACTAGCCGATTTCGCATGGTTATCTGCAAATCTAGAAAGAACAAGTCAAAAAAAAAAAACTAATGCAGTTCTGCTCAAAAAGTTGTCAACAGACGGTTGAGATTCTTTCATTAAAAAACCAAAAGATCAAAGCAAAGAAAAACCAACGAAGAAATCTAAAACAAAAACAGATTCTGATCAAAAGTTGACAAAGTCGGACTACTTAAAAAGCAGAAGACAAAATCAGTAATCCAAAAGTCACAATTTGAAAGTTACTAAAACGCCAAAGACTACAAAGTTGAGTAAACACTAAAAAAATAAGTTATTACAAAGAAAAAAGAAAGAAAGTGTTCAAGCCACAAAAGATAAGAAAAAAAGTAAAAAAGACAAGAAAGGAAGAAAAGAGACAGAAGGAGAAAGATAAGATAAGACGTAAGTGTCTGATTCGTTCTTCTCTCCGTAGAAGAAGCAAAATAAAGTGACGTACCCTACAATGCCCAACCAATAGTCCAAAAGGTAAACCTTTAAGAGGAACAAGAAGAAAGAAAGATATGTGGCATACAGGTGATCAACCAATCAAGAAGAAGAAAAAATGAAAAATACAGAAGACAAGAAACGAGTAAAAAAAAAGAGAGACCTTACGGTGCCTAACCAATTTCCCAAAATATATGGAAAAAAAGAAAGAGAAAAGAACAGATACCAGTTAGTCATAAAACGAATGCCTACCAATCACTGTCTTAAATCGGAGAATGTCGACAAGCGGGTTAGGAATCTTAAAAAAAAACAAATCCAAAAGCACAAGAGAGAATCTTATAGATGACGTACCAAAGATTTTGTAGTAACACGACTGATAGAAGGTTTCGTCGTACTTGGCAATGCGTAACGTCACCTAATATGATGGGTTCGTTGTGAGTTCAAACACGAAGAAAAGCAGCGTATGAACTCAGCAATTTTAGGTCTCATATGAGGCAGTAGAAGTGACAGCGCACAGCTTCCAAGATGCGTTTAACACTGCGGTGATCACAGCCAGATGTAATGTGGTGATCCTGAATAAGTTGCTTGCGCTGGTCCGAAAGTACAACTAACTTCCACACATAAGAATTAGAAGAAGAAACACGTACACGTTTACACAAAACCTTTCACAACATACCAAGGAGAAACGACAAGGAGAAGCAGTAACTTTAGATGTCAGATCTAATAACCAAAGATCAGTAGTAGGCTTAATAATCTAAGAAACTGAAAAAAAATTAGAAGGAAGAGAAAGAAGAGAACGAACAGATCGTAAAGGCTTATTATCTTGAAAACGGCAACGAACATCAGTGTTCGAGGTAGTAGTAGATACAGAAGAAAAACATGTAAAACCATTAAGTGAGCAAGTAACAGGAAATTAAAAAAAATACGAGAGTTGTTCGACTCCAAAGACTTGCTTAACGATACTAACTGCAAGATAGATGTGATCTCAATGCCACCGGAAGTTGATAGAACGGCGTTAGATTCCGATAGCTGAAGAAAAAGGTGTCGCATGGTGATAACGTAAGTACTAACAACTACAAAATCAGCCACTGCAACAACACTAAAAAAGACAAAAGAAAACTGAGTAAATCAAACTCCCTAATATCAATAAAGAGGAAAAGAAATCAGTAAAAAGAAATTATAACTGCACTCACAAAATCGAGCATCACGTTGGGCGTCAAATTTTATTACAAAAATTTCTCGTAATTTAATTGCTAACAACCAACTCAGTTTGATTCGGTGAGTGGATCGTAGGTTTTGATGTAGTAATTATAAAGAAATTTAAAAAAGCGCCATAACGGCGGAAGATTAAGATGGGAGATACCGTTTAAATCTATCCAAAGCTGAAAGAAAACAAATGACAAAAACAGGTTGTAACAACGAGTATATTTATTTGATCACAGATAGAGAAGTTAAAAAAGAGAAAAAGATAACTATAAATTAGAACGGAAGGTAGAAAAATTGCCATTAGATTTAATGACGGCAAAAGTCAATGATCTATTGACAAGTATCGCTGTTAAAATTCCATTTATAAAATAGGTTTGGAACAATTTTGGTATGGTTGTAGAAACACATCGGTGTACCCTAGCGCTGACGATTTCCAAAAGAACGAAACAATTGTCTGCTAGTTCTGATGTTGTTTTTCACAATTATACCTACATTGTTTTTAACCTATTTTATAGTTGGAATTTTGACAGCGTTACTTTTCAATAGGTTATCGACTTTAGCTGTCATAAAATACAATGACAACTATTCTACCTTCCGTACTAATTTATAGTTTTCAAAAAAAAAGATGAATTTACATAAGTGCGATCAGACGTTAGACATCGGTCAATATCACAGATAATAGTCGTTGAAGTAAGGCCCCTTCTGCTAAGCAACACGTCGTACAAAAATTAAACTTGTTGACCCAAATTTTACATTTCCAAAAGAATAAATTTACGTTTGTAAATTAAATTATAACACGAAAATACAAATCTCGATAATACAAAGAACCAGAGCGCATCCTCTAATAATATGTAACACACACAAAAAAAGTTTTAAAGTCAACAACCTGATATGTGCGTACAGTCTTGTGTACAACCGACTGACAACGTAAATGAAAAAAAAATAAAGTAAGAAATATAATGCTTCTGAATGCTTTTTTTCGAAGAATGCAACTAGCTAGTAACACCTTCCCAAAGTTTCCTAAAACATGCTAAAATAAAAAAACACGTACATACGGTGTTATCACAAGTAATTCTCATTTGGTTCGTTCATACGACTAATGAGAAAACCAAATGCGTCAAGTTTTTTCCAAATTAATTGTTATTTCGGTAAGTGACCTTCCAATATGGTAAAATTGTCTCAGCGAAGGTTTCGATGTCTTCAATTAACGTGGCGTGACGTCATCATACAAATTTTTTTAATAAAAAAAACGGGTTTTAATATCTTCACATTAAACCTCCGCCAAGTCGCCTCATCACCCAAAAGCCTACTAAAATCCGAACCAACCTCATCGCCTTCTAAGCGCAACTTCAGATCTGCCCTCTCACGAAGATCCGCGTACAGTCACCACCTCAGCAACACATGCTCCCAATCTTCATCCTCCTCATCACACAAACACCGAGCATTCTCCGCCCTGCCGATACGAGTCAGATACCCGTTGAAGTACCCGTGCCCCGTGAGGAAACAATCGACTGCCCAACCGATATCTAACCACGGACACCTTTCCACCTTCAGCACATCCCTCATAAAGCGAAAAATCACTCTTCCTTTCTCGCACGAATCCCACCGATCCTGCCAACACGCAAAAATCCTGTCTTTCGAAACCTTTTTTACGACATTCTTACTTTCTGCTCTCTCTAACTCATTCAACAAATCAATAAGATCGCGCGGAATCCGCGAACGCACCACATACAACTCGCCTCGCATACGAGCCTCCAAGTTCCACAGAACGACGCTAAAGAGAATCTGTAAGGGCTCAGTCGACACCGTCCGACAGACTGGAAGCATCCCATACAAAACAACTCTCTGCGTACGGTTCAGCAAGACAACCATTCTCTGAAGATTCAGATGACGATACCAGACACTCGACGTGTACAAAGCACAAGCTGACATCATGCCTTGATACCAGCCACGAGCAACTGCACCTCTAACGCCCCATTCTTTCCTGAGAACTCGTCTCATCATTCTAATCAACTGAATGATCCTGCCACGCACGACCTTTATGTGACGATTGACGCTCATGCTCTCTCCGACATAGACGCCTAGATAGCAACCACAGGTAGACAAGCTAACTTGGCTGCCCTCCAGACGTATTGCGACCGCGAGAGATCCCTTCAACATAAGCATCTTGGTCTTTTGTTGCGAAACACTCACGCCGATACTTAATCTCCCTTCATTGACTAAATTCCTCCTGACCCTTCTTCTCCAGCGCTGCCCTGCTCGTACCTTTCACAATAAGTGTTGGGTCGTCTGCATAGGCCACACATTCACACCCGCCGCAACTCAATTTCGCCAAAAGCACATCCATCATCATATTCCAAACCGCCGGGCCGCAAATCGACCCCTGCGGACATCCTTTCAAAACCCGCCTCTCAACAACATCCTCTACTCCCTAGAGCAAAATAATACGCTCCATGAAGTAATCCTTCCACAAGTTTAGCTCCTTACAACCAACTTTAGCTAATCGCTCAATCACTCTGCTCCAAAAGAGGTTATCAAACGCCCCTTTGAAATCCACAAATATACCGAGCAAGTATTTGTACTCCGATGCGCTCACAATCTCCTTCAGGTGCCACCAGGCATCTTCAGTCGATTTCTTTTTCTTAAAGCCAAGCTGCCTTTCACTTCTAGGCCACACCAGAGTCTCAAGCCTTACCACCAGCATTCTCTCGAGAATCTTCCCAAAAACACTTAACAGACAAAACGGCCTGTACGAACTCGCAACACTCCTGTCCTTAAAAGGACCTTTCAGAATTTAAATCACCCGCGCCTGCTTCCTAGGCTCAAGGAAGATAGCTGCCCGTAGGCAGGCATTTCTAGGCGCCAGAAAGTAAGCCCCAAGTTCACCTACCACGTGCTTAGCTAGCAAAGATGCCGGGGGCCCTGCCAGTCCTCAGACGCGTTACCGCATACCAGATCTCATCATACGTGAATACACTTGGCGTCACCTCGACGCGCTCATACATATGATTATCATACACTACATCTAAGGGAAACTGCGCACACAAAAATTTCTCTGCACTTTCGCGCCTCGTTTTCGCACAATCAGCAGCAGCCACATCACAACCCTTTCTTACACGCTGGTACTTTTTTCTCGCAGCTCTTACACTTCTCTTCAGTCGCTCCAGTTCATCACACCACCACCTAACCATTCTCCGCTTACGTACACAGCTCCTCCTCTTGAGTAGACAGTCGCAGGACTGCCTAACCCAGTCAAGGAACTTGCCATACATAATCGGAACTGTCAGGTAAGAAAAATCTTCCACCGAGCAGTCCACGTTCAATCTTAAGACATACCGGAAGGCATTCCAGTCAAGATTCCTACTACACCACCGACTACTTCCATTCAAAGAGAGCTTTTCTTGTCTGGCATATTTGACTGTGATCGATATAGCGTTGTGATAACTAATACCGACCCAGTCATCATGCACCAACCACTCCGTCTCAAAGAGATCGACCCATCGCTCACTCACAACTGTAACATCTATGTCACTTTCGCCAGCTGGGCCGCTATAAGTAAACGTCCGACTGTGCTTATTGACAACACACAATCCTGTATCGGTCAAGCACTTTTCCAAACACTCTGCTTTTCCATCTCTATATATAGCACGTTCACGCAACTTACTACACCACATAAGAGATGCAGCATTTGCGTCTATACCAATAATAAACGCACAACCTGTCAACGTGTTACATACCTCTCTGATGTACGCCAGATAAGGTAGTATAGAACTACCGTACCGACAGTACACAGAGACCACAAACATCTCAAGCTCTCCCTTCCTTAGCTGCACACATACACCACGCTCATCAGTCAGCCTCTTAACCTTCATCGCCTGTAAGGAGGAATCGTCGACAACAACCGCCGATATACATATATCATACCAAAACACTTTTAACATAACAAATTTTTCCCTAGCAAGATGAAAACCTAAAAAGTGGACACTAGCTAAAATCAAGAATAGAAATTTAGTCATACTCCAAGGACAAAACTCTAAGATCCAAAACCAACACAAACACAATAACACCTAAATCAAGAAAAAACGAAAATAAAAGATGTTTTCTCAGTTTGCTAAGAATCGCCAAACACATGTGTTCAAAAAGTTGTACTAAGTGAAAAGATACTCCAAAAAATTAAAAAGTCAACCAACAGAAATGAAGTATCACAATGCTACTCTTTGAATGTCGACATTAGTCGATACACTGTAAAAGACAGAAAACAACACAGTCCTAAAGACATCACTGAAGAACAATCCTAAGCAAACCAAAAGAAAAAGAAAAAGTATAGATAGGAAAGAGACAAATTTAGACCTCGGTCAAAAACAACGTCTAAAACCCCAGCCCACAAATTTAAATCTGACCGTGATTGTAAGTCCCCAAAACTAGTCTAGCCAATTTTGCATGGTTATCTGCATCTAGAAAGAACAAGTCAAAAAGAAAAACTAATGCAGTTGTGCCTAAAAAGTTGTCAACAGACGGTACATTCTTTCATTAAAAAATCAAAAGATCTAAGAAAAAAAAAACAACGAGGAAATCTAAAACAAAAACGGAGTCTGATCAAAGGTTGACACAAGTCGGACTACCTAAAAAGCAGAGAAAAAAAATTAGTAATCTAAAAGTCACAACTTCAAAGCCACCAATAAGCCAGACAGTACATAGTTGAGTAAACACTAAAGAAGGAAGTCATTAAAAAGAAAAAAGAAATAAAGTGTTTAAGCCACAAGAGATAAGAAAAAAGCAAGAAAGGCAAAAAATGAAAAAAAGAGACAGACGGAGAAAACTATGACAAGATGCAAGTGTCTGATTCGTTTTTCTCTCAGTAGAAGAAACAAAATAAAGTGACCAACCGTTTAATGCCCAACCAAATTCCCAAAAAGTAAACCTTTAGGAAGAAGAAGAAGACAGAACAAGATGTGACATCCAGGTGATTAATCAATCAAGAAGAAGAAGAAAAAGAAAAAATATAAAAGCAAGAAAGACATGAAAAGAATAAAGAGAAAAGACGGAGAAAGGCTTTAGTGTCTGATTTGTTCTTCATCACCTAAAATAACGAAAAGAAACATTCTTCTATGGTGCTCAACCAACGGCCCAAAATATAAAGAAAAAAGAAAGAGAAATAAACAGATGTCACTTAGTCATAGAACAAATGCGAACGAATTGCAGTTCCAAATCGGAGAATTTACTATAAGACTTTAATGTCGACGAGCGGAATAGGAAACTCTAGAAGAAGAAAAACCAAATCCAAAAGCAGAAAGAGAATCCTATATTCGGTAACTGGCCTTCTAATATGGTAAAATTGTATCAACTTAGCGAAGGTTTCGATATCTTCAATCAACGTGGCGTGATGTTATCACAGGAATTTTCACAACGCAGCAAAAATACTATACCCGTTTATACCTAAGATGAGTGTGAATAATTAAAAGTGAAAACTTTGCTGGGCACTTGCTTAGAACCTGTACAAAGGGTACCACAAAGACCTAAAAAGTAAGTTTTTCCTCACCAATATTTTGATCTCAAACATTAACAAATTGACAGCAATCCTTTTTAAACCAACGGAAAGTAGACGTTTTGGGAATAAATTCGATTAAGCCAAATTCCAGATAGCAAACGATAAATGCAGAAAGGTTGCGGATGTTCTAGAACGAGATAACATGAATGTATAAGAAGTTTTCGAGCATGCGGAAGGTCAGTTCTGTAGCAGCAATTACTGAATGAAGTTAAAGTGTTGTTACGGTGAGGATAAATAAGTGATTAGCACGTGTGAAGTTTTAAATAAACAAAGTGTACATCGAGGAAAGTGAACGTAACTTTTAAAGTAAACAACTGTGGACTTATTAGTAATAGCGTATTTTATATAAATTACCGTAAGTTTTTATTCTTAGATAGTTTGATTTAATTAGTTCGGTTAGTTTAAACGTGTATATATTTTTAGTACAAATAAATTAGTTTTAATAATCGTTACAATACCAAAACACTTTTAACATAACAAAGAAAAAAATAAAAACTATCAAAATATATAATATACAAAAAGAACTGATGAGAGAGAAGTGTGTAGAATGGATTAAAAAGAAGACACAAGATGCCGCCGTGAATCTGCAAAATAACAATAAAAAAAACTTTGGTTAGAACCAAAGAATGTAGTTTAGAACAACTTTATGACAATTTTATGACTATATACCAGAGCCAAGCTAAGTTTTGAATTACGCCCGAGATCTAAAAAAGCCTCTCCAAAACAGCATAAGATTATTTTATTTCACAATGTTTTCCGGTTGCATAAATTAAAGTTAATTATATAAACAATTGATACTTGACGACATGATCACAGATTTTGTTAGTCTTCAGATAGATCTTTGTGTTGTCCTCACCAGGATCACCAGCTCGCCGCAGGGGCCTTCGGTGCGACAACCAACCACGGCGCAATACGCCGATGGAGGTGGTCCCGCAAGAACTACGCAAAAGAGTATAAAACCGGCGCTTCCAGCGATCAAGATAGAGAGATGCTTGACTGGTTGGCGCGGAAAGACTCCTTCGCTTAATGATCCTCTGAGTCTGGAGGATCACCAACCAGCTTGCGATACTCGAGAGCGCGGTTTAGGTACCCTTGTAACGGCGAATGTATATAATTAATTAGGTAAATATTATTGTTAGTTCACGACGTTACTGTAATATATAGTTAATAAACTTGCATTCTGCTAGACTTGGGTGTTGTTTTTCCTAAATCGCGATAAAACGGTATTACGCGTACCACATACCGAGTCCGGAAGATACCGACGCCGACGTCGCGACGCCTTCCCCCGACTCCACGGTAACAATTGGCGGCCCGGAACGTGGGGCCTAACTTCGAAGAAAAATTCCGAAGTAGCGAGCAACGAGCTGCAATCCACGAGGAACCCGCCTCCGACGAGCGAAAGGAAGAATGCCGGTAAATACTCGAGCAACCGTACTGGACGACGGCGCACTTACGTCCAGTGGCGCCCAACAATGCAAGGAAGAAAAGAAGCTTACGTCAGAAGAAGCACACGAGATGCTGCGACGCCTCGCCGCCTTCTGGCCAGAAGAAAAAGAAACGCCCGTCTTTAAAGGGACACAGCTAGAGGACCCCGACAAGTTCCTACAAGAAATCGAGCCGCTTCTAGAGGAAGCAAACACCGACGAAAAGAAGCTGGAGATAGCCGCCAGCTGCCTGCGCAACGCCGCCGCAAAATGGTGGAAAACTTATGCCAGCTTCGCCACGACGGTGGAAGAATTCGCTGAACTGCTGCGCGCCGAATATGACGACGTCGCCGCCCGTAACCAGCTAAAAAGCTTCGTCAAGGCGAACCAGCGGCCGAATTCCTCGACAGCAAAAGCAAACTTGCGAGGCGCCTGGGTATCAACCCCGCAAACGATATTGCGATGTACATCAGCCAGCTACAACCGGCGGTACAACTACATTTTATTGACTGCACTTCGGTCAACCTGTTGGCATTAGTGAAGAAAGCCACAACGGTAGAAGCCGCATTAAGGAATATAAAAACAACAATATAGTTAATAAACTTGCACTCTGCTAGACTTGGGTGTTGTTTTTCCTAAATCGCGATAAAACGGTACTACGCGTACCACATACCGAGTCCGGAAGATACCGACGCCGGCGTCGTGACGCCTTCCCCCGACTCCACGGTAACATTTGGATTGTTAGATGAGCTTTAAATACAACAAATAGAAATCTGGTAAAAAAAATAAGCACGTTTGTTTTACTAAGATGAGAACGTCTTCCGGGTTTAGACCGTGTCATTGTTGTAACGGAAGTTGCCAACGTTTCGCCCACTTTTGTAAAGAGCTTCATCGGGGTGTGAGAGAAATCAAAGAACTTAAACAAGCAATCAAAATTAAACTAAGAACTTCTCAAAAGTTAGGTAATGGTAATCAACTTGTGAACCAAGCCAGATTCTAAACTTTATAGAAGTGACTAAAAAGAAATCGTCTCCGTATATAAAGAAGAAGTATCATTACATCTGGTTAGGCTCGACTCTGATTGGATTACGGTTGAAAGGGGGCGTGTTTTCGATAAAGGACTAATGACCGGGAACCAAAGATAAGATAGCTCGAAACCATGATCACGATTGAAGTTATTGGGGTGTTTGATAATTTCTATGCTCTCTTGGAATTTCCTGTTAAAAAAGAATGAAGATTTAGCAATCACCAAAACTTTATCAAAATCTATCTTGTGACCTGTAGTAAAATGATGTTTAGCAACCGCCGACTTAGAAATATGTCTTTTCCTTATATAACGATTATGTTCTGAAATGCGAGCAATGACGGAACGACCGGTTTCACCAATGTAGACGAAACCACATGAACAAGAAATTTGGTATACACCTTGAGATGAAAGTGTAGGAAATTAGTCCTTGGAAGAAAGAAGAATCTGAGAGATTGAATATGGGTTTAATACAATTCACTATTTGATCTGTAACCTTGTGAATGTAGGGTAAAAATGCCAATTTCGGATTAAATTCAGGAGTAGAAATGTCCTTGGGTAATCGAGTACGTAGATGTAGACAACGATTGATCACTCTATAAATATCTCGCTTTATATAACCATTGTTCACTAAAGTTCTAGTAAGATGGCGGACTTCTAAGTCTTCAAACTTAATTCCTTGCCATGTTGAGACAGATTATCATCAGATTCTGTCTCAACATAGCAATGACTTGAGTTTGGTTTCTCTTATTAATAAGTGTCTATCGTCCACTTACTTCTAATTTGATAATGCTGCTATGGGTTCTCCTTTATCACCTGTTGTAGCTAACATTTTTATGGAATCCTTTGATACGGTTGCTTTGGAATCATCTATATTAAAACCCAAAGTTTAGTTTAGATATGTTGACGACACATTTATTGTTTGGTCTCATGACCATCTCAAATTGTCTAAGTTTCTTGATCATCTTAACAATCAACACTTAGATGTCAAATTTACTATGAACATCTAAAGTAATGGTTCTCTCCCATTTCTTGACGTTCTTGTGACTCGTAAGCCAGACGAACCTCTGGGTCATCCTGTTTATCGCAAACCCACCCATACGGATAGATACCTTCATGCTTTGTATAATCATCCTGCACTTAAACGTTTTGTTATTGAATCTTAGGTTTATCGTGCCTTTTCTATTTGCCAACCTGAGAACCTAGACTCGGAATTCCGTCATCTTTCTAGAACCTTATATTAAACCCATATTCAACTCGACAGGCAAAATCCCTCAGATTCTTCCTTCTCCCAAGGATAAATTTTCTACACTTTCATCTCAAGGTGTATACCAAATTTCTTGTTCATGTAGTTTAGTCTACATTGGTGAAACCCGTCGTTCTGTCATTACTCGCATTTCAGAACAAGATCGTTATATAAGAAAAAAACATATTTCTTAGTCGGCGGTTGCTGAACATCATTTTACTACAGGTTACAAGATAGATTTTGATAACGTTTCGGTGATTGCCAAATCTCCATTCTTTTTCAACAGGAAATTCCAAGAGAGCCTAGAAATTATCAAACACCCCTATAACTTCAATCGTGATTATGGTTTCGAGCTATCCCTTCTTTGGTTCCTGGTCATTTGTTCTTTTTCGAAAACACGCCCCCTGTTAGCCGTAACCCAATCAGAGTCGAGCCTAACCAGCCGTGACGATACTTCTTTTTTATATTGGGAGACTATTTCTTTTTTGTCACTTCTATGGAGTTTAGAATCTGGCTTGGTTCACATTGATTACTTAATAAATCTGAGACAAAACGCCATCTCGTAGGAACGGAGCTACGTACGAGTTAATCCACATGTAGGAAACTATGAAGTTGTTAGTTAGATACTAAATATTACAACAGCGAATTACAAAAAATGTATTTGAATTATACGCGGCATAATATTTCTAACTGTACTACGCAAGTGCAAAAATTTGTTTATATAATTGCAGAAACCATCTTAGACACCATTGGGCAGCTGTTTCGTCCTAGTTGGACTCTTCAGCACTGGAATACTCTAATGCTGTTTCCACAACTATATAAAACAAATTGCCATAGTTGCGTAGTACAGTTAGAAATATTATGCCGCGTATAATTCAAATACATTTTTTGAAATTCGCGGTTGTAATATTTACTATCTAACTAACAGCTTCATAGTTTCCTACATGTGGATTAACTCATACGTAGCTCCGTTCCTAAGAGATGGCGTTTAGCCTCAGATTTATTAATCAATTTAACAGCCAAATGACATAAAACTATGGCAATTTGTTTTATATAGTTGTGGAAACTGCATTAAAGTATTCCAGTGCTGAAGAGTCTAAATAGGACGAAACAGCTGTCCACTGGTCTCTAAGATGGTTTCTGCAATTATGTAAACAAATTTTTGCACTTGCGTAGTACAGTTACAAATATTATGCCGCGTATAATTCAAATACATTTATTGAAATTCGCGGTTGTAATATTTACTATCTAACTAACAACTTCATAGTTTCCTACAGGTTGATTACCTAACTTTTGAGAAGTTCTTAGTTACATTTTGGTTGGTTGTTTAAGTTCTTCGATTTCTCTCACGCCCTGATGCAGCCCTTTACAAAAGTGGGCGAAACGTTGGCAACTTCGGTTACAACAATGATATATAGACTCCGGCCGTGGAAGGCTTCGCTAATACACGTTTGTTTTAATTAAGAAGGTTCTTTCACAAATCTTCTTTTGGTTAAAAAACGCTATCATCTATTTTCTTTTTTATATTATCTTCGTCTCTATGGTTTTTTCCAGATAACGATTTTTCTTTACCTGTTAGTGTCAAAAAGCGAAATCTCTTTTTCTATCTGTGAAAGCAATCTCTAACACCGTTCAGACGATTCAGTTTGGCTTCTGCAGCAAAACGGATTCATTTGTTTTGTATTTAAAAGTATGAATAGGATTTTATTTACAATTTAAACAATGATAAATATATTACAAACGTGCTGAGTATCAACAATATATAAATAAAAATGAAACCTATCGCAATCAAACATAAATAAACTTAAATAAACAACAACAATAATGAGTACTATAAAAATACATTAATTGGGACAAGACACCGCACAATTTTACAATTTTTTAGAAGCGAAGCTTTTACTTTTTTTGTTGAATAGAATTGTACTAATTTAATCCATTTAACCATTTTTGACATTTACAAGATAGTTACAGATAAATACTTTATCTTCAAGTAGTTATAATTACTGTTATACCAGACTGCTCTCTTAATTCAAACTATTATCTACTAAGCTGAAGCATTCTTAAAATTAACAGTAAAGGTAATTGTTATACTTAGCATGGGATTTTAAAACAATAATTCCGTTCTTATTTTATTGTACTTACTTTTAGGTAATACCAGATGGCGTGGTTACACGAAAGTTTATGGGTTAATGCCATTGCGGTTTTTACAATCGCAGTTGTTGGATTTGTAATGTACTGTAAATGGGTGTATAAATATTGGGAACGTCTTGGCGTACCCTATTTGAAGCCTACTGTTCCCTTTGGAAACGTACAAAAAGTGTTTTTTGTTAAAATGTCGCGTGGTCAAGTAGCGGCTGAACTATACAAAACAGCTAAGACCAAAGGATACAAACATGTTGGTGTATTTGGGTTCACTACACCGGAATACATGCCAATTGATCTAGAGATAATAAAAAACATTTTAATTAAAGATTTTAACTACTTCTGTGATCGAGGATTTTACATTAACGAAGAGGTGGATCCACTCCGCGGTCATATATTTTTTCTTAACGGTAATCGATGGAGAAAAATTAGAGCAAAGTTAAGTCCAACGTTTACGTCAGGTAAAATGAAAATGATGTTTAATATTGTGGTCGAATGCGGTCAAAAACTTAATCAATTCATGGACTCTCAATATAAGCAAGGTCCAATCAATATTAAATACTTCCTTGAACGATTTACTACCGATGTCATCGGATCATGCGCTTTTGGTTTAAACTGCAATAGCTTCGACAATGCGAACAGCGATTTTTGCAAATATGCTAAACGAGTTTTTGAACCAACTAACTTAGAAAAGCTTAAAGGTTTATCAGCATTGTTCTTTCCGTCGTTAATAAACTTTTTTCAAATAAATGTTACACCAGTTGATGTATCAGACTTCTTTTTAAGCACCGTTCGAAATACCATTGAATATCGAAAGACTAATAACGTAGTGCGTAATGATTTTTTACAAATTCTTATCGATCTTATGCAGGACGAATCTGGTCTAACAATTAACGAGGTGAGCGCACAAGCGTTTGTGTTTTTCCTGGCTGGTTTTGAAACTTCATCTAATGTAATGATGTTTTGTTTGTTTGAACTGGCGTTAAATCAAGAAATTCAAGAAAAGCTTCGAGAAGAAGTTAACGTTGTTATAAAACGATACGGCCAAGCGTTGACTTACGATGGTTTAAACGATATGGTCTATATGCGACAAGTACTCGATGGTAAGGCACGTTGTGCTGCCTTACTATAAGTGTCTATAACTTAAATTTTTTAGAGGTTATGCGCAAGTACCCACCCGCATCTATTCTAAATCGTGTATGCACCATGGATTACAAAGTTCCCAACACTAATCTTACACTGAAGAAAAACACACGCGTAACAATATCACTACTAGGGATACAAAACGATCCAGAATACTTCCCAGAACCTGAAAAATTTGATCCAGAACGGTTTTTACCCGAAAAGAAAGAGAAATTAAATCAGTTTTGTTATATGCCTTTTGGAGAAGGTCCGCGTTTGTGCATAGGTATCTTAAATGTTTAAAACTAAGATTTATTAATTAACGGTACCGATTCTTAGGTCTTCGTTTTGCTTTCCTCCAAATGAAAATTGGCTTAGCAGTTTTATTAAAAAACTACAAATTTTCCATCAACCAAAAGACGCAATTACCGTTGAAGATGAATCCGAAGCCTTTGGTTTTAACTCCGATTGGTTCTATATGGCTAAACGTAGAGAAAGTTTAGATTTTATTTTTGTTTAATTCTTTATTATTAAATTATTTTTTATTATATGTATATAAAAAATTAATTAATAGACTTAAGTTCGTATGTACTAAGAGCTTATTATTAATGCTTTTGACTTTAGTCCAACTTTGATAAGTTGAAGTGTTTATTTATACATATTTTAATGATCTATACTAAAGATTACAAAACAACTAATCTTATCAATTTTTTATTGTTAGAAATGCAATATCATCCAAAGCATTTTCCACAATATAAAATATGTTAAACTTAAATTCTACTAAAAATCATTTTTTCTAAGCAAGTTACATCGGTTAAATGATTGAAGAATGTATGTAAATCAATAGTATGGAGAAACACTAGCCCATAAACGTTGTTTTAGAAACGAAATTCTAAAAACTTGTACTGCATACATCACAGTCAAACCTAACAAAACACCTAACACAAAACATAGATGTTTACAAAGTGTTCTGCCAAAACTGTAGTACATTACTTATAAGACAAACTAAAAGAAAAATTTAAAAAAGTGAATTTTAGCGCTTAACGTCATAGTTTTCAGTACTAAATCTAAAAATTTTAAAGAATTAAAACTGATAAAAGTTTATCGTTGCTTTAATCTGTTAATTTAGTATTCTTAGTTTTTATTTCGAGCGCATTTACCTTTATACTACAACTAGAGCAGTGCAGGAAACTTTCAAGTTATTAATAATTTAGAGTTAACCGTAGAAAAAACTCTTGCAAGTAATCACAGATAAGAATTCTATCTTTTAATAGAACTCAAATGATCCTTTAACATTTCAGGTAAAGAAATAATTTTATTAAATTCTATTTAATCTATTTTTTTTGTTTTTTAAGTTATGGTGTTGTGTCAAAATATATGGTTTAACATCATTGCTCTTTTAGCCCTTTTAGTAATTGGTTTTGTAACGTACTGTAAATGGGTGTATAAATTTTGGAAATGTCTTGGCGTGCCGTACTTAAAGCCTACAATTCCGTTTGGAAACGCAAAAGAAGTGTTTTTTCTAAAACTATCGCATAGTGAGCTAGCGGCAAAACATTACAAAAAAGCTAAAGCAATGGGTTATAAACACGTTGGTTTATTTGGTTTTACCAGACCTGAATATATGCCCATAGATCTAGAGATAATAAAAAATATATTAGTCAAAAACTTTAATTATTTTTGTGATCGAGGCTTCTACGTTAACGAAGAAGATGATCCGCTAAGTGGAAACCTTTTTATGCTTAGTGGCAGTAAATGGAAAAACATAAGAGCTAAGTTAAGTCCAACGTTTACTTCAGGTAAAATGAAGATGATGTTTAGCATTGTAATTGAATGTAGTCAAAAACTTAACGAAGTTATGAACGTTCAACATAAGCAAGGTCCAATAAACATTAAAAACTTTCTCGAACGTTTTGGCACCGACGTCATCGGTTCGTGCGCTTTTGGGTTAAGCTGTAACAGCTTTGACGAACCAAACAGCGATTTTTGCAAATTTTCGAAACGGAGTTTTAATCCAACTAAGCTTGAAAGTTTAAAAGACTTAGGTTTAGTGTACTTTCCAGCAATTAATAAGTTTTTTAATGTGAAAGTTTTTCCCAAAGACGTATCTGACTTTTTTTTAAGCACCGTTAGAAACGTTGTTGAATATAGAAAGACTAATAATTTAGTCCGAAACGATTTTTTACAAATTCTGATAGACCTCATGCAGAGTAGTCATGGTTTAAGCATCGAAGAAGTCGCGGCACAAGCTTTTGTCTTTTTTGTAGCTGGTTTTGAAACGTCTTCAACTGTGATGATGTTTTGTTTATTAGAATTAAGTTTAAATCGAGAAATTCAAAAAAAACTTAGAGAAGAAATCAACTCTGTTATAGGACGTTTTGGATTAACGTACGAAAGTTTGAACCACATGGTTTATATGCGCCAAGTACTCGATGGTATTGTTTTTAGTGGTATTAATTCATACTGTCATACATTGCAGTTTTTAGAAGTTATGCGTAAGTACCCACCCATAGCAGTTCTAAACCGGATTTGTACCAAAGACTACAAGATTCCAAAAACTAAACTCGTACTTAAAAAAGGCACACCGGTAGCAATATCAGTTTTGGGAATACAAAACGACCCGGAATATTTCCCAGAACCGGAAAAATTCGATCCAGAAAGGTTTGCTGCGGAAAATAAAGAAAAATTAAATCAGTTTTGTTATATGCCGTTTGGAGAAGGTCCTCATATGTGCATAGGTATTCAATTTAAAAAAATACTACCGAAACTAAAAATGTTTTTAGGTCTGCGGTTTGGTTTTTTACAAATGAAAGTTGCTCTCTCAATACTGTTAAAAAACTATCGATTTTCTCTAAACGAAAAAACTAAATTACCTTTGAAAATGAATGCTAAAAGTTTCATACTGTCACCGGAAAGATCCATATGGTTAAATGTAGAAAAAATTTAGATTAGACAATGTTTGTTATTTGAAGATACTAAATAAAATCTAAGTTCGCATGTACTAAGTGTTTAATGTTCCTGACTTTTATACAAGATTGATAATTAAGTACTTTACAGATTGCAAAATTTATTATTGTTTTTTAGATAGCATATAAATGTGTAATGAACGATTTTACAGTTGGATAAAAATTAACTGTATATGAAATTTTAAAAATTAGTTTTACAACTCCTATTAGTAATATTACACAGATTCTTTGGTCGTTTACTTTGAATTTTTTTACATTATTTGGGCTTTTTTGAGATTTCTTTCTTCTTACTGGATTTAGTCAAAAGTGTTAGTATGCATTATGGTTTGTGTGACGTTAGCTGCCTGTTTTTCTAGTGCTACTTTGTGTCTGATCTTTTACAACATCTGCACATACATTGAAGAAAAACAAATATTAAAATTTTTATTGTATTGAAAAGATTTATTCTGCTTCCGTTGCTAATACGTGAGGTGGCTTTTATAGACTTTGGCCTTCGTAGGTATATTACGAATAAAAAATTAGATTAGAAAAAAACTACACTCAATGAGTGCCATTTATGTGACTAAACTTTAACATAATAATTCAAATAATGCACCGCGCTGGATTATATCAGTTTATCTAAATACTAGAAACACAGATATAAAATATAGAGTAATACGACAAACATTTAAAAATTATAACCATAGTCGGGGTATTCTAATCGTACATTAAAATTTACAATTTTTATTTGAAAACTCACAAGGTATTAAAATTTACGACGCCACAATATTCTTATAAATACATTAGGAGTTCATATTAAAAACCTAACAAGCTTATATAATACATGAATCTAATACAAAATCTAATTCAAACTTAACTAAACAAAAAACGTATTTACAAATTTTACTGTACAGAACGTTAATTGCAAAAGTTCAGATTTACTAGAGTTAATCTTAAATTGCGCTCGATTCGATTGAGATGCGGTCTATGACATGTTCAACATCTGATTCATGCGATGATAAAATATTGCGTAATCTTGGAAATCCGTATTAAACTTTAAAACTTTTCGTATTTATCTTGATTGATTTAATATTCATACAGATCCATTAACCAGAACATCTTAAAACAACCGTAACATATGATAATCTTTAATTTGCCACAATTCAAATCAAATTACTTTGGACATAACACATGAATAACACAGGTCTGCAAAAAAATATTTTTTATCCAGCCTTGACACTATTCCGGGTGATTCTTATGTAAAATGACGTCTTGAATCCAAATATGTCTTCCGTTTTCTTCCATCGCCCACCATTTTTGAGGGAGCCCCGAATCTCTAATTTTACCACTTTTCGATAAATTAATTATAATTTATTTATCGAACGATAATAATAATTATAATAATGATTATAATAATAAATATATGGACATGAATTTAATTTAAATGGAAAAAAGAACTATTTTAGTTATAAACAGTAATAAATAAAAAGATATTCATCGTTACTTGGTGCTTGCTTTCCTTTTATACTCTGAGGTACAGCTATCTCGTTTTAAAAACCAGCAGTACTCCGCTAACATGCTTGCATTCCACTTCCCTAAAAATCTCTTCTCTTCATGTCTTGATGGAACCGTTCCCCGTGTTGATCTAAGACTGCTCCTAAATTTTCAGGGAAAAAGTCTAGATGCGAGTGAAGGAAGTGAACTTTAAGAGACATGTTACATCCTATGTCCTTGTACGCTAAAAGCAGTTCCTCGACGTGAGCGACATAATCATCACTTTTGTGGTTACCCAGGAAGTTCTTACAAACGTTTTGAAATGCAAGCCAAGCTCGTTTTTTTTTGATTTAGGTGTTCAATAAACGTCGAATCTTGGAATCTAATCTGGGAACCAACAAAAACGCCTTCATTGATTTCAGCTTTGCTAAGACGAGGAAAGTTAGTTTTCAAAAATTGAAATACGCCACTTGTATTGTCCACTGCTTTCACAAACTGCTTGATCAATCCAAGTTTGAGGTGTAAAGGTGGTAAGTAAATATTTTCCTTCAGAACCAAAGGATTGTGGGCGACATTTTTCTAACCAGGAATAAGGTTTTTTCGCAGAGGCCAGTCCCGTACGATGTAATGTTTATCTCGGGCTCGGCTATCCCATTCACAAAGGAAGCAGCAATATTATGTGAATCCTGATTGCAGGCCCGTGAGTAGAGCAACAACTTTTAAGTCAGCGCAAAGTTTCCACTTATAATCATGATAACTAATTTTATCAAGGATTCTGATGATGTTTTCGTACGTTTCCTTCATATCAACAGAGTATGCAACTGGAACTGATGGAAAGTCATTCCCATTTGCCAACAGGACAACTTTTAAGATTGTTTTTGATGAGTCTATAAACAGTCTCCATTTGTCTGGGTCACATGGCATCTGTAGCTCTGTCATCAATAAATTTGCATTAGGGCAGAACACTAAACCTTTATCTTCTGAGAATAGACATTTTAGGGTTGCTTGTAGGGTCATGTAAAAAGATATTTTTACTCCCTTTTCTATGAGATTCCATTGTTGAAGTCGCGATCCTAGGTGCTGAGATTTAGTCTTGGGTAACTGCAAATCCCTGACAAGATCATTTAATTCCGATTGAGTGAGGAGGTGAGGTTGCCGAGAAACTAAATCTGCGGAATACTCTTCAACATCATTGAACGTATCATTCGAAGCCCCAGGTTGTGGCTCAGGGTCTTTTAAATCAATTTCCGGCTCGAGAGTATAAGTGTTTGGGGGCTCTGGGATTGGCAAAGTATCGTTATGAGAAACAGGTCTTAGAGCTGACGGAATCTTGGGATACTAAATTGTATGCTGACTTTTGCTCGAAAACCCAACGGTGGAAGTCATACAAAAGTAACAATCTGTAAGGTGACAGCGAGGTTCACGCCAAACTATGGGCAAAGCAAATGGTATTGATTTACGGGTACCTTTAAGCCATTTGGTCAAACTACTGTAACAAGTCGTACAGCAAACTGATGGAACCCAAGTCTTGTCCTGGTCGCCAAGTTGACAATCAAAGTACAATTTATAAGCTGTTTTAACAAGCGGAGAAAGGGGTTTTCGTTGCGCTTTTAAAGTTAATTCCCCGCAGACAAAGCAAAAGCTATCGGGATGATTTTTACACTCGCGTGGCATAATTAAACAGTAATTCAACGCCCGACATTAATCACAAATCACACTTAGTCACTTGAAAAAATCCGGAGTAAAAGTAGTTTTACTGTTTTACACAAATAAACAAAAATGAACACAAAATCTAGCACGTTTAAAACGTCGACAAGTTAACTCTGCAACAGCTATAGATGTACTGATCGAAACAGTTAAGCAAACAATGTAATATACTATAACGAGGAGAGTAATGCAAGTTCAAGCCTGTCGAAAATTCTTGTTCAAACCTGCATGTGGTATTGAGATTGTCAGTGTCGTGCAGTGAATCTTCCTAACTGTTTATTGATATTTTTTTACTGTTCTTATATATTTGTATTTTATTGTTGTTTCTATATACATTTTATAGCAAAACTTTTGCCATATACTTTAGTATAAATTTTATTACCTGCTTTGGGATGTTTAACGGCTATAAGTTAAAGTTCTAAAAAAAAAATGCAAAAATTAAAATAAAAATGGGGTCCCCCTAAAATAGGTGGGTGATGGGTAAAAACGGAGCTTATTTTTAGATTTAGGAGGTCATTTTACATAAGAACCGTCAAGAATGTTATCAGGGCCGATTTTTATTCAGACCAGTGTAATTATCGAATTCAAATCATAAAATCGTAAAGCGTATGGAAATTCTTTGGAAAAGCGACGTTGTGACTATTATCAAACGTGCTGCGTAAACCATATCGTAGTATTGCATTTCAAAAATCAAAATCGTAAAAAAACGTAAAAGGCGTACGTATCCAAACCAAATTTTTGTAACCATAAATAAAATCACACGTATCAAATCAATAAGCATCAAATAAATCAGAAAACGTAGTTGTACCAATTAAAAACTTTGTACGTATAAAAAAGACAAACGCCAGACGTAAAAAAAAACTAAAACGCAAATACCAAGGATACAAAACAAGAACAATACAATACAATACAGAATAGAACAAAAAAAAAGGTACCTTTAGCTAATTACGGATTTTTTCTATTACGACGAAAAACACAGCATAACAAATCACAACCAAAACAGAATCCATGGTTCAAATTTTAATAAGTTGACATTTTTTTCAAATTATGCAGGACAAAAACGTCATTTTCCGGCCAAAGCCGCACTATAGATAGTAGATAACTTAAAAGGGTGAAAGCTAAAAACGCATGTGCAATTGCGTAAAAGTATTGCGCAAAAGAATTTACAAATGCAGTGAATACAATAATGTTAATTAAAATCAAAAGTATTCAATTGAAAAAATGCGCTTGCTACTTAGTCAAAAATAAAAAACCAAAAAAAAAAACAAATAGTTGACGGAGAACAAGTTGAAATTAGAAAACAGATGTATCAATAGAACTAATTTCACAGATATCGTAATCATACAAAGCAATCATAGCAGAAAACTCTTGAATCATACACACAACAAATATACTCAAACGTCAAATCACGGAGCGCTTTTTTAAAAAATTAAACATACTAAGCATATTCTAAAGATACCGTAAGAAAAGAACATAACAATTGAATGAAATTTACAGTTTTAATTTAAAGTCACAAAATATTAAAATTTTGGACGGTACAATATATTTATAAATACATTGAGAGTAAATATTGAAACCCAAAAAGCTTATATAACACATGAACATAATACAAAATCTAACTCAAACTTATCTAAATCAACAACGTATTTATAAATTTTACTGAATAGATAGTTAAGTACAAAAGTTCAGATTTACCTGAATTAAGCTTAAGTTGTGCGCGATTCAATTGAAGTGCAGTTTAGGACGTGTTCAACATCTGATTCATGCAATGATGAAATATTGCGTAATCTTCGAAATGCGTGTTAAACTTTCAAATTTTCCGTATTTATCCTGATTGATTTAATATTCGTACAGATCTATTAACCAGAACATGGTAAAACAAACGTAACATATGATAATCTTCAATTCGCCACAATCCAAATCTAATTACGTCGGAATTATCACAATACATCAATACGTTTCACGAATTTTACAGCATTTACACTAATCATTTACCGCATAGTTATAATCAACAAACAATTACTCTTTGAGTTTGTAGTCGTATTTTAAATAGACTTTTTATAATACAGCAGTGACGGCGACTTCATGAGTGCCCGGCGACTAAAACACCCTACAAAATTATCCGTTACTTTGTAAATTTGTATATACTTATTTTCGTTAAACAATAAAATATAGATTTTAATTGCTTTTCAATAGTCCAGCACCCCTCAAAGTATTTGAAAGTCGGTATAATACAGTGCACGTCGTTTAATAGAATCACATTGGGACTTGGGGTTTTTGATAACAATAATCGTACGATGACAATATCTAAAATAGAAAAAGAAGTAACAAACAAATGTTTATTCATTAAAAAGCAGTAAACACATACCGCATGTATTTCATTAACAGGTTGTTAATTTAGAAGGTGAAATTATAGCATCAATACCACCATTAATGAAAAAAAGTGATAATTAATTCAATGAATGAACATAATACAAAATCTAATTCAAACTTAACTAAATCAACAACGTATTTACAAATTTTACTGTACTGATGAAATATTGCGTAATCTTCGAAATGCGTGTTTTTTGTATTTATCCTGATTGATCTAATATTCGTACAAAGCCATTAACCAGAACATCGTAAAACAAACGTATATATGATAATCTTCAATTCACCACAATCCAAATCTAATTACGTCAGAATTAACACCATACATCAATACTTAATTTCGTTACACAATAAAATATAGATGTTAATTGCTTTTCAATAATCCAGCACCCCTCAAAGTATTTGAAAATCGCCGTCGGTATAATGCAGTGCACGTTGTTTAATAGAATCACATTGTAACTTAGGATTTTTGATAACAATAATCGTATGATGACAATATCTAAATTAGAAAAAAAATAACAAACAGATGTTTATTCATTAGAAAGCAGTAAACACATACCGTATGTATTTCATTAACAGGTTCTTAATTTAGAAGGTAAAATTATAGCATCAATACCACCGTTAATTAAAAAAAATAACATGATGATTAACTCAATGTTCTAAAACCTACACACATTTCTTCTCAGTAGTTTTCTGATACTAAAAATAAAAATCAATACAAAATAACGTTATCATATAAGATGTAATTAAAGTAAAAATTAAAATAAGTTGTTATTCTAAGAACGCAAATGCTTTCTAAGTTAATTCTAGAAGATAACGTATTTACAAGTGTTTAAATGATGCAATGTTACGTAGCTCAGGCATAATACAATAAAAGTGATAATATTACTTGACTGATAACATTATCCGTAATTCCAATAAGCGGCGTGCACTATATATTAATATTGTCATAAACTGCTTATTTATATTTCAAAGTTTTAGTTCTATCAAATATATAAAACTTATGAACAAACAAATAAAGCATGTTGAAGTTCAATTTAAACCACCTAAACCATCGTATGTGTAATCAGCCTAATTATACATCCGATTTAATTAGTATTTTAAGAATATGAGGTTAGTGTTTGGTTTAAAAGAAATTAGCATTGCCAACACTAGGTAATTGGTAAATTTTAGTTTTTAACCAGCAATTACATTTTAAAGCAACTGATTTTTTTGTTTTTACTTAACTCAGATGCATACGACTATGACGTAAGAATCTTCTTTCATGGCAACGACTATACTTTATTTCTTTCGTGTCTTTTTGCATTACCTTTTTGTTATTTGTCTGTTTTTTTGTCGATTTTTTCATACATTTTCTATTTTTTCTCTATTTTTCGGCTGTAGTTACATTTTGTGTTGATGCTTTCTAACTCTTTCGACCATTTCTTTCATGACAATTTAATTTCTTCATTTATGTTTTTGTTACTGTGTTACGTGGTTAATTTATACGATCACTGAAAATAAGCAAATGCGCAGAGTTCCTTCCAAATAACTTTTTAAATTCGGTAATTGATTCTTTCAATATGATGATAATTGTATTCAACTCCTTAAAAGTGTAGGTGGTGTTAACTCCAGTGAAATTGCATATAAAGAATTTATTAAGCACAAAATTTACTACAAAAAAGTCCGCTGGAGTTTATAATTATATCTAATAGTTTAAGAGTTACAGAATTTTAATGTAATTTTTGTGCCACTTTGCACACTTGTATCTTCTAAACTATTGAACGTAATTGTACAGTTCCGCCGATTTTTTTTATAGAAAATTTTGTTTTCTATAAAAATTTTTATGTGCAACTTTCTTCTATCTTGCACTGTTTTATGGTAATACTTTATTGGTTATTTTAAATTATTAAGCAAATAATTTTAATACAAAAATTGTGACGGTTTCGATGTTTATGTAATATTACGACATTGACGAAGCTACCCTTAGCCGCAAAAGCAACTCGACCGAAACACACATGTTCTACTAAATTGATAATTTATGTTCAAATTTTAAATTGCGTAAATAAATAATAAAATAATTTAATAAACCTGATTTATAAAGTTTTCTAATAAAAGCTATCAGTAATTACTAGACGATTTCACTGTAAAGTTATCAACATAGAACGGAAGTAAGTAAAATAAAATTGGAATAAATTTTAAATGTCGAAATTGTATAAACAGTCAAGCAATTGTAAAGATTATTAGCGTTAAAGTTCTGTTAAGACTAAAGAAAGGATTCATGTTAAAGTGAAAAAAAAAAGAATATTTAATAAAAAGGCATGTCAATTATTTCGCGTCGCGAAATGTTTTTATTGCGAGTCCAATCTGCTGTAAGTTTTCTTTAGATATGACAAGGAATCGCAAACGCGACAAACTGTTGAAAATTCAATTTTTAAACTGTGGATGCACATTTCCATAGATGAAATCTCCTCTTTGCAAGTTCTACATCTGAAAGAGTGCGGCAACGTAGCTAGAATCGTGTCATAATTTTAGAAGCTGTCGAACTGTGAACCGCCATAAAACTCGGGTAAAATCCAGTAATCATTTAGTTTTGTTGTTTTTTTAAAAATGCGCATCAACTATTTAGAGTGTGGTGAAGCAATTGTTAAGAATCACGCGATATAAATTGTTTATTTAATCTATTGATTTATTAATCTAAGCGTATTTAATCAAAGTCTAGCTAAATTTCTGAAAGTTCCACTTTGGCTTTAAAATTGATTGTGTCTAGAGAAAAGTTTACATTTATCCGAAACGTATCTAAGCCAGCAGAAAATGAGTCAGTGGACGTGAATCACAGTTTTTCGACCTTTCCTCGCATAACATGCTCGTGAGCGCAATATTATTATTTTAACTTTGCGAAGGTGACTTTTTCCTTTGAAAATATTTTGTGTCAAATAAAGGCTGATGTTTTGAGATATAGTTGTTTGCTTTGTGTTTCTCACCGTACATCACTTGGAAAAGAAAACCTAAGCGTTTCCAACACAGCCCAAATACCTTGTTAGGGGTTTCTTCTTCGCGCGCATCCAACCGGCGCGGGCAATGGATCGGGCGGGGACGATGGATACATACGCGGAGGAATACTGGGCGCGGCGACCTCGGCGACTACTAATTACTATTGTCGTTGTTGTTGGCGTGGTGTTAATGTTTATGCTCTTGTAGCTTATAATAGATTTATTAAATTAGAAGAGTTTTATTTTAACAAATCAGAAGTGGGATAAAACTACGTGCTTCAAAGGTGTTTGTAAACGGCGATTTACAGGTGATTTTAACGGGCGATACACGGCGTTGTAATTGCGTAATAACAAGTGATTGTGAATTGGCGATACTGAGGGTAATTGTACTGTAAGTAATTTTATAATTTAATCACGCTTCAGATAATTAAAATTGCGAAATAACGGTGAACCTATTATTGCAAAATTGCACAATCTGGCGAATAGATGACTCAGCTGTATTAAACAATAAGGCATGTTGTAAAAATTTTAAAGGTGGTGTTGCATGCTAGGATTATTATTACTAGGCGGAATGCATGTTAGTTTATCTTATTACTTAGTGCACTTACATTTTTTTTAATTACCAGTGGCGTAGGGTGCATGGCGATTAGGGTGTCAAATCTTAATTACAGTAAGGCGATTATTTGGGCGTAACTACGATCAGGGGCGTGTAGAGCAATATAGATAGCTATTAAATTTATATTTCTTTCGTTAATTAGAAAATGGCGGAGCAGTACGTAGGAGAAGAGCTCATTATTCATGAGGATGGTGACGAGGTGTTGAGGGGTATTATCGACAGTCCCCGGCGAGAAGAGGCTAGTCCTCGGCGTCGACGGCGTCATGGCGAAGGTTCACCACGGCGGGCACCTCAGGTGGCGATGCCTCCGGTGCAGGAGATGGTGGAGGCCATAATGGCGAGTGGGTTGCGTGAACAACTTATAACGGCTGCAAAACGACAGGCGGCATTAGTGGCGATCAGTGCAGCGCTTGGACCTGGACCGGCGAGTTCGGGTGGGTGTGGCGAGTCCATGGAGCTGGACCCATGCAGCAACAGGCGAGGATTATTCTTCTCGGCAGACGTAGTGGAGCCTTTCGAGCCGGAGAACCCAGATTGTAATGTGGAACGGTGGCTCCGAAAAATTGATCAGCTGGGTGACATACACGGCTGGTCCGAATACCAGCGAAGCACCATACTACAGGCGAAGCTGGCGGGAACTGCCAAAACTTGGCATCAGCGCCTTGATAATTATGACCTGTCGTGGGAGCAGTGGAAAACCAAAGTGCTAGCGGCGTTTCCACGGCGGCGTGATTTTGCCGTCATGCTCAGAGAAATGATGTCGAGGCGTAAGACTGACTCTGAGACGATGACTGCATATTACCATGCAAAACTGGCATTGTGCGCAAGGGTTGGCGTTTCGGGCGGAAATGCCGTTTCTTGTATTATTGATGGCTTACCGATGGAGCTGCGGGCGAGCGCACACGGCGTCTGTGCTACTCTGCCGGAGGTACTATATCACAACTTCCTGGCGGGGCTAGACAGTTACCAGGTGGGCGAAATGGCTGCGCCTGCGACGGCGATGGCTCGAACCATGGCGTCTAAGGTTTGTGTGGCTGGTATCAAACGACGCTTACCAACACAAGATACGGTGAGGTGTTACAACTGCCAGGAGCTTGGCGATCACATGAGCCGAGATTGTCCCAAGCCTAGGGTAGACAGGTGCAGGCGTTGCGGCGGAACAGGCCACTGGGCTGCAAACTGCTCAAAGAGGCGAACTGAAGAGCAAATGCAGGTGAGATTATTAATCACTCCAAGCGATTCAGTTTTTAGACAGACGGCGTATGTCAACGGCGAGGCGGTACGCGTATATATCGATACCGGTAGTGAACAAAATATTATGGCAGGACACACGGCTAGGCGTTTAGCACTACCTGTGGATTGTTCTGCTGCTGGCATATCCTTATGCGGGTTTGGCGGCGGTGTAGCCACTAGCAACGGGTGCGTACAAATCACTCTGGTGATGAGTGGCTTTCAATTGGACATCACGGCGTTAGAGACTGAGTCTGACATGGGGCGAATTGAGTTGTTGCTAGGTCAGCTTGCGATTCAGAGTCCTAACGTCACGCTGGTGGTGCGAGGTGGCAAGGCGGTGCTGACAACTCAGGAAGACGTTAGTGACATTCTTAGGCGATTGACACTCGAAGGCGAACCATCCCGGCGTCCGGTGGTTTTAGCGGAAGATGTTATCTGTGCACCGCGAATGAGTGTTTTGGCAAAAGTGGAAGTACTTAATGGCAAACCAGGTGAGTATGTAAGTACTTCGGCGAAGTGGTACTCCGATGGGCGTCTTTCCATGGCGATGCCGGCGTACGTCCTGGCGTGTGGGGCAATACAAGAGGTGTCTGTCACCAACATGGGCGACACACCATTTACCCTCAAGAAGGGGCGGCTGATGTCCCGGTCTGATGTGTGCCAACCGGCGGATGAGGCGCTAGTAAAGGTGAATATATGTAAAAGTATTAATAAACCATGCATGCTTGACTTGACATGCGCGAATGTAGGCGGAGTATCAGATGACTGTAAGGGGCGGTTGTTTACATTGTTTTTCGCGAGGCGATGATGACTTGGGATCCACTGGCCTGGGCCAAATGGAAATTAAGCTAACCACTGATGTGCCAATATATTACCGGCCGTATAGGTTGTCATTGTCGGAGCGTCAGGTAGTACGTCAAAAGGTCCAATCTCTTTTAGAAGCAGGCGTTATACGGGAGAGCCAGTGAGCGGATGGCCAGTACGAATATCTTTGGGTTCCTTTTGGTCTTGCTAACTCTCTAGCTGTATTTCAGCGCATCATAAATAAAATGTTAGGTAATCTTAGGTATGATCAGGTGTTGGCGTATATGGATGATCTTCTAATCCCTTCCGGCGATGAACAACAAGGGTTGGAGTTTTTAGATACGGTGTTGGAACTTAATTCTAGGGCAGGTGTAAAACTGAAGCTAGATAAATGCACTTTTCTCATGGACCGAGTAGAATATCTGGGACACGAGATATGTGCAAAAGGCATTCGTCCTGGTCGACGGAAGGTGCGAGCCGTAGAGGAGTTTCCTGTTCCCATTAATGTTCACGGCGTTAGACAGTTTGTTGGTCTTGCTTCTTATTTTAGGAAATTTGTTATGAATTTTACCGTGCTGGCGAGGCCTCTTACGAATCTTACTAAGAAGGGCGTTGAGTGGACTTGGGGCGATGAGCAGCAGAAAGCATTCGAGACATTGAAAGGTTGTCTGTCCAAGAGACCAGTGTTGTCCTTATACGACAGCCAGGCGGAAACAGAATTACACACCGACGCAAGCAAATGGGGCCTGGGTGGTATTTTGATGCAGAGGGGCAAAGGAGAGGGGCGAGTACTGCAACCAGTCGAGTACTACAGTAGAATAACTACGGCGACCGAACAGGTGTACCTTAGTTATGAACTGGAGACCTTGGCGGTTGTAGAATCTATAAGGCGCTTTCGGATTTACTTGTTAGGAGTGCGGTTTAAGGTTGTCACAGATTGCGTGGCGATAAGAGCAACCCTCATTAAACGGGATTTAGTGCCCCGTATTGCAAGGTGGTGGCTAACTATTCAGGAGTTTGACTTTGAGGTAGAATACAGAGCCGGCGGGCGCATGCAACGCGTAGATGCGTTAAGCAGAAACCCTTTTGGCGAGACGATAGTGAGGACGGGCGTTAATGTGGTGTCGATGGCGGACGACGATTGGTTCCTCACAGTACAGTTGCAGGATCCAAAAGTACAGACTATAATGGCGGCACTAATGTCTGGTCCAGCAGATCCTGATATCAAGGCGAATTATAAGATAAAGGGGCGGCGCTTGTATCGAACAACTTTGAACGGCGACAAGTTGTACGTGCCGGCGATAGCTCGGTTTGGGATGCTACGGAAACATCACGACGATGTCGGGCATCCAGGGTATGAACGGTGTTTGGCGCTCTTACAGGAGACCTTTTGGTTCCCTAGAATGAGGCGATTTGTGAGTAAGTATGTTAAATCGTGCTTGAGGTGTGCATTTGCGAAAGGCGACCATGGGCGGGGCGAAGGTTACTTACATCCAATAGAACGACATCGACCATTTAGGTCCTTTTGTGAAAAGCACAAGGGGAAACTCGTACATTCTCGTAGTGATCGACGGGTTTACGAAGTTTGTGGTTGCCAAGCCAACCAAAAGTTTGAGGTCAACTGAGGCGATTAACAAGCTGAAGGAGGTGTTCGGTGAGTTTGGGTATCCTCGGCGGGTAGTAAGCGACAGAGGACTGGCATTCACTAGTAGGGCGTTTGGCGACTTTTTAGCGACGTATGGCGTGCGGCACGTCTTGAATGCTATCGCAACACCTCGGGCGAATGGTCAGGTGGAAGGATCAAATCGCACGATTATACGGGCTCTGGCGACGAGCGTAGAGACTAAAGGTCGGTGGGACGAGAAGCTGCCTGACGTTGTCTGGGGCCTAAATAATACAGTCAACGCGAGCACGCATTTCTCTCCTGCTCACCTGATGTTTTCTCATAGTCACGGTATGATAGCCGATCTGGCCAACGGTGGGCTTGCAAGCAACACTGGTGTGAACAACCGTGAATGTTCGGCGGGCACGGCGAGTGCCGCAGAGATGGCGGATACTGTCATGAGAGACGGCGATACGGTGATCGGCCCAACAGTAATCTCTGCACCTCAGGTGGTGGCGCAGGGTGACGACCTTGATGCTATTGCTGAGGCGTAATGCAGCTACCGCAAAAGCTAATATCGGCGTAAGTCACAAATTGTCAAACAAATACGACGGGCCGTACCGCGTGACGAAAGTGCTAGCACATGACAGGTATTTGATTGAAACTGTCAAAGGCGTCAGGGGTTATAAACGGTTTCAGGCGACCGTGGCGGTTGACTCTCTTAGGCGTTATCCTGGCGTGAATGCGATCTCAGACGAAAGCGATGGCGAGGAAGTCGATCGTTTAGATCTGATCGATCTCCTAGAATCATGATACACAGGTGATTAATGAGGGCATTAAACTGTTTCAGGATGGCCGAATGTTAGGGGTTTCTTCTTCGCGCGCATCCAACCGGCGCGGGCAATGGATCGGGCGGGGATGATGGATACATACGCGGAGGAATACTGGGCGCGGCGACCTCGGCGACTACTAATTACTATTGTCGTTGTTGTTGGCGTGGTGTTAATGTTTATGCTCTTGTAGCTTATAATAGATTTATTAAATTAGAAGAGTTTTATTTTAACACCTATTTTTGTGCTTCTCTAGAAAAAAATTCTATAAAAGATGTACCCTCCAGTTTTTAATCATTTCGCACTCAACTATTACATACTACTAAAGGTATAATTGGGAAACAACAGCCGGGACTGTTTGGATTTAGAGTTTTTAATACTAATTCAATGCCGAGCACAATTTCCGTTCCTCTTGGCGTTGTGCTGCTCGTTGCCTGTTTTTTTAAATTTGTATTATCGATTCTTTCATCATTTTATAGCAGACATAATGACATAATTTGTAAACTTTTTTGTAGAATTTTTCAATTTTTAAGAATACACATTTTATTTTTGTACATCACTTATAACATTTAAAATTAACAATATTTTAAATACTATAATGTTGAAACTGTGATACATCATATGTTGAACAAACTATCAAAAACAAACATAAACATCAAAACAAAACGAGCAAACCAACTTAAAAATTAAATGTCGACTGTATTTATGGCAATAACTATTACTTAAAACACAAAGGTTAAAAACTCAAAGAACAACGTTACTGACTTTTTTTTGTCAATTTTATTTTTGTTCCTTCAACCGTTGATTGTTTTCTATCTAATTTTTTTAAATCCGTAGACGTAGCCAGGGTAAGGGTCCCAAGGGTTTAGATCCCTCCCGAAACTAAAAAATCTGGCTACGTCACTGTATTTAAGTAGTATAGATTTGCCGTTGAGTTTAGTTTAAATAGATTCGACGTCTAACCAAATAGAACCCATCGGTGATAATATAAAACTTCTTGGATTCATTTTCAACGGTAACTGCGTTTGTTCGTTAACTGAAAATTTGTAGTTTTTCAATAAGGTCGATAAAGCAATTTTCATTTGAAGAAAACCAAAACGAAGGCCTAAAAAAACGACGTTTACTATTTTAATTAATTTTTAGAAGAATTAATACCTATGCATAAACGGGGGCCTTCTCCAAACGGCATATAAGAAAACGGGCGCAAGTTTTCTTTGTTTTTTGGAGCAAACCTTTCTGGATCAAACTTCTCTGGTTCTGGGAAATATTCAGAATCGTAGTGTATTCCCAGTACTGATATTGCTAACGGAGTGCCTTCTTTAAGAACTAGGTTGGTATTTGGAACTGCGTAGTCTGCGGTGCATACTCGGTTTAAAATAGGCACAGGTGGGTACTTGCGCATAACCTCTAAAAATTACTATAATTTAAGGTATACATCACTAGAATCGTTACCATCAAGTACTTGGTTCATATAAACCATATCGTTTAAGCTTTCATACGTCAATTCTTGATCGTAGTGCTCCAGAACGGCGTTAACTTCTTTACGAACTTTTTCTTGAATTTCTTGATCCAACGACAACTCCAGTAAGCAGAACATCATCACCGTTGAAGAAGTCTCAAATCCAGCGATAAAAAACACAAATGATTGTGCCGCTATCTCTTCAATCGTTAAACCAGAACCGTCTTTCATAAGATCAATGAGTATTTGTAAAAAGTCGTTTCGCACAACGTTATTTGTTTTTCGGTATTCAACAGCGTTTCTCACAATCTCTAAATAAAAGTCGGACGCATCGCTAGGTAGAATCTTCATTTTAAAAAACTTATTAATCCATCGAAAATACATCGAGCATAATCCTTTCATAGTTTCCAGATTCGTCGGTTCAAAAATTCTTTTGGAGTATTTGCAAAAGTCGCTGTTGGAATCGGTAAAACTATTGCAATTTAACCCAAAAGCACACGAACCAATAACGTCCGTTCCAAAACGTTCTAAGACGTCTTTAACATTTATTGGCCCTTTCTTGCTTAAAGAATCCATGGCGTGTTTAAGTTTTTGGGCACATTCAATCACAATACCAAACATCATCTTCATTTTTCCTGACGTAAATGTTGGAGTTAACTTTGCCCTTATAGTTCTCCATTTGTGCCCACTCAGCATAAAAAGATGCCCGCTAAGCGGATCATCTTCTTCGTTATAGTAAAACCCCCGATCTGAAAAATGATTAAAATCTTTGACTAGCACATTTTTTAACAATTCTAAATCGATCGGCATGTATTCCGGAGTTGTAAAACCAAATAACCCAACATGTTTGTATCCTTTTGCTTTGGCTTTTTTATAATGCTCAGCGACCACTTCTCCGTATGTGAGTTTCAAACTAATGTTACCGAACGGAACGGTCGGTTTTAAATACGGCACACCAAGACGTTCCCAAAACTTATACACCCACTTGCAATACGTTACAACACCAATAACCACAACTGCAAGAATTGCAATAATGTTTGAACACACACTTCCGTAGAGCAACATCATCTCGTATATTTTTGCAGTTTATGACAATTAATCAAAACTTTATTTTTAACAGATACTCGAATTTATCACAAGGGACCACTTTAATATCGTCTAGATTAGTAGAGGAAATTGAATAATAGCTATGTCGTCACCGGATCGTGGTCGACCTTTAAGTATAATTACCCAAAATGGGAAACGATCAGAAGTAATCAAACGTTGCTTTTTGTGCAAATAAAATTAATCCGACAAAACAAATATAATGTTAAACGCAAGTCATGCAAAACGTGAATAAACAATCATTCTTATCAGTGGAAATATTTAGTAATTTACACCTACTTAGAGATAAAACTGCGAACTTTGTTTTTCTACTTGTGTCTATTACATAATTTATAAGAGCATTTTTCTTCGCTGTTTTTTCAACGGTTTGATACGAGGTCGTTTCAATTAGTCAACATTTATATAGTTGAGAACGATTCAAAATCAGTTTTGAATTCATCAAAAAGATAAGTGATTGAACAAAATACTGAATTTTGGTTTATTTTTTTAGTGTTAAAAACACTTATAGGGAGCTTGATTCGAAGGCTCGTGTAACGAAACGATGAAACGCTCAGATCAAACACATCTGGAACTTGCGGTGGTGCCCAATTTTACTTCATTTTTTGTATTTTTCGGATGCAATGTTTATTATTATTAAACAAGATATTTCTTATGATTCGTTTTGTTTTAAAAATATAATAAGTTTTAATTTCACACAGCAATGATGAAAAATGATTACAGTAATTGCAAAACTAGATCCGCGCGAGCTTCCGCCTTGTACGCTGCAAAAACGGTACAATATCGATAAAAATTGCACATAAACAATTTATTGAGCACAAAATTTACTAGAAAAAATTCTGTGGGAGTGTATAATTATATCTAGTAGTTTAAGAGTTACAGAATTTTAATGTAATTTTCGTGCAACTTTGCACACTTGTATATTTTAAACTATTGAACGTAATTGTACTCTTCTGCCGACTTTTTTATAGTATATTTGTACTCTATAAAAATGTTTATGTGCAATCTTGCACTGTTTTACGGTAATACTATATTGGTTATTTTAAATTATTAAGCAAATCATTTCAATACAAAAATTGTGGCGGTTTCAATGCTGGTGTAATATTACGACATCGACAAAGCTACCCTTAGCCGCAAAAAAAACAGCGGTGGTCAATAAAAACAACTCGACCGAAACACACATGTTCTACTAAACCGATAATTTATGTTCAAATTTTAAAATGCGTAAACGAAATAATTCAATAAACCTGATTTATAAAGTTTTATAAGAAAAACTATCAGTAATTACTAGTTTAAATCATAAACGATTTCACTGTAAAGTTATCAACATAGGACTAAAGTAGGTAAAATAAAATTTTAGTAAATTTTGAATGCTAAGATAAGAATGTCTTCCGGGCGTGAGATAAATCGCAAAACTCAAACAAGTAACCGAGTTAGGTAATCAACTTGTGAACCAAGCCAGATTCTAAACTCCGTAGAAGTGACTTAAGAAGAAATAGTTTTCGTATATAAAGGAAAAGGGTCGTCACGGATGGTTAAGCTCAACTCTGATTGGGTTACAGTTGATGAGGGGCGTGTTTTCGATAAATGACTAATGAGCGGGAACCAAAAAGGGGATAGCTCGAAACCATGATCGCAATTGAAATTATTGGGGTGTTTGATGATTTCTATGCTTTCTCGGAATTTCCTGTTGAAAAAGAATGGAGATTTGGCAATCAACAACACATTATCAAAATCTATCTTGTGACCTGTAGTAAAATGATGTTCAGCAACCTCGGACTTGGAAATAGGGAAACTTCTTCGTAATAATGTTATTAAACCCATATTCAACTCGACAGGCAAAATCTCTCAGATTCTACCTTCTCCCAAAGACAAACTTCCTACACTTTCATCTTAAGGTGTATACCATGTGATTTAGTCTACATTGGTGAAACTGGTCGTTCCGTCATTACTCGCATTTCAGAACATGATCGTTGTATAAGGAAAAGGTATATTTCCAAGTCCGCGGTGGCCGAACATCATTTTACTACAGGTCACAAAATAGATTTTCATAATGTTTCGTTGATTGCCAAATCTCCATTCTTTTTCAATAAGAAATTCCGAGAGAACATAGAAATCATTAAGCACCCCAATAACTTCAATCGCCATCATGGTTTCGAGCTATTCCCTCTTTGGTTCCCGGTCATTAATCATGTATCGAAAACACGCCCCTTAACACCGTAACCCAATCATAGTCGAGCGTAACCATCCGTGACGATCCTTCTCCTTTATATACTACTAATAATAATCGCACGGGGTGTGCTTGGCGCAAGAACGTTGTGACTACCGCGCCCCGTATGTTGTTACCAACTTTTTCTATAGTGGGTTCGTTAGTAACAATCACGTCACTATCGCTAGCTACGATGTTAGTGAGTGGGCGTGGTTAAGAAAACTATAATAAAAAAAAATGCGCCATTCGTACTGATAAGATCTTCGGTTCGGAGACCTCAAGAGTACGTCTGAACCTTCTAATAAAATGAATAGAATAGAACAAGAAAAGACAATCAACGAAAAACGTATCAAGCGTATATAATTTTATCCAACGATAGCACGTGCTATCTTTACACTTTTTTAACAGAAATGTAATTTAAAGAATTTAATTTTAAGTAAAACGAAACATTACCGATTAACAATCACCATAACTTTAATCGTAATACCGATCAACTATTTCTTTACATGCAATTGCAAACAAATTAACAATTACTAAATACAATTAATAACAATGATTAAATAAGTACGAACATAAAAATTACCCCACCGAAGTTCTTCACAACAAGCAGCAAACGTCAACTACTTCCAAATTATTCACGAGACTTGCGTATTATGTAAGCTTACATGCAAGGCGTAGTTTGCCAAATCTGGTCTTGAACATTTTTAAACGATTAAAGAAACTTGAATGGTATAACGTCAACGTACTCAAGACAACTGAACGCGTTTTATAACTACGACTGAAAGTGATGATGAAAATGATTTAGTATGATCTTCAATTAAATTCCTGATAGTTAAAATTTAACCCAAGTACTACAGTGTAACTAAGTTAAACAGTGCTTAATACTGAATAAGTAAACAGAAAATAGAATACAATTATGAACTGTATATAAACCTACAATCATTTGCAAAAAAAAAAATTTGCGAGACGCGAGTTACCTATCATTAGATGATACGGCGATATACACAGATGCAAAACGTTTGACTAGAATAACACTCTCAAAAGTGGATATACGCCACCATTCCAAGAGAAACTACTCTTCCCGACGATAAATAACTGTTTGAATATCTAGCTTTATATAACTATTGTTTACCAAGGTACCTGTCTATATGGGTGGGTTTGCGGGTGCGTTTACGGGTCATTTGAATTACCATTATGCATTGTATACGTCAAATTTTTCACAACCTTATCAACTTAACCATCTACTTTCCACATTTTTTCACAAATATGTAATACATGATTGCACTGCATTTCCCAATCTCGAAATAACTTTTAATATCAATACTTCGTTATGCGATACTATTTAATGCAATTTTTCTTTTCTTGAGACTCTACATGGATTTAATTGGATTACGTTTACGTGTATTACAGCATTTTTTGCAATGAAATCCAAGTTTTAAAAAACTCAGATTTCTGTTTTGCATCAGCTACTTGTTATTCATCGCAGAAATCAATGACATTACGAATACTGTTTTGTGCTTCGGAATGAACAATTTTTTGGGTTTAGCTTTCGATGACTTAAAACTGTAAAACAAAATTTACTTTAATTAATAATTATTACTGGTGTTGAACTATAAATACAATCAATAATAGTCGCGCTATCTAGTGGTGTTTTACTTAATAGAATAATATTTTCGCAGTTTTAGAGAATTAATTTAAAAGTCGAACCCTCTTAGATGCTGGTTGTGATTTTATAGACTTTGACCAATCCAATTCTATCTTGTAGTGTTTTATTTAGGTTATATTCAAAATTTCTTCTTTGAATATTTATTAAAATGCCATTCTAAGAAAAAAAAATCCGAATTGTCGTTTCGAGTGAGTTGTCTTCTCTTTTACAAGATTCTTTTCATTATCTTGTTTTTTTAGTTTTTCTTTTTTGTATGGAAATAACGTTTTTTGTTGATTGGCATTATATAAGTTTTTTTTATTGTAGTTTCTTGACCTGCTTACTACTAATTTATTAGTTTTAATGTTTTTACACATAAAGCTTTAAAATAAGGAAGTTACACTACTAAAAGTCAGGTGGCGCAATTAAATTAATTATAAAATTTTGTAAAAGATACAATGTTTCTAGTTTTAACGCAAATAAAATTTAATTTTTATAAACGCTGTTTAGTTATTGTGTTCATTAGCATCCGACTCTAGAATCAATATAAACCTTGTTTTTTTAACGTTGTTTCTGGTCATGCTTCTTCGGCTCTGTTGGGTTAATAGTTTGATCTAGTCTTTGTTTTATTTCTCGTGCTTTGATTTTTTTTGCTATGATTTTAATACAATGTTTGCAAATATGGACGTTAGTCTGTTTATTGCCTTTTCTTTGCTTTAAACTAAAATATTCTACTCTGTCTTTGGGTGATATAAACTGATGGCGCTCGCAATACAAAAACAACATCGTTCCGATTGACTAAAGACATTAAACCCATTTTTTGTAGACGATACCTGTTACATAAGCCGAACGTAATACTTAATTTTTTTTGTAGCAAAATTACATGATCCTATGGTAAGTTTCCTAACATCAGTAGGTAGTTTGGAAGATGTCTTCTTCTTCATCTTTATAAAAACCTTCATCTTTTGATTCTAAAATCAACACTATCTGAATCCACAATTTTTGATTTTTTTGCTCTGTTTGGGACGATTTCAATTTGATTCATCTTTTTTAAGTTTCCAGTTTTTCTTCTACTAGAGTGCGCGTATATATTGTTCTTTGAATTTTTTTATGTGCTTTTTGTAGCGACCAGTATTGCTGTAACGATACAAAATCCAGTTAAACAATTTTTAGAAAATTTGTAAATAATTTTTAATGCGCGTGGACTTTCACTCACATCGTAAGTTTCTACCAAGTCTAAGGCTTTGATCCCCGCTACGAAATTAACTAACCGAAACCCAAGAAGTGTATAAAAACAAACTTGGAGAAGAATCCTTTGCTGAGATCCGTTTGAATAAAACTTTTCCCTGTGCGAAATCTGTTCCCGGTCTCTGTCGAAATTCGTAGAATTAGAACTCGTCCTCGTTCAAGATCGTATCTCAAAAAGCTTTTTGCCGAAATTCGTCCCAGTAGAAACCGTCGCTGTCCGTAATTCGTTTTCGGAAAACCCAGCCGTTCATTAGGAGATATACTGACTTCCAGAAAAATTGCAACACCTAGAACTTGTTCAACGGTTTTATTGAAATTTTTAAGAAACGTCTATTTTCCATAGTAACATAGTAACAATAAATTTGAAGTAGTAGACTATTTAGTAGTTCTCAAGTTTGCAAATTGTTGTTGTTTGTTCACAATTTCATTTTGAACTTGATAACAATGCCGAGAGTACGTCAACATCAACATTTTGTCCAATTAAGTGATTTTGAACGTGGCCGTATTATTTGTATGAGAGAGGCCGGACTTTCGCTAAGAGAAATTGCTTGTCGTGTAAACCGAAATGTTTTATCGGTATTGAGATGTTGGTCCAAATGGATCGAGGAAGAGGTTCAACATCGTCGCTGTGGATTTGGACATCCTCGGATGACTACAGATTGCAAAGAACGTCGCTTAAGAGTTTTGGTCACAAGAGACAGATTATCAACAACTCGATCAATTGGAAATGATTGGATGAGAGTCATCTGTTTATCGCCGGATAAAATCTTATGGGTTGCGTTCATATCGTCCATTTTTATATCTTCCTCTTACACCACTTCACCGTCTAGGGAGACTAGAATGGACCAACAAAAGAGTTAATTGGGCGCAAGAATGGCATCAAATTGTGTTTAGTGACGAGTCCCAATTTTGCTTGTCCCACAATTTGTGAAACGCAACACAGCCCTCACTCAAGGAGTTATTATATGGGGTGCAACATGTTACGGTACTAGATCACCCTTGGTCTTTATTGACGGCAACTTAAACGCAGCTGGTTACATTGCTAATGTGCAACAACGAGTTGGGCTTCCATATCTTCAGGGGCTGCAAAATCCCATTTCTCAGCAGGATAATGCGCGCCCTCATACGGCAAGGGGTACAACACGGTTTATGGAAGAAGCTAACATTGCCGTTCTGCCATAGCCTGATCGGTCGCCTGATTTGTCGTCAGTTGAACATGTATGGGATATGATTGGTAAGCGACTGGGTAATTTACCACACCCTCCAGATAACTTACACGATCTCCAGCTACGGATTCAAGAAGCTTGGGACGATATACCACAAGCAGCTATAGATCACTTGATTGATAGCATGCCAAGACGTCTAAATGAGTGCATTACAAATCGTGGCGGAGCAACTCATTATTGAAAAAACTTTTTAAGCTTTTGTTCTTTTGTTTTTAAATTTTAATCATCACTTTGTTTCACGAAAATAGACGTTTCCTGCAAATTTCAACAAAACCGTTTAACAACTTCTAGGTGTTGCAATTTTTCTGGAAGTCAGTATAAATTTCGAGAACCGTACTTATATATTATATTTGTTGACTACGACTACGCTGCGATTTACCTGGATCTGTTTCATTCATTTACCGTCGATTTATTCGAATTATCAACCTCTGACACTGTATATTCAGTAAGTGTTAAATTTGTGGAGTCGTGTATTTGTTTATTTTTGTCAGTAGTATCATTACGGTTTTAATACTGTTGAAGCGAGGCAAACTCAAAGCTCAGGGGTTGACGACGGTTATTCCGACTTTCTACCTTCTTGCTAGGTTGAGTAATCACGGCTTTGGTGTATATATTTAATTTTATTTTTGTACGTCAAACTTTAGCTAACTGAAGGAGCTATAAAATAAACAACTACCGTAAAGTTTCAATTTGCTACCGTGTCGCAATACATTGTTATCAAACACTCGTAAAATTACCTGTTTAAATTTTTTGAGTTCACCTCATTTATTTATTTTATTTACAATTCAATTTAACATTGGGAACCTTAATTTTTTACTTAAACAGCCCTTCTAATTTTATTAGTGGTCCGATCGACGTTCACTTAGTTAAAAGTTGATTACAACAAAACCCCGCATTTGCCTGTAATGTTTTGTAATTATCGGTTTGTAATTAGGTCCTAAAGGGAACGTTTAATTAAGAAACGCGGATAATAAAAGAATTCGGCGTCGAGTTTTAAGATTTGTTAGTGCTCACCTGTGTGTTTCTCGGTTGTCTGTTAACACCCGTTTCCACTAATTAATTTAAATTTACGGCACAATTCTATTGACCTAGAATTGATCTTTAGAAAGAAGAAATTAAAAAGTAGTAAAGTGACACCGTATTTTAACTTTGTTTTGGAACTGACAAATGAGACTTGTCGCAACCGCCGCTAGATGGTCAGATTTTTATTTATGTTAAAAGTGATACATTTTAATTATTGTGTTCCAATCTCCATTAAACTACCAGAAGTAATTAACTGGTAACTAACGTGGTAAGTTGCTCAGGTGTAATTGTGTTGCTTTTAGTAAAATGTAATTAATGCTTGAAAGATTCTGTTAAATTTGTAGCGGTAAACGGCTGTTTATCGTATCGGTATCGGTGGCTGGTAAAGTGGAAATTATAACAGATTGATTCTGGCTCCTCTAGAAAGATCAATTTCGTCTACACTAACATGGCTCAAAAAATTGTTTATTTAATATTGATAATCTGCCCACTTTCCAGTACATTGGGAGTGAATTGCTGTCAATTCAAAAAAGTTTGACATTTAAGTTTGATGGAAACAGGTCCAACATCATCTAACGTTATATGCACCCAACGAAGCTTTCATTTCTAATTATTCACACGCATCCATGCGAGTATTGAGCGTAGTATTTTTACTATTTTTGTGAGTCTTTTTTAGAATAAGCGTTGTTTCATATTTTTGTGATATTTAAGTCTATAGTAATTGTCATCGGCATTATCCGGACATCCACATGTGTTCCATGAATGTAGAGATAGTAAAAGCGGTTTATTTATTAGCGCATTTGATTTTTTTTTATTGATTGTAGGAACCAAAGAAAATTTATTTGTGATAACACCGTACGTATGGCTTTTGCTTATTTTAGCTAATTTTAAGAATCTTCAAAAAAGGGCTAGAAGCTAATCGCATTCTTCAAAGCAAAACTAAAGTGTAAGTATTATATTTTCCTAAATTAATCCTTGTCATTTACGTTGTCAGTCGTTTGCATGCACATTGTATCAAGTTGTTGTCACAATCAACCATATTTTTGTGTGTGTGTAATACATTATTAGATTGGTTCTCTAAATTATCGAGATTGTTATAATTTACAAATGTAAATTTATTAGCTTTTGTAATGTAACAGTTAGGCCGACAAGTTTAATTTTTTGTACGATTCGTTGCCTAACTAAAGGCGGCTTGTTTTAACAATTATTGTTTGTGATATGGACTTACGTTCTAGCGTTTTATCGCATTTATCTAAATTTACTTCGTTTCTCTTTTCTAACCTCTCTTTCTGTGAAAAAATAAATATATTTGTTGTTACAACCTGTGTTCTGTCATTTGTTCTCTTTCAGCTTTGGATAGATTTAAACGGTATCCGTCATTCTAATCTTCTACCGTCTTGCCGCCTTTTTAACTTACTTTATAATTAAGCACATCGAAATTAGAATGCGTTCCGGGTTTGGACCGTGTCATAGTTGCAACCGAAGCTGCGAACGTTTCGCCCGCTTTCGTAAGGGGCTTCATCAGGACGTCAGATCAATCGCAAAACTCAAACAAGCAATCGAAATCTAACTAAGAACTTCTCAAAAGTTAGGTTATCCACTTGTGAAACAAGCCATAACCTAAACTCTGAAAAGGTAAGAAAGAAAACGATAACCTGAAAAAACAAACGAAAATCTAACAAAGAACCACTACCGAGTTAGGTAATCAACTTGTGAACCAAGCCAGATTCTAAACTCCGTAGAAGTGACTTAAGAAGAAATAGTCTCCGTATTTAAAGGAAAAGGATCATCACGGATGGTTGAGCTCGTAGTTTACATCCACGTACTCGATTACCTAAGGACATTTCTACTCCCGAATCCAACCCGAAATTGGCCTTTTTACCCTACATTCACAAGGTTACAGATCAAATAGGGAAACTCCTTCGTAAGAATGGTATTAAACCCATATTCAACTCGACAGGCAAAATCTCTCAGATTCTTCCTTCTCCCAAAGACAAATTTCCTACACTTTCATCACAAGGTGTATACCAAATTCCCTGTTCTTGTGGTTTAGTTTGTGTTTGTGGTTTGTGGTTGGCGAAACCGGTCGTTCCGTCATTACTCGCATTTCAGAACATGATCGTTGTATAAGGAAAAGGTATACTTCCAAGTCTGCGGTCGCTGAACATCATTTTACTACAGGTCACAAGATAGATTTTGATAATGTTACCTTGATTGCCAAATCTCCATTCTTTTTCAACAGGAAATTCCGAGAAAGCATAGAAATCATCAAACACCCCAATAACTTCAATCGCGATCATGGTTTCGAACTATCCCCTCTTTGGTTCCCGGTTATTAGTCATTTATCAAAAACACGCCCCCTAGCAACCGTAACCCAATCAGGGTCGAGCTCAACCATCCGTGACGATCCTTTTCCTTTAAATACGGAAACTATTTCTTCTTAAGTCACTTCTACGGAGTTTAGAATCTGGCTTGGTTCACAAGTTGATTACCTAACTCGGTACTGGTTCTTTGTTAGATTTTCGTTTTCTTTTTCAAGTTTATAGTTTTCTTTCTTACCTTTTCAGAGTTTAGAATCTGACTTGGTTTACAAGTTGATTACCTAACTTTTGAGAAGTTCTTAGTTAGATTTCGATTGCTTGTTTGAGTTTTGCGATTTATCTCACGCCCTGATGAAGCCCCTTACGAAAGTGGGCGAAACGTTGGCCGCTTCGGTTGCAACTATGACACGGTCTAAACCCGGAAGACATTCTCATGTTAGTATAGATTCCGGCCGTGGAAGCCTTCGCTATTACAAGCACATCGAAACTTACGACCCAATTACCGAATCAAACTGAGTTACTCAAATACATCGGCGTTAAAAATTTGCGGTGCGTCAATCGTATTATTTTTTGACATTTTTGCACGTTTATGTGTAAATATGACTTTTTGAGATGATTTATTCTGAGCTTCTTTTAACAACTTCTGCAAGCGCTGCTGCAACTATTCTTTCTTTAATTAAAGCTCCATTAGCTTTGCGTACATAGTTTCTAACCATCTAAAAATTAAACAAAAATCTTCTGAGCTAGGACCGTATGAATGTTGTAACCAAAGTTGCCAACGTTTTGCTTATACCTCACAGCTTCAAAAAACTATAGAATCTCTAGCAAAATAGTATATACTATAATACTTAAAACGAGTTACTATACACCTGAATAATTATGTACAGGATGGTTATACTGCCCCTCAGGTTGTCGTTAAGCGCCCTCGCAGGACAATCTGTTGAAAAAACCGTTAGTAAAAAACACTGCGTAGTTTTCTTTTTCGGACGTCCTCGACGTCTTTTTGGATGTGCTGCGGTAGGAATTTGAAATCGACCTTGATAAAAAGGCGTAAGATCCATGATACTTTCCTATGGTTACAGTTGAATTTGCAAAGTCAGCTATCTCGTAGCTCACTTTAGATGCCGGTTTCATTATAAGGTATGGACGGTCCTTTCGAGGACCAAGTTTGGACGCTGTGTGTTGAGCGGCACTGCTCAACATGTAACTTTGTACAAGGACTAGGCCACCCTGTTAAAAGCCAGGTCTAGTCTGTTTTTTTCGGTCGGCATACTGCTTACTCTTGTTTTGATGAATATTCTGCAGGTTTCTTGCAAGACATCTGTAATTCTTGCTAAATAAGGTGAAACGAGGAACATAGTTTTCTACTTCCATGATTTGACGCATTTCACGTAAGACCTCATAAGATGTTCTAAGCTCTCTTGCAAAGGTAAGATATTCTGGGGTGCGCCCCGTGGTTTGACAAGGAGCACTATTGAAAGCGAAACGTAACGATGCTAATTTCTCATCCCACGATGTGTGATCACTTTGCGTAAGGATTGCCAGTCTGGGCTTTAAATCTCTGTTTTTCTTTTCTACCGGGTTAGATTTGGCATGATACAATGGAGTCAATTCTTGACTAATCTTCAAGCAGGTGCAAACATGTTGCATGATTTCACTAACAAATTGCACTCTGTTGTCACTAACAAGTCTTCGCGGAATTCCATAACGTAAGAATACTTCTTCAATAAGAATTGTGCCGGTAGCAATTGATGTTGCTTGTTCCATAGGAAATATTTCTATCCACCTTAAAGCAGTATCTTCCACAATCAAGATCCATTTGTTTCTTTTTTTTTGTTTTAGGCAAAGGGCTAAAGAAATCGACTGATACCGTTTCAACACGGGCTGCAGGTATAAGAGTTTGAACAAGTCCAACGGGCTTCTACTTCGATGCCTTATAGCGCTGACATTCGATACAATTTTTTACATGAGTCATCACTGATTTTCTCATTCCTGGCTAATAATAACGTTCTCGTATTCTTTGCAGCGTACATTCGATACCATCATGACACGAAATTTGTTCATGGTATTCTCGTAGTATCTCTTCACGATCTTCTTTTGGAATGAAAAGTTGCGCGTCCTCCTGGTCCATAAGTAACGATAGAGAATACCTTTCTCCATGACGTACCCTCTTTCAAACCATTTCTGAGCCTCTTCGAGACGAGTTGCAAATTCAAAGTCATTTATAATTGTTGACAGATCGGTATCCGCAAGCTGACGTATGCGAAGATCGCTTGGATAAACTCGTGGTAAATTGAAAGTAATCTGACACATTTCTTTTCTTGTTTTGATTTCAGATTCAGAGATAGGTGGTCGAGACTACGTATCAGCTACGACATTATCTTTTCCTGGAGTGTACTTAATCTTAAGATTAAAGGATTGGAGTTGCAAAGCCCATCTGGCAAGACTTCTAGTAGGAGTTTTGATGAACATGAGCCAACGAAGTGGCTGATGGTCAGTACCAATGGTTATATCTGTTGAACCCTCAATGTACCATCGAAACTTGGCAAAAACAAGAGGCAAGGCTTCTCTTTCGGTAGTAGAGTAATTCCTCTCAGAAGACGTCAAGAGGCGACTCGTGTATTCAACTGTTTTTTTCTGGTTATGTTCCCCCTGCATTAAGACTGCTCCAATCGCATAATCATTGCTATCCGTTCGGATTATAAATGATTTTGTATCATCTGCTTGGCAAAGGATGGAAGCTGTGACTAAACATCTCTAAGCGTTTGAAAGAATTTCTTCTAAATCTTCCCATTTCCAAGTAGCAGATTTTTTTGTAAAATCCGTCAGTGGGCGAGCTAGTTCGGAGAATTTCGAAATAAACTTGCGAAACCAACTGCACGTTTGCACAAAAGTGCGTAACTGTTTAAGATTCACTGGGGGTGACTATGTTTTCAAAGCGACGATTTTGTCTGGGTTAGCTTGTATTCCGCCGTTAGTAATAACAAGACCCAGGAACTTGACCTTTTTACAAGCGAAAACACATTTTCCCCGGTTTGCACGCAGATTGAATTGTTCTAGACATTTGAAAACTTCATGTAGATGTTCAAGATGTTTTTCATATGACGTTATTCAAGCACGTACGTTTTTTGCAAGATTTACAAAACGTAGCAAGATACATTATAGTCAACGTTTGATATACGCAATTAGAATTTACAGTGCTAAATGGGCAATTCGCATAATATGAATTATTTCACAACATTTACCATTTTTTGGCCCCACGTTGGGCGTCACTATAACGTAGTTTTTATTACACGTGATTTATTGTAATTATTAATACAAATGTTATAGAAATAAAACATAATTCATGTTACTAATTTAAACTTAAGGTAACCACAAAAATGATAATCACGCGTTACTTTTTTACATTCGCGCCATCATATCCTCTTATCTTTCGACTACTGTCGATGTTGTCGACTCTGATCGGGATTTTATGTACAGAATAGTTATAAACTGAAATATTTGTCTCGTAGTCAAAAACTCGTACTTTTAGAGCTTATAAGAAGTAAAACTATACTGTAGATATATTTATTATGCCAACTTTAATATATAAAACTATTATAGACAGTAAAAATCAATTCGCTAAAGTGCTCATAATTAGAACTACATGAGCCCAGCAAAACTTTTAAAATACAATCTGCGGATAACAACAAACTACATATGGATCAGGACAAGTCCAACTAAAACATAAAACCAATTTTTATTGTTCTTACAATTATTGTACTTACTTACCGCACACAAATGATTCCATGATTTTGTACACATGTGGTCTTTAGAGTGCAGACGCATTGACAGGATGTGTTTTCAGGACAACAAAAATTATGAGTTGATTCTAATAAACCGATCAAGCTGACTACAATCAAAATTAATATTAAAATACGCATTTTTTTTCTGTTTTAGTTGACTGGCAACCAGACCTTTATATATCTTTTGGTGCTGATGTTGTTGTCAAAACTGTAATCTAATCTGTTTTTACATAGAAAAATTAAAAATAAGATTATGCAGCGACAACAAACTTTGTTTAAACTATTGTTACCATTATGTTTATTTCCTATTTGCTATTTATACAATGCGCAAATGGGAAGACACTAATGAAACACAACAAAAAATAGTAAATAGTAGCTAAAGATAAACAATAAAAAGTCGTAGAAGTAACAAACAACATATATTAGAATGGTAAACAGTTTCAACTGTGTCAACTGACAAAAGTAGTAAATAAATAAAGTTACAACAAAAACTAATCACAAAAACCATACATAAAACTTTAACGTTACCAAAAAAATTACTAAAGAAGTCTTCTATTCTTATCTTGCCGCGTTTTGTTGCAATTTAAAGTAGGTACGATGCACAGTGCATCGAGCTTAACCCAAAAATTAAAAAAATAATTTCAACTCGTTGGAAATCAAAGTAGGCGTTGGTAAGACAATTGCGTGCGCTGTCATAACGACCAATTCTAACAATGTCTTCCGCTTCGATTGACTTGTTTCGAGCTGTCAATTTCTCAATTTGAAGTTGCGTTGCTTCTAGTAATTTACGAACCTGCACGGCCAACTCACTGTAGGATTGAAACCATACCTGTCGGAGAGAGGGGAGGTTCAAGTGACTTTATTTTAAAGGGCGCCAGATCTTTTGTTGTTTGCAGAAATAACTCCTGTTAGATCAGCACAGGAAGCTCGAAGCTTGTACAAAATTGTTAAGGTTTGTAAAGCTGGAGGAAACGAAGAAAGAAACCAAATCGTTAACAACAATTTCACTTTAATTACTTTAGTATGATGAATAGATTAAAATTTGAATTAATAACAATTATGAGATAAGTTGATAGCATCACAGTGATTAAATTTAGTCCAAGTACAAATATAAGCAGGTATTAAAATATCAGAAGTATCGGCAACTTACACTACACATAAAACAAAAGCGTAACCACCAGAACATATAAAAATCTTCATAAGTAAATTACATTAATAATGATAATTGACAATTGACGTAATCAGCATGCAATAGTAATGTACTTAAACTAATTGAGTAACAATAATAAGAAACAAATCAATTCGAACGTTTCGACACGATTAGTAAATATAGCTATTCATGAGTAGCACCGTAGCGACAGCGAATAATTAAAATCAAAAATTGACTTACCAAATTCGGGGTTACCTTCAGAAAACGTTTTCCTACTGGCTTCCTGTAATTGAACTTCCTGAAAATAATAGTGTCTATTTGGCGACTCACTAACTACAACAGGTAAAAGAAACATTTAAAAGAAAGTAATCGAACCAAAACTCATCGTATGCTGTTACAATGTCTTTTCGTCTACGATGGAATTAATTTATTGCCTCCGAATATTATTATATATTGACTTCTGAACCTCTCATATCAAACCAAAAAAGAATCACTAGTAAGAAAAGAATGAAAATCGATGGAAAGGTTGAAAAGTATATAAAAGCGCTAGAGCCTTCAATTTCGAACAACTTAATTTCAGATTTAGCATTAATCAGGCCGATTTATTTAACTTAGGTTGGCAGAATTTGTTACCTATGACAGCTTGATTATTTTTATGTTCATTTTGATGCCTAATAAAATTAATTTCTTTATTATAACTTTTGCATTCATTTTTTAGGGTTTCATTAATTGAAACTCTCACGTACTGCACCATTTAGATGTTTAAAAAATATTGCGATGGCATTCAGAAACGTTTATTAAAAATAAGAAAAGAGTTCCTATAAACCTATGTCTTATAATAAAATAAAAAGTTATGGAATAATGAAGAACACACAATTATGTGGGATTTATAGAAACGTATTACCCACATCTACCTTAAAGTTAGGAATGTTCAAAAGAGTGATGAGTGGTGGCACCCCCTACAAATGGGAGTCATATAAACAATAAATTCGAATTTCGCGTCTTGAAGACCCTGAGATACCAATTTTAATATAAATAACCAAATCCATTTTGAAAATTATTTAGAAAAAAAAACAAAAAGGAAATAAAATTTCAACACCCTGTATTGCAGAAATGAAGTCACCTATAACTTTTTTCACACCCAATGTTTTTTGTTTGTTTTTTGTGTAAATTTATTTATTTTATTTTTGTATATACAGTCGAACTCCTATATAGTGATGTTCAAAATTCCCTTCAAAAACATCATTATATAGAAACTTCATTATATAGAATTTATACTTAAAAATAAAACACAAATTCAAACGTACATAAGAAATACATATTAATTATAAACACTTTCGTTTTGTCATTTTTAACCAGCATTACACTTAAACAACTTTAAACGAAAAAATTGTAAAAATAAAACGTGTTCAATAACATGACATGGCATTTCAAAACTCGAAGGAAATCCTATAATCCTCTAAACAATTTATGCATTTATGTCATTTACAAATGTACAGAATTTTTGGTACTATTAGTAATAGCCTTTCTGTATTGTAAATTAAGAAGTCTTATAATCCGCTTATCCGTTTAACAATGCGGTATTGTAAAGGTAAAGTAAATTGTACGTGATTCCAAGAAAACTTTAAGTAGTTGGGTAACATTTTCTTTGAAAAAGATCATAATATAGAATTTGAACATCATATTTTAGAGGTGTTTTTACACGCATTTTAACCCGAAGGTCAATATCCTAAAGAAAACATCACTAAATAGAAAAAATCATTAAATAGGAGTTCCTTGAATGGAGGTCCGCCTGTATTTGTTTAATGTATTACTATGATGTTATAAAAAATAATTAAGAATATGAATTGCAATTTTTTTAAAAATAAATTTTGATACGTAATCTATTTTTGTTCGTGTTTTTATATAGTAATTTGGTGAAAAATGTTTACCTCCTTGACTTTTTATTATTTCATGAACGGAACACATTATACATCGAGTACCTTCTATGTCCGTCTCGCCATTACATTTTGAACAGACAAATTTTACTACTATAGGCATGTTAATTTTGGAGCAGTTGGAGGTTTTTTAAACTGTGTAAATAAAAAATATTGTATTTATATATTTACCATAACGTTTTAAAGTTTATTACTCACGTTCCTTAATTACTTATTTTATTTTTTTCCATTACATTTAAAATTTTGAATTTATATCAAATATTATTTTTTGATTTCAGTATAAAATTTACTTTAGATACAATAATTATAAAAATAAAAAAAGCATAATTGTTTTAAACATTTATTGTTCATTTTATTTTTACATTTTTTAAATTCTTAGTAATTTCATACATCTTAATTTTAGTTGATACTTTTTCTAAACTTTACAAATATAATTTTACCCTTAATTTATAAATTTTTTTCATGCACACTCCTTTTAGTTTAATTTGTTTCACTCTGGAACAAATTCAATGTTTCTTGTTTCACCAACAATTCCTCGGCTCACGAGATAGATCTTTCTTCCCAAACTAATCACTCTATTAATTTGGTTTATGTCTTCAATCGAAAACTTGTTGACAAATCTTTGTGGTAGAGGTACTTTAAAATCTTGGCACTCGACAATCACTTGCTTCCCCAAATTTACCATCAATTTTACTAAAATACTTGATTCTATACCGTTCATCTATCAATAAACTTTTTGCACTCATATAAGGAACCAAATAAGACGTCTCGTTTAAATTTGCAAATAATAATTCCATCTTAACTTTTTAAAAATTAGTTACAATTATTAAACAAGTGAAAGTTATTAAAAACTAATTTTCAATGATCAAAATCTATATTTATGTACACACAATTTTGAAAGATGCGCGCGCACTCAAACGCAGCCGAAGAAAACCCGATCTTACCCAAACTTGCACGAAATTCAAATTTGTAAAAAGGCCGCCGTAATGAAAACCCTATCTCTCACGATCTTACACAAAATTCAAATTTAAAAAAAACGCGGGAAAATGAAAACCCGATCTTACCCGAACGCGTTCAAATCGGTTGATGGGTGTGGTTGAAAATAAGTAGAAGTGGTTTGGACCAATCAGGTTGCTTGGTAATAATTAGAGGTGGTGCTAGTGAAGCGTAATCAATTCTGATTCGTTTAAAAGAGGAGAAGTAGAGGAGGGAGCGTAGAACCGGCGAATCTACCCTATTTTTATGTTTTTAGGCGATTGAAAACTTGTAGCCTTTTTAACGTGACTTTTTTACGTTACTTCTGTTCTTGATTTTGGTTAGAACATAATATGTTTTGTACCTGTAATTAAAAATTAAAATAATGTAAGAGTAAGATATTTGCATTTTCTTAACCGGGTTTATTATTTTCTTTTTTGTTATGAACTTGTCATCTATGTTTTTCCTACGAGTTGTCATATCTTGCGGTGTCATCATCTGACTGATTATATCTATTGTTACTATATATAATATTTTATATTTGTTTTGTGCTGTTTCTTTTTCATGGTTACCATTGATGTTTTACTATTATTATTTGTGACATTTTTTTTTGTTTTTTCCAACAGTTTCTTTTGTAATTATATGTATTAGTGCAAGTAGTCTATTCTCAAATTGTATTAGTTTTATAATCAGTGTAATAAAACGCATGTTTTTATAATTTTGGTGTTTTCCATTTTTTTACAATTTTACTACGCATTTAAATTATTAGAACAATAAGCTGCTCGTTATCATTTCGTTATCAACTACCTTTAAATAGTATCTAAATATAAAAAATATTTTAGGATTGTTTTGTAAAAAAAATATGTACATATTAAACTGTTTTTAACAAGATGGTTGATTATACTACTTATTAGATAAAAAACGATATTTTTAGACACTGTAGAAAAATATGTAATTTGTTTTAGTTTTTTATCGTTATTTACAGTTCCTATTTTTTCAATTTTTTTTAATACTTTTATAAACAAATATAACAAATTTGCTTATATCTTCCCACAAAACCAAATAGGTTCCATAATAATGCTTTTAGAAGCATAGAGGCAGTATTGATATTACTGAAAGCCTTCCTGTAGCAGTAGAATGGTTTATGTTTAGAGATAGGTTTTGACACTCCAGTAGAATGCTGTACAGTTAGTGCTTATAGAGTCCTATTAGACGTTGTACAAAAGCAGGCCAAAGGTAGAAGTTTTCACGTTCCATTAGAATGCTTTAAAATAGTGCCAATGTAGTACTTTCCTATGTTGTAGAATAGCATGACAAAGTTAACGACTAAAAGGTAATTGATTTGCATGCTTTTACAGGGTTTTAATAGCATACCATAAGAAACACAAAAAGCATGAAATGATTAGTTTTAAGTCATTTTTTATTAAGAAATTTGTACAGTATCTTTGTCTAAACTATAATAATTTTTAATCAATGGTTTGCGAATTTGTAGTTTGCTGCATCATCCTAATTATTTCATTTTTTAATCTCGCTTTGCCATGACGTAGCCATTGGAACACATAGGAACTCCTTTGAATCAACTTTGGGTTAACTCTATAACAAAATTATGCGATTAATTTTTTATTATCTATTATCAGTCGCATGCATTTTCACTAGATTCATATCAAAAATATGTTTCTTTTTATGAATAAAATAAATTTTTTATTACAATGCTTTTTAAGTTTAAGTCCGCAGGTTGGCCACCCCTGTTCTAAAAAAATAACTGGATGCCAAGTAAAAAATAAACAATAACAATAAAGCGCTAAAACGTGGATAAGCTGATCGTACAAAAATAGATATGTCAATTGTTTCTTTTTGTACTTACTTTTACTTAAATCAGCAGAACATCTAATAGCTTTTTCTTCTTTAATTCAGCACAAAAAAACACATTTACAAATATAGACTAAGCCCGAAGTCGTCTTCCTTTCGTAAACGTAAAACTGCATATACCCGTAATCGTATAAGTACTTACTTAGAAGCGTTTCTGGTGAATCAAACTCGGTAGTCGGAACATATCTCGTCACAATTCTCAGAAATCAAAGCATCTTATTTACATTTCCAGTATCAAACGCGAATGCATAGGTTTTTTATTGCATACATATCTTTATCAACAAAATTTAGATGTGGGCGTTTAATCTCTACAGGAAGTTATTTTTGTTTAGGTATTACAATTTAGCAACTTGTACAAACGGTTTTTTCTGATATTAAAAATTATATTTCTTTATCTCAAATAAAGAACGATTAAGCCGATTTTAGAGGTACTAAAACACTAAAAGAATGTTATCATGTTAGTCGTAATACTTGAATTTCAATACATTGTCAAGGCTGCTATAAACACTTTATTTTTTATATCCATATAGAAGGCCTATAGGAGTGATTTTAAAGGAATCTTTTAGGGTACTTTATTCTCCTTCTATATGCATTGTTATAGAATCAATATGGGAACGCCATTAGAATGCTACATTTCTAATACTTTAGTGATTCCAATCAACTGCCAATTCTAAGGCTGCTATAAGCACTTCTTTTTTAAATTAAATATAGTATTCCTATAGAAGTGTTTTTAAAAGAATCTTTTAGAGTACTTTATTCTTCTTATATAGACATTCTTATAGAATACGTTTTAAATTAAGTGTGTTAAGTCCATACACAAACTACTATTGGAATGCTTTAGAAATGAATATTTGGGAATGCTTATCGAACCTACATGGAACTTGTGGTTTTGTGGGTTACAATTGCTAAAAACAACAATGGTTTTATTTTCATATCAGTGAAATTGTAATAATATTATGTAATTGTCAAATTAATTACAAAAACAATTGTGTTTCGTCATTACAGGTTTCAGTTTTATCAACATATGTTATTAAATTTTATTAAAAATCAATACTTAAATAACTGCTTTTAATTAATTTATACTATAAAGGTCAGCACAAAAAATTTTGTGTATCACACGTCCTAAAAGTATTTTGCGAGTATTCGCTTTTGTACAAAAATGCTGATACTCGCAAAATAGCACTTTCTGAACTAGTGATACAAATAACTATTGGATTACGATTTTTCTATCTTAATAGAAAATTAAACCAATGAAATTACAGTATTTTTACAAATCTAAATCTAATAATTTTGTAACTTTTTTTATATCTATAAGTATTATCTGAAAAGTGTCTCAACGAGATATGAATCTATTGAGCAAAATCTTCGCATTTATAAAAAAACAAATTTTGAGAGGTTCTTGATTATGATCGAACACGTTAAGTATTTGAAGAAGCTTCACGCGTTTTTTGACAGTCATGACTTGTTACGTTTTGACAATATAAGTATACTACGTAAAAGCGTTTTGGACTGCCTTTATTCAAAACTAGTTTGTTAGTATGGTTACGTAAGTAGTCGCAAGGTAAAAAAGTAGTAATCTACCTAAAACTAAAAGTTTTTAAAATTTAATTAAAAAGAAAAAAACTTGAAATATTAGTGTATTATTATCACAGTAAATAAATTTCATGTAAGATTTTAAAATTAAAATACTTTAATGTGTAATCTTTACGCGCAATTGTAGTAAAACTTTTTTTTTCGTTTGTGACAGATGTTACTAAAAAGATTAAAAATAATTTAAAATAAATTCTATTTCAAGTTGTTACTTTTTCTTTTATTTTTATGTAAAATATATAATAAATACTCTTTATTTGTCGTAAAAAAAAATTGTTTTTGACAAAGAACACTAAACACAAAAATCCTACTACATAGAACAAATAAAAACAAACTAAAAGTAAAAAATAAATAAATAATAAAACAAAAAAAATAATAATAATCCTAACCCTTTACCGCTAATCAATTCTCTACATAAATTTATTACACTACTTGTAGTCTTTTTCTCCTTTTTATAACTTTTTCCATCCATCCCACTCCTTCTCCTCCTTCTCCCAATATCTCCAACTTTCCTCTCTCCTCTTCTCTTAGCTCTATACAATCCTTTGACATGTGCTCTATATTTTTCGACCTCTACCCAAATAGTCTACATCTCCTATCTTTATCTTCCTTCCAATATTTATTCTTTCGCTCTTCATTCCCGCATCTAAACCTTGCTAACATTCTTTTTAATATCAAGCTTTTTTTGCTCTTTATGTACCTTGGTATATTATCTGTTACCATATTTGTATATTTCTCATTATATTTTTCCTCTCGTATTCTTGCTCTGGTTTTTTGTCTCTGCATATCCTTATCTCCTTTTTATATCTCATCTTTTATTTCCCTTCCTGACTCCCTTATTTTCTCTACTTCTTCTCTCGCGTATCCAACTCTTTTATCATACCTTTTTCTTTCATTTTGTTCATATTTAATTTTTTCATTCTTTACCTTTCTCCAGCATATTTGAAGCAATTTACATTCTTCTCTTTCTTTCATTTGTTTTTCGTAACACATTGCTTTCTTCCCCGCCTGTACTCTTATCTTTTTTAACTTCATTTCCTCCTCTATTATGTATCCTGGCGTTTCTCTTTCTAATCCTAGCGTCCATTTCCAGTATTTTTCTTGTACTTTCTCCAATTCTTCCCATTCCTTTCACTCTCATATTTCCACCCCGTACATCATCACACTCTTTATTAAGTTGTTAAATAACCATCTTCTTGCTTCTATTTGCTTTCCATTTCTTTGCCAATCACTTTATATGAGCCTCATCTTTATTGTCGTATCTGATTCGATAACCCAAATACGTCACTTCATTTACACTTTCTATTATCTCGTCCCCCTACTTTCATTCTACTTTTTTTACCCCCCTCCTTTTTTGAAACACTACCATCTTTGTTTTTCCCACATTTACACTTAAACACATTTTTTCCAGATACTTTTTTACTGTCTTTATCATCTCTTTCATTCTTCGCTATAATCAATATGTCAATTGCATACGCCAAAACCCACACTTTTGACCCCCCTATTACTTTTCCTCCACTGTGTTGCCCCATCAACTCTTTTCCTAAATCCTCTAAATATACAGAAAATAAACTAGGACTAAGCGGACACCCCTGCCTTAATCCTTTATTTGTCCAAAATGCTTCACTTAACTTTCCATCTATTCTTACTTTGCACTTTGTCTCATTATATATTTCCTCTATATTCTTTACTAGTTCTTCCTCTGTATGTTTCTTTCTTAATATATTCCATAATTTACGCCTATCTACATTATCTAATGCTACTTTTATATCCAGAAATAACGCAAAAACTTGCCCTCTTTTCAGTTCTAATTCTTTGTTTACTATCTGTTTTAATATGTCTACAGTATCTAATGCCCCTCTCCCTTTTCTAAATTTTGTCTGCCAGTGTGGTAAGATTTTTGTTCCTCCATTTCTATTTCCAGTCTTTTTTGCAAAATTGTTATATAAATTTTATATCCCACATTTGCCACACTTATTCCTCTAAAGTTTTTCACCTCTTTTCTGTCTCCTCCTGTGTAAGCTGAACATATTATTGCTTCTTTCCAATCATCCGGAAACTCATGACTTGACCATATCTTAAAAAATTTTCTTTATTCTTTCTTTCGTTCTCTCTCCTATATATTTCCATTGTTCTCCTTGCGTCCCATCCGTCTCTTCTGCTTTTCCTTTTTAATTTTTCTTAATGCTTCTTCTATTTCTTCTTTTTGTATAGTAGTACTGCTCCCTCCTCTTGTTATCCTTTTTATTTCGAATTCACCCTTCCTCTCTTCTTCCCTCACTTAGACCTCTACGCAATGTTCTCTCTATTTTTTCATATCAATTTGTATCCCCCCTTTTTTTTCAATTCTCCTTTCTTTGTTTAAAAAGATTTATATGTCTCCTTCATTTTTTAAGTTTTATATGTTCCTCAAACTCTTCTTTATATTCCTCTTTTTTCTTACAACACTCTTTTTTATATTGCGACCTTAATCTTTTATATTCCTGAAAACCATTTTTTCCTTTTGTCCACCTTCTTTTATCTCTTCTTACCTCCTTCCTGGCTTTCCTGCATTTATTCCACCACCTTTTTTTTACACTCATTTATGTTTTTCCCAGTGTTTTTATTTTTTTATTCCCCTCTATCCTTTTCCTCCATATTTCCATTGGGTATAGTCTACCCCTTACCCTCACATAACTCTAATAGCTCTCTACCTTGTTTGTTTAAAGTCTTATACATCGTTATTCTTTTTATTTCCTCTTCATTCACTATCATACCCCCACTTTTAATGATTCTCGCGTTAAAATCTCCACCTATTATTAATTTTCCTCTCTCCTCTTCCATCACTAGCTGTTTCAATTTTCTTATTGTTTGTTTCATTTCTTGACCGTATACTGTTATCACTGTATATCTACCCTCATCTTCCCTTAATATTTGATTTACTACTATTCCTTGCTCTTGCATTTTTATTTTCGCATTCTTCTACTAGCCATTCTTCTCTTACTCCCGATATTATACTTCCTTGCGCTCTTTCTGTTTTTTCTTTTCTTGTTGTGAACTGTACATTTCATCTATATCTCTCTGGTAAATTTACTTTCCACCTTTCCCAATCTTTCTCCTTCAGCCACGTTTCTACTAAACTCACAATGTCAAACCCTTCTATATACTTCTAAAAATCAGTTCCTTTATTTTTAACCCCTGCAACGATCCAAAAAACGAAACCTATTTCTTTTGTTTCTTTCTTATCGGTTTCCTTTAGCTTTGCCTGGTTGTCTTCTTTTTTTTCTTCTTTATCCCCCTTATTTCTAGATTTTTGGCCCTTTTCTCTCAAATTTATTTTTTTTACGTTCCAGTGCAACTCCTTTCCCTCAACCCATAATTTCATAAACCCTATTTTTGTTTTTTTTTCCTTCTTCTTTTAATCTTCTTCTTTCTATCCTTATATTTTTTTGTACCTGTCTTTCCACTGGGGTCATATCCTTATCTATAAATATCTTTGTTCCTCTTAGTCTTCCTTTTTTTTAAATACTTCTAGTTTATCTTCTATTGAATCCAATTTCACCAGTATTAACCGACTCGCTATTTCAATTGCGTCTCTTATACCTTTTCCCAGTTTTAATTTATTTATAAACAAGTTATCCACTTGCTTTTTACATTCTTCTCTTCCCTCTTGACCTTTCATTCCTTTGATAACCAAGTTTCTCCTTCTCTTTTCCCTTTCTATTACTTCAACCTTTCTTTCCAAATTTTCTATTTTCTCTTCCATGCTCTTATTTTTTTTCCACATATCGCATATCTCCCTTTGCTCTTCTCATTCTTTTTTTAACTCCTTTGCGATCTGTTTTTGTTTTCTTCCCTCATCTGCTTTCTTCTCTAATTATTTCACTACACATCTCCATTACTCCTTGCTCTTTCTTATCACTATCCTCCTCTCTTGCAAAATATTCTTGCATAATTTCTTGTCTTTTGTTTTTCCTTTCCGATCCTGTCGATTCAGATTCTGGCATGATTATTACTAATTATGTTTAATTAAAACAAGCCACAAATATTAAAAAAAACAAAATAAAAATGTCTATGATGAATAAAAATAAAAGTCTGTAATGTACTGATAACAAAAACGCGCGCTTGACCTTTACACTAGTCACGATACTCGCTATCGCATTCGCACACTTTATTTAAACTCCGCAATAAAAATAATAACCATGTCCTTACTCAACCGCTTTCAAAATACGAATTATTATGTATTGAGCAAAGAATAAAACGTTCTTAAGACTGTTATTTTCAATTGTAAAGCAACTTGAATGACTAATACACGAATGTATAATTGGCTGCATAAACGGTAATGTTTTCGTATAACGTATGAACAATCTTAACCATTGTACCACGTTACATTTAATCACTAATTACAATTATGATAACCAAAACTAGCACGGCTGTTTAACATATCTTTTATTAAAAATTTTACAAAAAAAAACAAAAATACATACATTGATTTTGGTACAAAATACAACACGTTGTATTTATTTGTTATTTATTAAATGATATACAATATGACCGAGGCCAATAAATAAATAATCATCGTTACCTAAAGACTTACTTTCTTTAGTTTTCTGCTCATCCTCATCTGAATCATCATTATTCAACGTAAACGTTAAGCTTTCCACAACCTTATCAACTAAACCATCTGTTTCTTACATTTCGTTACAAATATATAACACATGACAGTACTGCGTTTCTCAATCTTCATTGTTAAATCAGAAATTACATTTAAAACTAACTTTTTAATATCAATACCTTGTTAATACATTATACGGATTCAATTGAATTAAGTTTACGTGTATTACAGCATTTCTTGTAATAAAATCAAAGTTTTAAAGTACTCAAGAATTTACTAACTGAAGCAGCAAGAAGTTTAGAATCGCTTTCAATTGGATATATTCATTGACAAACTATTAGTTATTTGTCGAAAAAATCAATTACATAACAAATAATGTTTCGTGTTTCGGAATGAACAATTTTTGTGTTCTGTTATTTTAATTGAAAATTATTATTAGTTTTGTACTATAAACACAATAAATCAATTTTATTTTGTGTCGTAAATTAATTAGAAACAATTGTAGCCAAAAAATATTTACCAAATGTTGTAAAAGCGGTGTGAAATAGATTGTTCTAAAAAAAAATATTTGTACCTAGACAAGACAAAAACTCAAATATAAAAGCATAAAGTAATATAGAAAGCAAAAATAACAACTTAGATAGAAACTAAAATGTCAACAAAATAACTGTACTTGAACGAATTACGATACATAATTAGTCAACAAAATTTGTTCTTTAAACTAGTTTTCATATTTTTGGGGTTTTTGTAAGCTTGGTAGCACAGTACTTACTGTGTTTAAATAACATAAACTACGTGAGCTCTGACGTGAGCGTTACTTCCGTTAAAAAAAAATCTCCCAACTCGCGCCTAAAAATGTTTTGCTTCAATAAATTTGACTTAAGAATAAAATGTCACGAAACAGAAATGAAAAAAAAGACTTTAATGTTAAAAAAAAGTTATTAACTGTTTAACCTTAAACTAAGTAGAAATAAAAAAGCATAAAAACACTATATAGCACCCCAACTGTGGTTTTGTTAGATTGGTAATACTGGTATTTGACAATTGAAGTACAGCAATCTAGACGTCTTTCAGGATCTCGTAAACTGTAGCGCTGTAGTTTGTATATGTCAAAATACTGTTAATAGGGAGTTTTTGGATATCGTAAAAGCAAATACGGTAAACGCTAAAATCATGTGACTCACTTCTGCGCATGAGTAGTACTTATCGTAGTACTTTAGCGTTTACCGTAATACGATAAACCAAAGCAAATACCGTATAGGTTTTCGTTGCCGTTATTTAGGAAATTTACAAATGTAGTATTGGTAGTATCTGTGGTAGTATTGACACAGTTGGTAAGAGAAATTTCATTAAAGCAGCTATTTTATTTCGCGGTTATTTTCATGTAATTTCCTTCCTTCGTAGTCTTGTGTTTTATGTCGTAGATTTATGTTATACCTAGTTATCCCTTTTTTCTTGTAGAAATAGTTGTTAGTTAGTGATTCATAATCTTGCATCGTAGAATAACAAACACGTCAAATTTTTTTAGGTTACTTGGAATAGTATAGGCACAGAGTACATATACTCTGTGGTATAGGCCACACAGCTTACTTACGTTTACCGTATCGACTTACGAATTACGATATCCAAATAGACACTATGAGAGGTATACGATATTTCGTTATACCGTATTGAATCACGTGATTTTAACGTTTACCGTATTTCTTTAACGATATCCAAAAACTCCCTATTATCCGTCTTACAAACATTCGCCGGCACAGTTTTTCTAACATATCTTTGCTTTTATTGTTTTATTTGATATTAATAAGTTTTTAGGTATTATTATAAGTAAATTAATTTTTATTTAATAAACAAACATCCAATTATTTTTAATTTTTATTGCCGGCAGTGCGTTTAAATAGGCTAACGTTTTTGGAATTCAGATAGACTTCACGACATAATGAAACGCCTCTAACTACCCATCATGTTAAATTTGAAATGTTGCCAACTTATTATTAAAAGAATAATTTTTCCCAATCAATAAAATAAAAAAAAAACTGGTGTGGTCACCACACGACTTTTATATAAGGAATGATGAAAGAATGTGTACATGTTTTTTGAAGGTTATCTACTCATAAAACCACTTTGAAGTAATATGTACTTGTTTGTATTAACTTTCTTGCATGCTATAATTTTTTTGAAATTTTTCTCCTCGATTTCATTAAGATATAACCGAAATATGGCAAATTGAGCTTATGTTTTTATTATATTGCTTTCCCTTTAGTACATCAGTAATAGTAGTTTATTTAACGAGTTCCTGTGTAAATTGGACGTTTTTTTTCCAAGAGGGCATTTTTAAACCCGAGTGAAACGAAGGTTTAAAAAGTCTTCGAGGGAAAAAAGCGTTGAATTTAGACAGGAACGAGTTGAATACAACATTTTATTGCTCGAACAGAGACTAGGAAGGCCCCAAAGTCTCAAAACCTCTCAAAAATAATTTGACGTTTATGTTGACAAGTGCGCACAAACTGTCAAAGACGGTTTACAATAGCGAAAAATTAAAATTTGTGACAGTTAAGAACAATAAAAATTATTATTTTTACCGTATCTTGCTTTCCCTTCAAGATATGGAATTTTTCTCTAAAAAAATTCGTCGTAAGCAGGATTCGAGCCTAAATTGTGTTTGTAAATTTATTTTAAATTATAGAAACGTTCTCAAATTCAAGTACCTTTTCGAAGTTGTTATTTATTTTCTAAAACGTTTACCGAAGGATGTAGAACATTTGCGAACGTTTCGCGAAAATGTATAAATTTGGTGCAAACAAATCAGAGGTCAGATATTTCCCGTAATTCAAAGAAGGCAGTTTTAATAATATTATTCAAGTCTAAATAAATAAGTGATTAACGCGTGTGCGATAAATCAACGGTGTATAATCTTTTACGTGACTTTAATGTAAACAAGCGTTAGTGTTTAAATAAATAGAAGTTATCCGCGAACTTTATCTTCGTGTAAGTGATAGTGCTATACATAAATTATACTGTAAGTGTTTTTATTAAATATCCTTAGACTTAATTAGCTCGGTTAGTTTAAACGTGTACATATTTTTAGTATTAATAAAATAAATTAGTTTTAATATTAATAACGCAACAGTGGTCGCTCCCGTAATAAAAACATTGATTGAGTAAATAAACAAAATTTTAGTTCGCGTGTTTGTTTATACCGTGTCAAATTAGTCTGTTTCAATTCGTTAAACTAGTGTATTTAAACTTCTTATTTGTGTTATATATAATTTATACCGGTGACGCGTTTGCAAGCAGTTAAAGTGGATTCAAAAATATTTGAAATTCTCGAATCGATGAATAAAAATATGGAAGAAAATAATAGAAAAATGGGTAAAAATTCTCAGAAAATTAGAAACTGTCAGAAAATTCCAAAAAAATGGAAGAAAAGTTTTACGAAAATTCTCAGAAAATGGAGAAAAATTCTAGAAGTTTAAAAGAAGAAATACGAACGAGCATAGAAAATCAAATCAAAATTGTTCAAAAAGCAGCTCGAGCAGATATGTTAAATTTAAGAGAAGAAATATGCGAAGTTCTAGAAAACGGGAAACAATTTATGAATGAGAAAATAGAAGCAATAGAGGACAAATTAGAAGACAGAATGAAACTGCTTGAAGAAAAAATGAATGAATTGTCAAGACGAAGCAAGCGCCACGAGTGAAGATTTAATAATGGACTATTAAGAAGAAACCACTCACAACTTTAAAGTGGTACCTACAAATTTTGATGGTAAAGTTCCATGGTCAACCTACTACAAGCACTTTGAAGCCGCAGCTACAGCCAATGGTTGGAGCAACAAATCGACGTCTTTAATAGTGTCCTTACGTGCAGAAGCTCTTGGAATCTTGCAAACTGTTCCTGACCACTTGTAAGAAAATTACGAACTTTTAATTTTACGTTTAGAAATGAGATATGAAGATGCTCATTTTTAACCAGTGTACCAGGCTCAAATTAAAAATCGGGTTCAGAAAGCGGCCAAAAGTCTTCAAGAGTTTGAGGCTGACATCGCCAGACTAACACGGCTTGCGTATCCAACAGCGCCAGATACCTTCTTAGAGAAGTTGGCTATTTAAACCTTTGTAGATGGTCTCCGAGACAACAAAACGCAGCAGACTCTCCGGTTAGGTCGACCAAAGACATTAGAGACGCTTTGGTGCATGCTTTGGAGTTTAAAGCAGCAAAACAAGCATTGCAACGAAACGGTCATAAACTTTGCTGTGCTGCAGAAGCAAGCGCGCATCGAGGAAATAGCGCGACGAATACTTCGTAAAAGAGGAGTGACGAATTTAAGAAAAGAACAAGAAGAACGCTCAAAAATTTAGAACGAGGTGACCAAAAGAGACAACAGATAATCTTGTCTAGTCAGCGTCTGGAGATTAAAATTCAAATGGCATCGCCGATATAGGAATTGCATAGCATTTATTTCGATGTCAAGATCAATGGAAAAAGTGTTCAGTTACTGGTTGACACGGGAGCGACGAAAACCATCATTCGTCCTGATATGTTGTTGAAAAACGAGAAGATATCACCAGTAACACTGCAACTTCGAACGGCGACGGGCGAGGAAATACCTACCCACGGACAAGTCAAAGTAACCATTGGTTTGGGAAATGGAGTACTCGACCATCAAGTACTGGTAGCCGACATCACGGAAGAAGTTATCCTGGCAATGGACGTGATAAAGAAGTATGGGTTCTATTTGGATATGAAGAACGATGTGTAACGTCCCCTTAGAGTTCATTACATTAAAATTCAATTTTACATTCATTTATTTTCTGCAACTAATATTACACTTAAATTTATTCAGTTTGGCAACGTCGCGTCGTTTCAAATCGACCCGTGTAATTGAATTTGCTGACACTTCCGTTTGAGCCATCTTTGGTATTTCACGTGAGTGGTGCAAGGAAAACAAATTTTCGTAATTATGGCGTAAAAACGCATACAAATTAATTTTTATTAATTCCAACTAATTGCTGGTGAGTTTACCTTTATTTCAATATAATTTTTCTATTGAATTCAACATTTTTAGTGATTTCACAATGTTACGCAATACAATTAGACAAAAGAATTCATTTCAAGGCCGTTGCATCTAAAGCAGCGTAAGTACTTCATGTCATGTTAAAAACCATTCTAATTATTTATATTTAGGATTTTTTACTGGGTCTTTTCTTTTGGTTTTTTCTTTTATTATTTACTGGATTTTTATTCATTGGATTTATACTTTGGTTTTAAGCCTGCATTTGAGCTTTCAATCTACATTCGTTTGGAAGAATCTTATCACTTCAACAAAGAATGTGCTAAAAATAGAAGATATCAGATAACGTCATATCATGTATGGTGAGTCAATTGGAATTTATGCTACTTATTACAATTTAAACTCAAATTAATTAAATTGTGTTATTAAAACTTTTTGGGATACATACTCGATAACAAATTAAACGTTTACTACTTTTGAATTTGATGTCAATTAATAATTAATCTTATGCTTTTTATTCATCACCAATTTAGAGGTGATTGGCGCCCTAATATGTTTTAATCCAAATATTGTTTATTTTTTCTTTAATGTATATAGGGTATTATGTTATAGTTAATAAATTAAAGGAATTCACGCTTGTGTATTTATTTTCATTCAGACTCATACCCAGAGGTCTGTGTTTCGACTGCTGCCGTGGTAAAATAATTATTTTTGCTTTTGATAAATGTAGTTTCATATTTTTTATTATACGTTTATATTTTTTATTACAGATGTCCTGAAGATCAACAATAAAAAAATTCTAAGTGATTAACGCGCGTGCGATAACACCAAGAGACTTTTAGGGTTGTTATTTGTTATTTATAACATGTTATGAAACTTTGTAAAATTGAGCCTGTAGATGTGACATTCTGTGTTCTTTTCAAAAGACTATAAAAACAAATTAAAAATCAGCTTTTTCAAAGCAAAGTTTCTGTGTTTCTCTACTTCTAAAATTACTAATAGAGAGACTAATTGATGGAATTGCCAAGAAAAACTAAATATTCGTTTTTTAAGAGTGACATTATTCAAGTGGACAAAGTTCTATTTTTCGAGTAGTTGTGTTTACAATAAACGCCTTCGATTTTAAATAAAAATAATGTTATTCAAACCACTCAAAGAATCAAACAGAAGAAGCTAAACTTGCCCAAAGCGTGACTTTTCAAAATCTTAAATGTACCAGTGGTGGTAATCAAACTTAAAAAAAGTCCCATTTCAAGTTTCGCGTACTACCAAAAAAACAGAAAACCAAAAGTTCTTCCATCACTAAAAACGTACAAACAGCTGAAACTTCAAATGCGCTAGTATGCCTAAATGTCACAAAAATGGAAAGCGGCGAATGCGCTGTACATGTTTTCAGCGTCCAATTACTCGAGAAATATTTATTAAAAAATCCATTTTATTTGCTCTTTTTTATTTTGTGCAATGAAATACTTAGCTCAAAACCGTATTGTCGACGTTGTTTGTATAAATTAGAGTCTGAGTCAAAGTCACTCCATTCTTGAGGAATCATTGACCCACAATGTTTTTTCTTTCTTTTGAAATACGCTAGTATCTTTGAAATTTTGTAATATCAAGTAAGTTGACTTAAAAAAAACATGTCTCTACATCAATGATTTCGGTATAATCCAAACAAACAAGAAGAATTCGTAATAATTTTTTTAATGTCAAATAAGTAATTAATACAGTCAAAACTATTAACATTAAATTATTTTACATAAAAAATTTTTATAAACACTTTAACATATGTTCTAAACATTCAACAAACTGTACAAGTTTATTTTATTATTAAAAATATTTAAAAAATATATAATTAAGTTAATAATTTTTTTCTTTATACAATATATAAACTTTAATCAATTGTTTCAATTTGTAATCAATTATCATTACGTTGGAACTACTTGAAAACAACAAATAACGTATGCGTCTGGGCACAACATGATCGGACTGAAACAATAAGTAAATTTTGTAAACGTTTCTACAATTTTTGTTCATACTCACTTATAGCAAGTTGTGCCTTGTTTCAAAATACATGATTTTAGTGGAAGGCAAATGCAGTTGCAGTATTGAGGCTTATCACAACAATTTATCGGTAGAAGGTCATCTGACAAGTCTACCACTCCAACTAGGAGTAGAGACAGTATTACAAAACAGTATATCTTCATTTTTTTAAAATTCAGTGCTTACTGGCAATTTGCTTATATACTTGTTTTAATACTAGTACTGACGTCATAAGTCATAAAACTAATATTTATAATTATATTTTTAAAAAAGACAAATAAGATTATGCTCAGTTGTACTCCATAAATTTGGCAAAGTAAAGAAAAATGTTTGAACTAAAAAAAGATTGCTTAGAATTTTGTTTTTACTTGGTCTGTGCACTTTAGTTTTTACGAAAATTACGTTACAAAATTTTTACTTTCCTATAAGGAAACTATAGCGACCGCAATTTTTTGTATAATTTTACGTTACAAGGTCTCCTCAATCAGAATAATACATTTTTGACAACAAAATTTTAGGTGTTTGTGTGTAACGATGTACTCCATATATAATCTAGGTTCGAATCCTGCCTGCAACGATTTTTTTTTAGAAAAAAATTTTATATCTTAAAAGGAAAGCAAGATACGTTAAAAGTAACAATTTTTCTTTATATTCTTTTGACTTGTTTATACACGAAGTGCTAATATGACAACAGTGTAGAGTGTAGATGCAAATCACACTTTTCAGAAAAGTGATTTTTAGTGAAGAAAGAATCAATATAAATTGTTTTGGGACAGTGGAGAGCAAATAATATAAAGAAAAAAAGAACGCAAAAATATTGTAATAGGAAGCAAGCGAGAAGTATCCTTTTAATATAACATAAAAGTACAGTTAGTATTTTGACAGTCGGAGGAACATCATTAAAAGAGGAAAGGCAAGCTTGCCAGATTTAAGAAAAAAAACCAGATGCGGAGTAAACAAAACAAAATGGAGGAAAGAATCATAAAAATCCTAAACGGCATAAAACAAGAATTGAGCGAGGTAAAAACCGAATTAAAGGGATTAAATACAAAAAATAGAACAAATGTATAAAAAGATGGGACTGGATGAGAAGAAGGTACTGCAAGGTAATGAAATAACAAGAATGGGAAAATTTCAGAAAGGAAAAAATAGAACAATAATAGTACAACTAGCAACATGGAAACAAAAAATAGAAATTTTCAAAGCTATAAAATTTTTAAAGGGCACAAACATATGAATAACATAACTGAAGACTACCCTAGGACAGTAAGAAAACAAAGGAATAAAATAAGATATAATAAGTTAATCGTGAATAGCAAAGAATTCACCTAGAAGAGATAGAAAAAATACCCATCCCACAGAGCAATAAAGAACAAAACACCAGAACAGTGAGTGAAACGTCACCAGGAGAGGCAGAAAATGAAGAGTTTAAAAAGCAACTCCGAATTATAACAAAATAATAAGAAATCAAGTAGATGTGGCTGCAGTGCAAGAGATACGATAGAAAGAAGAAGGGGAGATAATAAAAAAAGATTTCACACTATTATATTTAGGAAAAAAGAAGCAAGGAACAAATGAGGTTGTTTTTAACGTAAATAATAAAGCAAGTGGAAAATCTTCGGGATCGCCATCCAAAGACGAATCATCCAACTCCACATCTTCAACACTCGAATCACTACTTTCCACAGGTTTTATCTTAGTAATGTTTTCGTTTGGCTCTTCACATTCATCGTCACTAAACACTCTTTTCTTCGCCAGCTTTGTGAACATATTGGTTTTCTTCTTGTTCTCGAATATTTTACCGCTGTATCAGTTAAGATCCTTGCTGACCCTTTTCTTTGTTAAATGCGCGTTTCTTTTCTAGCAGCTGCTTTTGGAAACGTCTTTACTAGTTGCGGAGAAACTAAATCTTACCGTTTATCTCGACTTGAGGTTTCTTCAGTGACTTGCTTAGGACCTTTGTGATTGTCGGTTGGATCTTCTACAAAATTTATATCTATACCTTCTTGGAGACGGTTAGTAGCATAAGAAAACAAAAATTTGTTTTCGCCAAATATATACTCATTAAAAAGCCAAATTCCTGTCACTTCAAATCTCTTTTTGATTTTGGTTGTGAAATGTTTTGTAAGGGCCAAAAACAGTTCGATCGAGAAATTGTACTTTGCCAAATTTATTACGGCTAAGGAAATGTGTGATTCATGATTGTCATATATTAGAAACACCTTGTTTTGTAGAGTGGGCTTCACGTGAGCTATAAAGTGTTGTAAATCATCAAGGAATACACGTTCAATAATTCGTTCTAAGGGATTTAGTTCTCCTATTGATCCAGATAGAGAACCCTTCACATATGGTCTTTAAAGTGGACCCTCGGAAATATAAACATTGGAGGAACATGATTGCCTTCGGCACTTATAACTGTTTGTTTGTGACCTTTTGTGGCTAGAACCTTCGGCGGGATGAAATCACACATCACTTTTATTTAAAATTATAGTATTATTATACACAATATAAATTTATTATTGATAAGTTAGTTAGTTAGTAAACTCTTTTCCATACCATCAATGAGGTTCAGTGTAAAGGCGCGTTTTTTTTAAACGTTGTATCTGGCCTAATTCACAAAGTACACTTGATGTTTATCAAAATCACAGCTTTTCGTGAATTTTTTTAATTTAAATTTTTTTAAATTTATTCTTTGTCGCTTTGACGGACCAGGAAGTTGCAATTCCGGATCCGACTCATGAGCAATCTTAGAGCTTGTAAAGATGAACGGCGTTGAAAGTGTTGGCGTCAGTGTTAGAAGTTCATCATCGAAATCTTCCTCTATGATTAATTGATTAATTTCCACAATATTACTGGAAGCTTCTCTTGAACAATGTTGGCATACCGCGGAACATTTGAGGCCTGCGTTTCGATATCCACAGTTGCTTTTACACCCGAAAAATATCAATTTTAATAGTTTAGAAGGTGCTGGAGGTTTTGTACTTTGCCGTGGCATCTAGATTCGTCCAGTTTTCATTCAACCTCATTTTTCAGGGTCATTATATCGTCTTAGCCACGACTGGACTTGATGGTATACCCTAAAACTGTGCATTCGGGCTGTGTCTTGTGCAGGGGAAAGAGATGATAAATTAATATTCTAATATATTATTTGACTTTGAACACTTAATTTTATGTAGATTCCTAGTTTTCATTTTGCCACCCTAGAGCTTTTTTCGTTCATTACGTAACTACACTAACGAACGAATATTGACGTTTGCAATGTTGGCAGCACAAAAATGTATTTTTTGTGATGGATTTGGCGTAACGCTTGTACCTTAGAGGATCAAAATTGTCATCGTTTTTATTGCCGCTATAAAGAATAATAAAAAAAAAACGATTGCCGGCGATCAAAAACAGAGTATTATCAATTTTTTCCTTCATAAATAATACTACCCCAGCAGCTAATTCGGGATTTTTCTCGAGGGTTATTATATATTTTATCTTACCCATATTATAGGCTGCTGATGTAGTGTCACATCCTGAGAACGCGTGAAGAAATAATAAATTATTAGCAATCAGATCACCTTGCATAAAACGGAGTAAGGTGAGTGTATAGAATATCGCCATTTTAAGCTTTTAATTACTTTTCACAGAGGCCGAAATACTTTTAAGAGAAAATGTATAATGGAACATATTGTTCAAGTCATATACAAACAGTGTAAATTGATTTCGCACCACCTCAAGTACCCAGAGCGATTTCTTTAATTTTTTTTTAAATTTTCCTAATTGGCGATACTGTCAACAGTTTTATTTTGTTTAAGTAGATAAGTACATTTTCAATATTGGAAAACAAACATGGTTTTGGCAAAAACTGTTTATTAAGGTCATAAAAACCAAAAATACAAAAATTCAGGAACAATATGGGCAAATGAATTCATTCATTTTATCTTCCTTTGTCAGACCAAAGCAGTCATCGTGCAAATAAGATTTGCACATGATACAAAGGCGCATAGCGGCAATTCTACCCTCTTGACGTGCTTTGCAAAACCAACTTTCCTATTGTTTCTATTCTGGAATCTTTTTCTTAGACCCATTTTTATTTGAAGTGGGAGCAATTGCCTTAGAAGTCAAACCTTTGGATGTAGGGTTATTAAAAAGATCTTTCGTAACAACTTGTGCTCTACTGTTTATTGCTGGTTTTTGGCATATTTTAATGGGGTTTTTTGCCATTGCTGGTGTATTGAGCATATCGGTAAAAGAAATATTGTTCTCGTCATCGCTCTCAGAGATGTCATTGGTTTCTTCTTCAGATGAACTGTCAGATGTCTCAAATTTGGCAACCTCAGAATCATTGCTCTATTGAATTTTTACTAACACTGTTTGGTGCAAATGCTTCAACTGGTAATATATCTGGGTTAAACGAGAAAATACCAGTCGCCGAAAATCCAGATTTTATGTTAGATGGGGTCAAGCACTTGTTCCAAACGACAGAAAAGATGATGTCCTAACGTTGTTTTGTTAGAGAACGATCTCTATGGTTAGACCAGTACTTAATAACTTCATCATCCCAACAATGTTCAAAAGCGCGAAAGACCGCCTTGTCTATCGGTTGGAGCTCGTGGGTTGTATTGCTTGGTAAGCAGTATAAGGTGATTCCTAACTCTTCAGCGACAATAACGATTGAGTGGTCTAAATGGCATTTAGCACCATCAAGAGACATGGTTCAGGTGCTTTGTATTTGGCAAAACGTTAAATCCATGACTTGAAGGTTTTAATAGTCATACTGCTTTTAGGTATCATTAATACCATACCTCCTGGTGGTAAAGAATCTGCCCATTCTCGTTTCATCCGTTTCATCTTGAATAAGATTAACGGAGGTACTGCAGAACCCATAGCGTTTTCAAATGAAATTATCGTAACGTTTTGCTCATGTTCATTTGCTACTAGATGAACTTGTTTGCCACCCTTCTTTGCAAGAATCTGTTGTTGGTGGTGGAGGGCCAAACGACAACCTTTCTCGTCCATATTATAGATGCACTGTGGTTTATCTACAATATCAAGGTCATTTAGAATCTTACGCAACTTTGCAAAATGATCATTCACTATAAATCGGTTTAGTTTTTGGGCTCTGGCAGGATTCATGCTCTGAGCATTTTGCTTTCTAATTTGGGGATTACGGTTGAAAAATCTTCTAATCCAGAAACGACCTGCTATTTTGAGGTCTTTGTTGAAGGGATGGCTTATAGACTTTGCATCGCAAAAATTGTAAACGCATCTACGTAACACCTTGGAAGTTAGCGGATATCCCACTTCTGCCAAGCGAAAAATTCGTGAATACAGTTTCTATTCCTGTTCTGATGACATAATAGATTTACGACCCATACCACATTTTGGCATTAGATTTTTTCGTAAATAATCTCGCAGCGTTCCACGTGTCACTGAAAACTGCTTACTAGCTGAAATTTTGGACATATCATTTCTAACTGCAGCAAGTGCATTTTGCATATTTTCTTCACCCCACCTCCCCGTTATACCTCGATTCCTTTCTTTAGGCATTATCAATCTGGAAAGAAGAGTCAACATTACAAGTAAAATAACAAAACACAATATTAGCCACCAATTGTAAAAACAGTAGGTACACTGGGTACACACGATATCATTCATACAAAAATTTTGCATGCGTTTTTTGTCAATTAACACGTAAGTATATTTAAGTCAAGGACCGATTCAATAAAACAAAGTATAGCAATATCGCCACTAACGAAATTGTCACACAATGAACATGGCGATATTGCCAACAACGAGTTCAATCCAATCTTTGTTTTTTTTTACTAAAGTTACAATAGATTCAAAATAATAACTCAATCACATTTCAATACCTAAAACATCACTGTAGATCATAATTAAATGTAGAAATTACTTACCGATTTATTTTCAATGTTACAAGACAATAAAAATTTTATTACTCTTAGAACACACTTCTAGAAAATAATGTTATGCAATCGGCATTCTTCGTTAGTTATAAATTTAATATGTAAATAGAATAACTAGCGCCAACGCCGTGTCCAGGGGAGAAGTCCGGTGGGTCCGGACACCACCCCCCCCCCCCCCAAATAAAATGGATTAACACTAGATAAAATCGACTTTTAGGTGGAAAAATTCCAAAGATGTTAATCTTTTCAGTATTCTCACCACGCAGCATGTCAACAACGAATTCCCACCCAACTCGCCGTCCCTGTCGCTGCTGCCTATTACCTATCTGTCGTCGCGTGCCGTCATTCGTCTTTTTGTGCTCGACGAGTGAAGACTTGTATCTCTGTGCAGTGCAATACACGTGATACAATATAGAAAACAACGGTTTTTCATTCATGGTGAGTATAAATTACCTTTTAATCGTCAAAACTTATTTTTTGTCATGGGAAAATTAAAAAGAAATCGACACAAGTCTTATAGTACGTAATATATTATTATAGTACTATTTTTTTTAGATCATTGATCATCAAGATGTCTAAACGTACTACATTGCAAGCGTCACTGTTTACCTATTTTATAAAGGTTCAAAAGACGAACACTGCAAGTGACTCACCTACATCTGCTAGACCTATTGTCTCTGAGGCAAGCACATCGTCTTCTTTTTCTACGTGTACTGAGATCAGCGAAGTAAGTCCTGAAGAAAGCTACTTACTAATTCACCACTTTGATTTGGGAAACTATGTAGGTAACCAATTAGATGATGACTTAAAATATAAGTTGCTGAGTACTCCGTGGACGCCAGAGAAAGATTTCAAATTTCCAGTAAGCGTAAGTGGGAAGAAAAACTTTCGATTTCAAAGGCAGTGGCTTGATAGGTACCCGTGGCTCGTTTATACGAAAAATGACGGCGCACTGTGCAAATATTGTGTAATTTTTTCACATCACACTCTAGGAAAAGGAGACAATCAGGCTTCCAAATCTCTTGTGACAGTTCCGTATAAGAAGTGGAAACACGCAATCGAAGACTTCGAATCCCATCAATCAAATCAATACCATCACGAAGCTGTGGTTAAGGGCTCTAACTTTTTGAAAACTATGCAAACCCAACACTTGGATATCAGGAACGTTATTGACTCAAGTAGAAGAAAATAGAGAAAAATTATTTTCAATTGTGGAAACTATAAAGTTTTGTGGGCGTCAAGAACTGGCTTTGAGAGAAACAAACGATTCTGGCCCTGTTTCTGTGACTGATGAGGAGCCAGTGACAAATGACGGCAATTTCAGAGTCATCTTATGAATGAGGATAAAATGTGGTGATACAAAATTGCTCAAACACTGCGAAAACATTGCTCTGAACGCGACATATATGAGTGCTAAGGTCCAAAATGATCTGATATAAACTTGCGGGGAAATAATTCAGAAGCAAATTGTAAAATGTTTGAATGAAGTGAAAGTGTTCTCCGTTTTAGTAGACGAAACTTCTGATATTTCGGGACACGAACAACTTTCACTATATGTTAGATACACAAAAAAAGTCGAAACTTGTTATGTGGTGAAAGATTTTCTCGGATTTGTAAAAGTCGATAATACAACTGCATAACCATTGGCTGACACGATCATAGCTTCCCTGAAAAACCTTGACATTGACTGCAACAATATGGAGGGACAGGGGTACGATGGTGCAGCTGTGATGAAAAGTGCTTTTAATGGCGTTCAAGCAATAATACGGAAATCATTTCCTCGAGCTCTGTTTGTCCATTGCGGCTCTTATTCTTTAAACTTGGCCCTTTGTCATTCATGTAATGTACATACCTTCTATAAGAAATTGTATAGAAACTGTGAAAGCAATCGGAAATTTTTTTGAGAGCATCTCCAAAGCGAACAAGCTTCCTTCAGGCACGCATTAGGGCCAACTTTCCTGATGCAACATGACAGAAATTAAGACCAATGAGTGAAACGCGGTGGTTGGAAAATCACAACGGCTTGTTAAAATTTAAACAAATTTTTAAATCTATTATTAAGACTTTAGAACAATTCAGCACAGACCTGGATATGGAGACCTCAACCAAAGCTTCTTCTTTTCTGAGATCTGCTCTTGCCAGCGAATTCGTGGTATTACTCTGTTTTTATCGAAGGTGTTTGCAGCAACATTAACAGTATGCAAAGTCCTACAGTCACTTCTGTGTGACTTAATAACAGCTGTCGACTATATTGAGAACGTAATATCGCACTTTCAAGATATTCGATCCAATATTGAAAAAGAATTTTCAAATTCATTTACAGAAGCAAAGGATTTATTGGCCGTTGTCAATGAAGAGATCAAGCTTCCACGGTTGACATCAGTACAAAAGCATCGCGCTAATCTAAATACTAGTAACCCCGAACAGTATTACCACATTGTTCCGAGAAGGAAACGTCATTCTCAAGAGAGGAGCTAGTGATGTACGAGGACCTGGTGGAACTAGACGAGGCACAAGGCGAATTTTAACTATGGAAATTGTTGTGGTAGGGCAAAAGCCCTTCGGACCGGCCTTCTTGGGCTATTGAAGCTGTCGCAGAGTGCAACGGACAATTGTACCCCAACATTTATATGTTGTTGAACATCTTGTCGACTCTACCAGTAACCACGTGCACCCCGAAAGGTCATTTTCCACACTTAGGCGCCTAAAAACCTACCTATAGAATTCTTGTCAACAAGAGAGGTTAACCGGGTTGGCCTTAATGTCATCATCCCAACTGATGATGTTATAACCGAATTTGCTCATAAAAAGTCTAGAAGGCTTGATTTTGTATTGTGAATTCACTGAACTGGAAATTTGAGGTTTTTAGTTTTAAGAACGAATATGTTAGTACAGTTTTTTCAGTGGCGGGCTTTTCCCGTGCCAATGTAATGGTAATTAATTAAATTTGAACTAGCAGATCTGTTTTATTGAAACCCCCTCCGAAACAAAAATCTGGGCACGGCGCCTTTGTGAACTTTGTGAAGGCCCTCGAACTTAAGAATAATTTCTTGAGCGTTTCAGTATCATTTGAAGGGTCTGAGTTGTCAGCGTACTCTTAGTAATGCCACGGCCGTGCGTTAATCTTCCAGATGATTTGAACCTCTTCATAAACTGATCTTCGTTTCCAAATTTAGCATATCTTGCTAGTAAAGATGACTTCACTTGGCGTATAAAAAGTGTCCACTGGCATTGTCCTAATAGTTTCTAAATGTAATGACCGACTGTCGGAGCGCTAAACTTCTAAGACATGTTTTAGACAAGTAATTAGCCTGTAGCAGAGTTTGTTGTTGGTTTTTTATTCTCTAACTCGTTCAAAGTCAATTCAAAAATTGTGGCGATTTCTTTGATTGAAAGATGGGATATTGCATCCAAAATGTTTGTTCCGTCTTTGTCATTAATAATATCATCTATAAAGTTTCTTCAGTGAACTCCATATAATCCATAATCATTTTGGTCCACGATAGATATTAAACACGGTTCTCCGCATATATCAATTTAAAGATGTTTTTTGATCCACTGCCTGACATAATGTATCCAATGACACATATGAAGGACATGAGTAAATGAAACTTACCCAATCGAATAACTTTGGACAAATCAGTACCAGGATCAGCAGCAGCTGTGATATCTTGAGCTTTGTAATACAACGGTTACTCAAAAGTGACGATGCATGTAGTTTATTTAGAAACCTTACATTTTTCAATAGAAAATAGAAAAGAAGTCAGAACAGTATCATAGTCTAATGGTGGAGCGTTGATAAATAGAAGACACAAGATTCTACTTCTCGTAAAAGATTTTTCAGCAGTTGCTTCAATCATAAAGCCATTCCATCTATTAATATTGAGGGCACAGGACCACAAGGCGTAGAAACAATTTTTTGAGTTTGCGACCTGATTGCTTCTATGGCTAATACATAAACAACTTTTGTATTAAACATTCTTTCGTAAAATGGATATTAACGACAATATTGAAGTTAGTTGTTTGTACGTTTTTAGTGATGGTAGAGTTTAGTTAGAGTCAAAGACGTTTATTGTGAAGACAATTTCTCTAAAAGTGGAACGTTGTCTACTGAATTAATGATAAATTTTCAAAACCGAATATTAAATTTTTCTTTGCATTTCTATCAATTAGTCTTTATATTAGTAATTTTAGAAGTAAGGAAACACAGAAACTTTGCTTTGAAAAAGCTGTTTTCGAATTTGTCTTTATAGTTTTTTGAAAAAAACACATAATGTCACATCTAGAGGCTCAATCAAAGGCATTGTGTTTTTTTAAATAGTTTTATAATATCAGGTTGAAGACGTAACGAAATATTGTCCCCAATGATCACCCCAGGCTGTTTCCAACCATCTATATTTAGTTCGATTGCATCGAACTTGTGGTCTGTTTTTAATGCAAATTTGCTACAAGCTTATAGGTCTTATAAACCTTGCACGGCCAATTCACATAGTCGGAGATAAGGAAAGTTCAAGTGAATAATAATTAAGGGCGCCAGATCTTTAATAAGTAACACTTCTGCCTCGATCAAGACAGACGGTCCAAACTTGTAACAAAGTTTTAGGTTCCTAAAGTTGGAGGGAACGCAGAAAGAAACCAAATCGTTAACAACAATTGGACTTTAATTACTCTAGAAGAATAAATAGATTAAAATTTGAATCAATAACAATTACAAGATAAGTGGATTGCATAACAATGAATAATTTTAGTCCGAGTACAAATATATGTAGTTAGTAAAATAACAGAAGTATCGGCAACTTACATTCCACTTAAAGCAAAAGTGTAACCATCAGAACATATAAAAAATCTTCGTAAGTAAATTATATTAAAAATAGTAATAATTGACAGTTGATGTAATCAGCATGCGATAGTAATTTACTTAAACTAATTGAGTAACAATAATAAAAAGTAAATCAAGTCAGACGTTTCCACACGATTAGTAAATATGATTATGAGTAGCACCCAAGCGACAGCGAATAATTAAAATCAAAAATTGACTTACCAAGATTCAGGTGTACCTTGAGAAAACGTTTTCCTACTGGCTTCCTGTAATCAAACTTCCTGAAAATAATCGTGTCTACCTGGCGACTCACAAACTACAACGGGTAAAAGAAACATTTAAAAGAAAGTAATAGAACCGAAACTTATCGTATGCTGTTACAATGTCTTTTCGTCTACGATCGTATTAATTTATTGCCTCCGAAGAGAAATTCAATCGTGTCCGATACTTAAGCTCTTCCGAACAAGATGATATTAATGAATGGCATTAATTGTCTCCGCATAGAAATTCTGTCCTTGTATCGCCGCGTGCTTAGGTCTACAGCTTCCGATTATAATTTTCCCTTGTAGATTTTAAACTAAGACAGGAACACTCATACCCATGGATTAAATTAGTTAATAAATAATACTTTTATTACCCATCGTGTCACAACACGTGGATGTTTTAAGGAAACCATTTTTAATTTACGCAGACCTATGTTATATCGTGAACGATGTTAAAGTCAAAATGACAGTCCATCGTCTTCTCCATACGAAGAGGTCAACGAGCCCGATAGATGGCGACGAGAAATATAAAAGTAATTTTTAATTAAACCAATATACGGGGTAGTGCATTATTTAAATTTATGCACGTAACAAATTATCTACAATTATTCTGTTTTAAAAATTACGCAAAAAGTTAATAGATCATAATACAATTTTTCATTCTGGATAATTCCTGTGTTGTCGTTATCAGACAAGCTTTTGTCAAACGTCGCAGTGTACACCTTTAGAGCTCAGAACAAACTGATTGATTGCATCGTAAAAACATACAATACTATTTTTAAATTTTATGTATATTTTAAAAACAGATTTTAGCTGTGACGTGCCACTCGAATATGTTATAATAAGTTGAAATTTTTTTTGTTTATCATGATTTATTGCGACTTAACAATGCTTGTGACTAAATATTGAAAGTATATTTTAAGCTTGTTTTTTATTTAAAAAAAATCTATTTTAGTACATTTACTAACTTTTAAATAAATATTAAGTTCAACCACTTGTTTTTTTGCAGGATGGTGTTACGCAATAGATTCTATAATCTCAAACTCAAGAGTCAACTAGATGCGATTTACGTTTTTATCGAATATTTCCTTGTCGTATTGAAACTAAATGCTTCCCACTCTTGACAAACAACTCAACGAATTTACGAAAAAGACCTAAAAGCGGCCAAGAATAAATCTCGTCTTAAACTTTTATACGATATTTCCAAACTGCAATTGCTACACTCAAAAGTGCAAACGACAGAAACGCACTGCACATGTAACTTCTCTAAGAGACGGTTTTGATAGTCAGCAGATTATTAACGTGGTTTATATTCTAGAAATTTGTTTCTGATTTATATAAATCTTCAAAATCACAAAACCCTGTCTAAATCTATATCGAATTTATTATATAAATACATATGTCCATTAAGCAAGTAAGCAATTACGGTAAGAATCAGATCAGAGACAAAAAAATCAACTTTTTAGTGCTCACTGTCCTTACAGTCTCCTACCACAAGACTAACTAGCTTAATATCAACTAAACATAGATTTAGCAACATAAAAAGCATAGAACAAGAGCATAAAAAGACCGGAAACGTCAAACCACACCAAGAAAAGCGATAACCGGAGTTCAAGCAAACAAAGACCAAGAATGAAAGAACAATACCCCAAAACAAGAAAACACATTCATTTTCAATCAAAGACTAAAAAATATGACGAGTTAAATGGCCGATGCCCTGCGAGACAATAAAAGTACTTATGACGGTACGTAATATCTGCTAAAAAAACAAAAAAAAACGGGACAAATTCAAGTAAAATTAATAGTAGCAAAAAATGAATTAGATGAGTAAAAAGGTTTCAAGCAAAACATAACAGCAAAAGACGTACGGATTTATCCTCAATTCAAATACTCTGAACGGAACCGTTGCAATAGCGAGTCGCAATGACGCGCAGAAAAAAAAATTAAGCAGAAAACTAGGCAACAAAAGAAACAAGAAAACGACTATGAAATAAAAGAGACAAGAAACAATAGACCAATTATTACGTTAACAAAAGCGGAGACAGGATACACCTCAGAGATGATCATGCGAGACATGGGCGAATCCAGAGCTTATACACATACTAGATATACAAAAGATAAAAAATGCACTTAGCGTTACCGTTAAAAAGGAATGTAGAAATCCAGCAAAGACAAATTGGTTACTAAAAGTAACACCAGGCTTATTTTGTAAAATTCTAAGAGAAAGAACGATTAACATACATTTGTCCAATTTCAAGCTAAAACGCACGTAGACAATGACTGATGCGTGATCTCCGCATGCTAAGACAACTGCATGCTTGGTATTAACTCTTATTGGTCGTTAAGATTTTAATGTATAGCTTATTGCAGTACTGACTAAAGTGTATTTTTAATTATTGTTGTAATTTTATTGTTTTTTAGTTTATTTTTTATATATACTAATGTGTTTCTATTTTATTGTACACTAAATGTAGCTTGTATTTAATAAAGTTAAAAACTGTAAATAAATATAAACTACGTAAAATTGGTTTTTATATTTTGTTTACGTGAACTCCGCGTGCATTTTTTTACATCCACTTGAAAATCAATAGACTATAGACCTAATAAAAATTTACATACATAAGCAGATAAATATTTTAAAGTGACTGTAGATACTCCCAATTTTGTAGCAAACAACAGCATTGCTTCGGATGTGACAAAAACTACACGATGAAAGAATGTGAACGATATTAAGCAAAGAAGTAGAACTAGCAATAAATAGAACAGATTATGGATTCTCATATAGCACAAAAACGTTCATAAAACATCTACTAGATATCTTGGTGTTGACATTTTGGTGTCCATTAAAGACATCTATAGTAAGTACTATGAACTTTCAGTGTACATCCATAGAACGTCCAAATGTCACAACTTTAGACATTTGTGTGACATCTACACAAAGATGTTCTATAGACATCTACGTTAATGTAATTAAATAAGACTTACCCGCAATCCAGTACTTGCCTGAAGAAAACGTTTTCCTCGTTGAGTTGACCTGGAATAATTATGAACCGCAAATCGTGCCAACACAATGACTCACGAAAGCAAAAATCTACAAAATTGTTAATTAATACTTAAAGAAATTAGAAATAAAAACCTGATTATCGAATGCTGTTGCACGCCTTAAGTAAAAATTAATTTCGCAGTTGCTTGACGCTTAAGGAGTAGAATCTCAAAGAAAAGTTCTTGTCGAGACTTCGTTTTTAGTTTTAACTTAGGCTTTCCAGAATTATACTTGTTTGATCGATAATACATCAAAACATGCAGCCAAAACGTGACGGGACGTGCCCAAACGTGCTTGTGATGAATAAACTACACAAAATGCGTTTTCAGATTAGAATTTTATTCTCATTAACTACCAAGTTAACCTCATCACAAGCACGATTTTAAGTGGTTGACGGTTTGACGTCTTGACAGGAAATGCAATAAACTAAACCCCTAGAGGGCGTCGAAATCTGTAGTAGAGGAAGGCAACCGGAGGAAGTTTATTATCGGATCCGGTTACCTCTCCTATCACCAGACAGGATCACCGCCGCCAGAGGAAATTTAGAGGCTGATTACCAGTGAGGCCAACAAAGCACTGATTCTTGGATGCGATACTAATGCACATTACACCTTGTGGGGGAGCACAAACACAAACCCAAGAGGTAAAAAACTTTTAGAATTTATTTTAAAATGCCAATTTAGACATAATAAATAATGGAGATGCGCCTACGTTTATAACCGTGTCGCGCAGTGAAGTTATTGACCTTACGCTTTCTTGTTCAAAAGCGAGCAAAATGATAAAAATGTAGCATGTATCAGATGAACTCTTTTGTATCTGATCATATATACATTCGATTCAACATTGAATCAGACAAGGAACTCGTAATGGAATACAGATACCCGAGAAAAACCGACTAGGATTTGTTCAACGAAATTTTAGCGGACCATATAAAGGACTGTCATACAGTTGCAAGATCAACGCACGAGCTAGAACTAATGACGAATAGTATTAATTGTTAATTCATTAAAATCCGCATTTGAAGCAAGCTGCCCAAAAACTGTCAAACAAACCCCCAACAAGATAACTTGGTGGAACGATGTCAAATTTCAGATTCGCTTTTGTTCTTAATGTTTCAAGGTTCTTGTGTGGTTGTCTTAGTTTTCTGATGATGCTTCTTCTCTCCACATCTAAAATGTCATCTTATTCGAGTTACCAAATCTTCTGAAGAACTTAACTTCAAAGTCCAGTTTCCTAAAACTTTTTGGATGCAACCTAAGTAAGAAAAATCTACCAACACAAAGTCGTTTATTTTCAAGATTTTACTATTAATATCCTTACTGTCACTTTCGCTGTAACTTTCCATGCGACTCTGATCTGACTCTTGCAACTCAAAGTCTTCCACTACTTTCTTCAAATATCTTCCGTTTGCATTGCTTTTCTGATTTTTTTAAACTGTTCTTCTTAAGTTTGACATGGTGATGTTCTTCTATTGCGTTTACTTCTTGAGTATCTGTTAATACCCGTGTACTGCCTCTTTTTCTACCTTTCCTAACTTCTGTTCTCTCTGGAGCTTTCGGAAAGGCTAGGATTAACTCAGGTATTACTGTTACTAATGTGGACAAGGAGTCTTTATCAGTTCTGGCATGTGATGGCCTTGGCACCGAATCATCTAGCTGATGACTAGTTAACGGCAGATGATGGTCCGTTACAAAAGAACTCATGAAATCAGATTCCTGAAAGATGAGGCGGTTCAACGGAATGCATAAGCTTTGTTAGCAACGCTTGCTATTTGTTAAATGTTGAATGCCTTGCCCGGGTTGGATAGCATCCATTCATTCTGAGCAGTTTTGAAATAGGTTTTGAAAGGCTCGTACACTGAAACGTCGAGCGGTTGTAGTTTATGGCTGCGGTGTAAAGGAAATGTGGCTTTTGGCATAAGTGACGATATCTAGGCTAATATGGGACTCGTGATTATCGAGCAATAGCAGTATTGGTTTTTCCTGAGTTGGCTTCGTATGTTTGACAAAATCTTTGAATGCCAAAAAAAATTACTTTCGGTCATCCAACCAGATTTGTTTGTCCAAAACTTCCTGGTGGAGCACCGTAGAGCATAAAATCTCTGAAGTTTATTCTGGGAAACACGAATACTGGTGGAATAGTGTTACCGTTTGCTCTTACAAATGTTAGCATCGTTACTAACGTCCCCCTTTCTGCAAAGGTTACCTGCTTAACTTGTTTTAAGCCTCTTTGGGAAAACACTTTCAGTGGATCTGTAACTGTGAGAAGACTTGTTTCATCACAGTTGAATATGCGGCTAGTAGTAAATTTGTGCTTCTCTATTACACGTTCCAAGTTATCAAAGAACCTACCAACAGTGGTCGGATTGAAAGCAGTGGCCTGGCTTGAGCTTGTTTTTTCTGGTTTTCTTAGCGACAACAGATCTATGCCTGGCTTTGAAGTGCTTGAGCCAATCTAAGCCTGCTTTTAATTCTGCGTCCTATTTTTTGGGGTAGGAAAAGTTTAATTTTTGGGCGTATTTGTACGCAAGCTGTCAGAGACCCATATGATCTATACCATAGCACATTTTCGACGCAGTTATCAAACAATCCACTGGAGCATTTTCCTGCTCTAGGGAGTAAATACGCCTATTCCCAATATCTGGTTCAATTTGAATCTGTTGCACATTCTGAAGTTTGCGAGCATTGTTTACTGCTCGATGTTCAGCTGATTTCTTTCATCCCATCTGACGTCACTCGGGTAATTTTTTCCCCCTTAGGAACCATACTCGGACTGAAAGTCAATAAATAAATTGAAATTTAATAATTATTGAGTGGTGTCTTGAATGGGACACTGTCCCACTCAATGCATTGAAATATTTCTTATTCATGACTAGTATAACCTTAATTGAAGATTAATAGTTTACAAATATTTACCTATAAATAACAGCCACTATAATCAAAATGCCAATGTATATAGCCTTCAAGTCTATAACAAACAAAACTGCCAATAGTTTTTGTAAAAAACTTTCCAGAAAAACGATTTCTTTATTAGAACACAAACAGTTACATTTTACACCCATAAACGTTTTAAACTACTGTCAAAAGAAATCACAGAACACCACTAAACATATCTTAAAATTTAAGGCACAAGTGCTACCATCTATGTAACACAAGCATAAGCTATATAGCCCAGTCATTATAAGATATCACCTAGAAGTAAATAGTACAAAACTGAAAATTGGCAGTGATATAGTTTAATTATCTCGCTTATAAGCGCTCCAACGGTAAATTTTTAAGTAACATAAATTAAAGATCTTTAAAATCTCTACAAAAAATGTAATATACTATTTTATCGTAGGACTAGTAGTATTCTCGCAACATTAAGACCTAGAATTACATGGATAAAAAATGAAACTAGATGTACTCAGGATCCTGAAAACAAATATTTTTATTCCTTAATTTAACATTATTATAGTTATGATACATAAAAAAATCAACTAGATATGACTCAAAGCTGTTATGGTATTATATATATTTATATTAGGTAAATGTAAACCTGTGTTACTTCCATCCTGTGGTTACGATAAGGAAACTAAACTGCAAAGTAGGCAACATTAAAATGATTTAACACTTATTGTATATATCTATACCTTACATTATTTCTACGATTGCTTTCTTTCTTTGTCCTCTGATCCTTCTTCTTCCAATGCGTGGTTTTTACACGCAGTTCCACGACAACGACCACATAATTGAGAACACGCAAGGCCTGCCTTTCTGCATTCGTAGCCACGAATGCAATCAGTCTTGCAGTTACATATTATCAGATGAAGAAGTTCATCGGGTGCCGGAGGTGTAGTACTTGGCACAGGAATTAGCATATCTGAAACCTCACGCCATCCCCAGTTGATTGGCTTAATGGTGTCATTTTCTCCGTGCCAAATTTGTACCTGCAGATACACCCAGACAAGCTGCATCCGAAGTTGAAGGTAATGAGGCTAGCTCAAATGACGCCGTTACTTTCTGTCGTGTAATGGTCTTTTGGAATGTGACATATCGAAGATCGTTTAATGTCTTACATTGTTTTTCTCCATATAGTCGCAAAAGGAATTTTTCGCCTACAGACGCAATCATGAAAGGATCAAAATTTAGACAATTAAAAATTGATATTTCCTTTCTAAGATTTTTGTTTTTAGCCAAAATTTTGTGAGCGGATCTCTTCCCCTTACGAAATAGTGCTGACGTTGAATCGCAACCTGTCATCGCATGAAGGAACAGCATGCAATGCTTCATTTCGCCAATCGTACCCTTTATCTTACAAATATCAAACACCTTGTCTTGCTTAGATGCTACCGCAGCTGGTTTTAGAAAATAGACAAGATGATTGTAGTGTGGCGTTGTCTCACTGAAGTGAACTTCTAGTGCAGTGGAGACAATCAGCGTATCAGCATCTGACGCTGCTTGATACGTAGTGATATTCGACTGTTGAAAGTTTGTGCGTAAAGCCTTTATTAATCGGGACTTGTTCTTTCCACTACCCAAAAAGTCACGCTGTTGTGTTGCAATTTTAGCTTCATCAAAAACAACTTTACGAGAGTTATTACCAGTTCTCCGGAACTGTTCTTGACATTTTATGGAAAGAAGACCATCGTATCCATCAAACACCACAACGGAGGACAGCCCGTAATGAGTGAGGACGTAAGTTACATACGATGTAGAAATTTGACCATACGTTGATGGATGGGACCAGATAACTTTGTGCAGAAGATAACCACCATCTATAACGTATACATTTTCATTACAATAGCACCGTTCCGTACACGGCTCAAGCTTTTCGATAAAATCAGCAAGGACTGACTTTTGTGTCTTTCTCATTTTTGATCCATCGAAGAGGGAAGTGAGGTAGGGCGCAAGTTCATAATACATTTACTGCTTAAATTCTAACTGCGATTTTAAAACACATGCTATTCTAAGAAACAGTTGCTGGGGATTAACAGGAATTACCTCGTCGCGAACTGTTACCGTGCCGTTCATAAACGATATTGGGGTAACTTTATCTTTCCTTTTAAGTTCTACATCTGTAAACTTTAGTCACGTCATTCTGCTTTGTGCCTTGAGACCATGCTCGAAGGCACAGTCACAATTAATTGACGAATCCGCAACAATCCCTGTAGATAACGAAATCAGTTTGTCCTGTACTGTTTCATCAAAGGGAGAGTGTGCCTCAAACCATGAAAGAGTCTGTCTAAAGTCATGAAGGTCACGAGATTTTCGACTGTCTCGTAGTTCCACGTGCTGTTTAGAGGATACATGAGTGAATCGACAAGTGTCTCCATTGCATTACAAACCCTCATGCATGCTTGCTGTCCTAAAATCCAGCGAGCAAGAGTGCTATTCGTTATTCCTCGGCCATGGGTGAGACCTTCGGTCTTAAAAGCACGCATGAGGTTTTGTTCAATTACCATATCCGTCCACGTGCCTGACCAAAACTTATGAGTGCGACGAATAGTAAAATAGCCCAGGTTGCAAAACTTATGAAATTCCTCTGCAGACATTCTATTTTCCATTTCCTGCAAATACAGGTGGGCACACTTTGCGTATTGCAGGTGTCCTGCAGCATGAAAAAAGGGTAACATGCTTCGTATACATTCCAAATGCAGTATCCAATCTCTTGACCTTTTCGCTTTTATATATAATTGCATTAGTGCGACTTGTACTGGCAACTACTTCACATCGTTCTTCAAAACGTTTTGAAACTCTGATCAGTGTATCGTTGGTCACAAGGTATTCTAGCAAACAGGAATTATCCATAAAATCTGTTTGCAGTTTACTGATCTCTCTCTTTGTAGTTTCCTCGAGGTCTGCCTGTTGCATCAACATTACTCCAATAGCCAATTGTATGAAAAAATGTGCCCTAACAGATCGACTATAAGCGTGGCCAGTCATCATGTGGCTAATTGACGCTTTAGCATATACTAAGGACCACACATCTTCTAACCCACTTCCGCCCATAATGTATCCGATTGAACCCATATAGGACATTAACAAGTGAAAGCCACCTAATCTTACTACAACATTCGTCAAATCTCCATTAATGTTGCTAGCGACGATATCAGATGCTTTAAGATATAGAGGCTGATCGAATGTTACAAAGCAACGCTTCTGGTTTTGCTTTAGGCACTGAGAAGCTGCCAACTTAAGTGCAGTGTAAATGGTGCTCATATTGGAAGGATCTAACCTTATAAAAGGCAACGCTTCTACGCTACTAATATGGTAAGGTGTGCATTTCTCGAAATCGGTTTGCATATAAATCCGTTCCACGAGGGAGTACCAAGATTTCCTAAGCTGTGACAAACTAACCATAGGCGGTCCAACAGAAAAAATCTATGGCCGAATCCAGAACGGATAGGCAATTTGTGAACAGCAGCCACATCGCGCATTGTAATTTTAACTAATCCAGCTTTTGCAGGCGCTCTATACCATACAACTGGAAAGTCACCATAAGCAGCAATGTTGTCTGCCTTTAGATCTTTTATTACCCTTAGAACAGCGCATATAACCTTTTCTATATCTGCAGGTGGTGTTGTGCACTTAATGCCACTCATACAATAAAAACTGTTTAAGCCATCAATTGTTTTGACATTATAGTCAGCATTGTCAAACACAAATTGTGTAAATTTGTCTGTGTCGTTACTTTGTTTATTACTTGCTATCTTAGAGTTTCGGAGTAGAAAGAAGAATATTCCAAGCTACTTAGCAACTAAATTAGATGCTTTGAAGCGAAACGTCTATGCGCGTAAAGGCCAACAACAAGCAGCAGGGGCGAAAAAAAAGATCGAGGCCTGCAAGCGAACATCACTGCTTGTTCGAGGGCAGCTCGCTTCAACTCCAAACCTTCCGAGTCGATCTTTGATTGGAGTATTACGTCAGAGAATCATCTTAGAGAATCCGGTATTGTAGATCTGAGACTTTCAACAGATAAGCGAGGAACAGGAGGATATTCGTCCATGTTGTTTACCAGAATTTTTGTGTCCTCTCTTATTATTTTTGCAGCAGTTTTGACTATTCGACGTCTTTCTTCGCATTTATCTTTTTTCTTTTTGGTATACCATGAGTTATGCAAAATTTTGTGAGCCGAATCCTTAAAACTGGCTACTGCCATCTGACCTGACTTTTCAGTTATAACGATGTTATCGCCATAGCGCTTCTGAAGTTTCAATTTTAGCCATTTACTACTGTATCCTTCGTGTTGATTCCTAAGATAACTTTGGAACCGGCTTGCCAAATTGGTAATAGAATATGGACATTATTCGCTATTTTCCATGAACTGGCAAAGACTGTCAAATGCTGCTGTTAGCATGAGATCTTCAATTTTTCCACGGTGCCTAGTTGTTGCAGGTTTCTTACGAAATTCCAAATGACAATTTTGATGGTATCTTGCCTCCGCCGCTACTAAATCATCTACGTTGTTAATACGTGCCAATACAGTCCGTCCTAATAAATCGTCTCTTTTTAAAGCGTGAGCAACAAAAGTTGTTTTAAAATTGTTTCGACGTGATGAACAGTATTTCTGTATTTTAAAGCTTTTTTGTTTTCAACATTTTTATTTGCTTCCAATCCGCAAAACATACAGTGGGTTTTGAAATCAAATCCGTTCCCATCCAAAACAGCTCGAGTGCGGGATTGAGGTTCTTTCTTTTCAGTCTCCGGAATCGGTTGCACCTTTTTAGCAGAAGCCCTTTGAGTCATATTTAGTTAATTTTTTTATGTATCATAACCATAATAATGTTAAATTAAGGAATGAAAATATCTGTTTTCAGGATCCTGAGTATATCTAGTTCCATTTTTTATCCATGTGATTCTAGGTCTTAATGTTGCGAGAAAACTACTAGTCCTACGATAAAATAGTATATTACATTTTTTGTAGAGATTTTAAAGATCTTTAATTTATGTTACTCAAAAATTTACCGTTGGAGCGCTTATAAGCGAGATAATTAACAAATAAGCTTTTTTGTCCGCCATTTTGTAATATGACGGCTGACGCACGAAAAGGATTGATAGTGAACTTTGGTATGTTGGAAAGAATCATGTAAACTATATCTCTGCCAATTTTCAGCTTTGTACTATTTACTTCCAGGTTTAGTAGAAATTCTAACTATAATGACTGGGCTATATAGTTCACAATGGTTTGGAAGAAAACTCGACTGTCGCATTCAATACTTGTCCCGCTCATGTCACCATCCCCTACTTTTAAGCCTTTACTCATCGACGATAATTTAAATTATTTGCTTTTTTTACTTTCCTGTAAGGAAAGTACAGCGATCACAATTTTTTTTCAAAAAATTTTAATTGCCTAATTTTACGTTTCAAGGTCTCCTGAATCAAAAAAATATATTTTTGACAAAAGCTTTGGGTGTGCGTGTGTGTCTGTGTGTAATGATGTGCCCACGATAAGATGGGTTTAATAAAAAAACCAGAAGTGGGTGTATCCGCCATTTTAAACAGTTTTTCTTATATAATTTTGTAAGTATGTAAATTATTTGAATTATTTTTACTGTTTCTTATAGATAATTCTTCCTAACAATTTATTCAAATAATTTTTTTTCTAACACTAACAATTTATTAGATATTTGATTTATAATTTAAACTGAATTCTATATATAATCCCAAGATCGAATCCTGCCTACAACGAATTTTTTTAGAAAAAAATTCCATATCTTGAAGGGAAAGCAAAATACGTTCAAAAATAACAATTTTTCTCTACTACACCAGTTTTTCTTTTACCATAGTGTTCTACTTTGCTTGTGTACAAAAATGTTATGTTTTATTTATTATGTGTTAGGAAGTGTTAACACCGTTTTACCGTAATTTACCTTAAAAACAGTTGAACTTTGTATTAGTAATAAAAGGCAATCAAAATATTATAAATAAATCTTTATTAAATGCGTTTGTTTCATAAGCAATAATCGTATTAGTATCGACAAGTTTTATACAGTCGAGTTCAATTCAAACATTAATAAAAAAAATTATTTTAGTTTAGTTTTAGATTAAATTGTGTAAAGTACAGTTTTATTGAGTCTTCGAATAACAACAACGAATTAATGAAGATCGACAATCCCCGCTAAAAAATAAAATTAATTTATAAATGTTGGTACTGTTTTTGCTCATACTTACTCAAGACAAACGATTCCATTTTTGTTTATACAAACGCCTCTTGGCACGCAGATGCATCTGCACGTTTGTGTTTCAGGACAGCAAAATGTATTAGCTGACTCTGACCTTTGCTCTGACGAAGCTGCCAGTCCAACTACAATCAAAATCAACGCCGAAAAACTAGCTTTCATGTTTTTTGGTTTTATGTTTTATTTTCCAAAATATTAGACTTATATATATTTTGGTTAACACTATTAATAACAGTTGTAAAAGTTAATATTTGATTTTTTTATTACTGAATGTATTGTTCAAGAACTACAAATAAGATTAAAATCTTTTAATATTTGTACTCTCGAAATTTTTTTTATTTAAGGAACTATTTTGGTACCAGACAATCTAACGTAAATTTCTTTAATAAGATAAAAGGTATACAATAGCATTGTTTTTACTTGATAATATATTTTTAGAGCAAATATTTAATGCTAATTTTAAAGTAATAAAATACGAAATACGGATTAGTATTTGTTTTTGACTATATGCCTGAAAATATTTTAACTATAATTTTATTGATATCCAGTTGGTCATTCTGTTCTTTCTAAATTTTCCTCGCAAAATCTTTCATCTGATTGGCTCTTGAAATATCAGATTTGACATTTAAAAGCCTAATCTATATGTTTATTCCGTTTATGTCGTCGAATCAAAACAAATGAATAATGTTTATCCATGTTATACAGGAAATGTAGGGGTAAATATCCTTGACACAAACATATATAAGTGTAACTTGTAAAATTCAAATTTAAAAACTAAATGACTAAGTCAGTGTCATTAAAATTAGAGTCCAAAAATGTTCACAAATATGTTCAATTGAAGCGCAAAGAACAAAGCTTTAAAAAAATAATTTTGAAAAATCAAGGTATAAAATGTGGGTGAAAATAAATAATTTTGAATTTTAAAAATGAAATTTTATTAGAACAAATTTAACCTTTGTTAGTTGTTAGTAATCAAAAAGTCAGTTTGTAGTTATTAGCAAAAATTAAAGTTGGCAGTATTTGTTTCTAAAATTTATTACCGTTGGAATGACAGTTGCTAACAAAATGTTATTAACGTTTTTGTATGATGTTTGTCCCATGTATAAAATTTATTCCCGAAACGCACACTTTTTGTCGCGAAGGCGGGGACATATATCAAATTGAAACTGTTTTTCCAGTGACTGTGGTACATTTTACATCTACATACATATGTTATAACGTAAGCGCCTAGCGGAGTTTTCACTTCTAAAGTTTCACAAGCATCTGTGTTATAAATGGGTGTATTATTATCGGTGTTTTGTAAAAGTCTTTCTGTGGTAAGCATTGACTGATATTTTTGCGATGTACGTTGATTTTCTCGTAATTGTCATAGCAATTAACAATACCGCTACATGTTGAGCCAATATGGAAGAATTCATGATTAATCCATTACCTTCCGCTAGAGGCTATAATTAGAAGCATGACAGAAAAAGGCTCTTGATTAATTAAGCCAGTTCCAAGACAATCTGGGCGAATTGGTCATATTTGTAATTTGTGTGATGTTATTTAACTAGGATTCATTGTTTGTCGATAATTTAATTGTGATACGATCTTACGATGGTGCCGATAACTATCTGCATGGACGATCGTAAGTACTCATTCTTCATTTGTCGAATGTGAAATAAGTACGACATAAATAAAGTTATTATCACTATTAAACGCATGCAAATTTTTAATGTTTCTACAGTGTTAATTTACGTGAGACGCGATTTAAAACGGCTGTGAAGTCACTAGTTTTACATTAAATCAAAGATTATCTGCGAAATTACGTGTTACTTAACTTTGTTCTATCGGATGTATTTCGTTAACTTTATGTGTGGAGGACTTGTATCAATGCTGTAGTTGTGACATTTATAGAATTCTTTTTTAATACTATTTATGTATCTAATTCTGTATTAATGACGTAAGTCTTTTAATTTTTAATTTCTTGTTCTCAAATTGTTTAAAAATGAATATATTTGTCGTTATTACCAGTCTTCTGTCATTTACTCTATTTCAGTGTTAGATAGATTTAAACGGTATCTATTACTCTAGTTTTTAACCGTTTTGGCGCTTTTTTAATTTGTTTTAATTTAGCACCTCGATGCTTACGTCACATATCTCCAATTTCAAATGAGTCAGTCGCTAGCAGTTTACGTTGCAAGAAAACTTTTGTAACATAGTTAAGCGCGAACTTTAAATAACTTACATTTTTAAAATTAAATTAAACTGTTTAATGAACAATTAAAATTTTTAAAACAGCATTAAATAAAATTTCTTTTTGTTTTAATTGTTATAGAATTATCAGAAAATGTAAATGTGTTCATTATTAACTAATATTATTTACTTGCGCTTAAAAAAGTGCTACTTCGCAACCTACTATTATTCGCAGTAATGAAAACTTATACAATTACTAGTGGAAAAACATTTTTTTAAATACATTTAATGATGAATTTGATTTTTGTTTAAGTTTTACCAAAGGAAGTAATATTTTTAATATTATTGAAACGTTCTCAAATTCAAGATTCCTTTTCATTCGTCAGAGAAGGCAGTCGTGCGCGTCTTATTGAGTGAAGACATGATTCTGCCTGCAAGAACGGAAAGTGGTGATGGCACGCCTGGACGGAGGCTACATACGCGCGATTAAACCAATGGAGGGCGGTTTAGTTGAAAAGGGACTACTCGTTGGCAAAACTGAGCCCAAAAAAGTACCACGTGGTATCTTAGAGATGAAGTAAAGGCTGACCCAGACAAAATTTGAGCAGTGCAAGCATGACCAAGACCGATGGACAAACATCAAGTCCAAAGTTTTCTTGGGTTGTGCACCTATTATAGACGATTTGTACCCGGATTTGCTAATATTGCCAAACCTTTTGTTACAAGCTTTTGGTATTTTACGAACCTTCACGGCCAACTCACAATAGTCGGGAGAGGGGGGGTTCACAGATAATACAGAAAATATGGTTAAGAGCGCCAGAGCTTATCCAAAGTCACTTCTGTCCCGCTCAAGACAGACGGTATAAACTTGTAACTCAATTTAAGGTTCGTAAGGCTGGAAGAAACGAAAAAAAGAAACTAAGTCGTTAACAACAATTGCACTTTAATTACTCTATAAAGATAAATAGATTAGAATTTGAATAGCATGACAATGAATAATCTTAGTCCGAGTACAAATATAAGCAGGTACTAGAGAGAATATAGAAAATAGAATATCAGCAGGATCGGCAACTTACACTACACGTCAAACAAAAGTGTAACCACCATAACATATATAAATCTTCATGAGTAAATAACATTAATAATGATAATTGACTGTTGATATAATCAGCAAGCGATAAGTCATTTACTTAGACTAATTGAGTAACAATAATAAGCAACAAATCAATTCGAACGTACGATTAGTAAATATAATAATTCGTGAGTATCGCCGTAGCGACAACGAATAATTAAGTAAAAATTGACTTACCAAATTCAGGGTTACCTTCAGAAAAACGTTTTCCCTATTGGCTTCCTGTAATTAAACTTCTTGAAAACAATTGTGTCTACCTGGCGACTCACAAACTATAAGTAAAAGAAACATTTAAAGGAAAGTAAACGAACCGACACTTATAGTATACTGTTACACTAAATTTTCGTCGACGGTGGTATTAATTTTGTTGCCTCCGAAGAGAATTCAATCGTATCCAGTACTTAGGATCTTCCGAACAAGGTGATATTCATTAAGGTTGCCTCCAAATCGAAATTCTGCTCTTGTATCGCAGCGTTCTTAGCTCTACAGCCTCCGATTATAATTTTTCTTTGAAGATTTTAGATTACGATAAGAATACCCATATTTAGGAGGTAGCACATGGCGTCTGCGTGGATAAATTAGTTAGTTAAGAAAACTTCTATTTTCCATCGTGTCCCAACACGTGGATGATTTGAGAAAACGATTTTTAATTCACGCAGACATAGGTTATAACATGCACGATGTTAAAGTCAAAATGCCGGTCTCTCGCCGGATATCGCCTACTCAATACGAAGAGACCAACGAACCCGATAGATGGCGTCGAGAAATATAAAAGTAATTTTTAATTAAACCAATATACAGGGTAATGCATTATTTAAAATTTATGCACGTAACACTTTGACGAAATTGACGAAAGAAAGAGCAGAATTTAGATGGCATGAAGACTGCAAAAATTCTTTTAATCAAATAAAACAGGCCCTAGTCACTTCGCCGATTTTGAGTTATCTAAGAAAAGATGAAAAATTTGTTTTGGATACCAACGCAAGCAATCTGACCATAGGCGCGGTCCTTTTGCAGGTTTAAGATGCACAAGAAAAAGTTATCGCGTATTTAAGCAAGGTTTTGTCCAGGCCAGAAAGGAATTATTGTGTGACTAGAAGGGAGCTGTTAGCAGTCGTTAAGTTCATCGAACATTTCTACAAGTATTTCTATTTCTTTAAAATGGCTACTGCAGTTCCGTAACCCGAAAGGACAAGTGACAAGATGGGTCGAGAGACTGCAAGAGTATGACTATGACATAGAACACCGTGCCGGAAGCAGTCATCGCAACGCTGATGCCTTGTCCAGAAGACTATGTCCGGCGAACTGCAGCCATTGTTTGCGATTGGAAGAAAAAGTTGAATGTCTCCGGAGAACGTCGCGAACCAAGAAACGATCCTGAAATAATAATAATAATAATAATAATAAATGCCTTTATTTTTATGATTTAAAAGTAAAAATACAAATTTCAACAAAAATAGTATGAGGCGAAGTTCAGCTAATCAAGACTACTCCTGGACTGGAAAAAAAGCGGCCGACGACCAACCTAAGAAGAAGGGAGTGCTTTGGGCAGAAACATCATAGCGTACTGGGCGCAGTGGGATTCTTTGATAGTAGAACACGGCTTTCTTAAGTAATCCCTAGAAACTGTCGGGAACACGGGAAACAGACTACAGTTGGTAGTGGCGAAAAGCAGGGTGTCAGAAGTGTTGAAGCATCTCCACGATGGGACATCAGGAGAACACTTTGGCATTAAAAAGACATTGAGTAAAGTGCGAGAACGATTCTACTGGATGAACTGCAAAGAAAACGTCATGAAATGGTGCCGTAATTGCACGGTCTGCGCATCAGGAAATGGTCCAGCGAGAAAGCGCATAGCACCCATGAAGCAATAAAAATTACACTCCGATCAAGGCCGCAACTTTGAGTCTAGAGTTTTTTCAAGAAGTTTGCCGAATGTTGGGAATTAAAAAAACTAGGACGACGCCTCTCCATACTCAATCTGATGGCATGGTTGATCGGATGAATCGAACAATGGGCAAGTACTTAGCCAAGGTAGTTTCCGAACACCAAAGAGACTGGGATCAGTACTTGCACTTTTTTCTTATGGCATATCGATCATCCGTTTACGAAAGCACAGGCCAAACACCATCGTGTGTGATGCTCGGTCGCGAAATACGATTGCCATGCGATCTCCAATTTAGGTAGAGACCGGAAAAAGAAGTTGCTGGAGAAGATTACGTCAGCAAGCTAGCCAAGAGGCTAGTCAAAGTACATAAAGAGGTCCGTAAAAACACACAAATTGCCAACGACAAGATGAAAACTAGATATGACGCCAAGGCGCAAATGGTGGGTTTCATCCTGACGATATGGTCTGGTTGTATAATCCTCAATGGAGAGGTGGTTTGTCGCCGAAGCTGCAAATTCAATGGGAGAGCCCCTATGAAGTCATGCAGCGTATTAATGACGTCACATATCGCATCCGAAAACCGCCCAAAGCAAGCTAAAAGTCATCCACGTCAATCGTCTAGCCCCGTTTGCTAGCGATAACCACAATACGCAAGTTCAGGGTTGAACCAGAGTTATAAACAGCAGAACCAGGAATCAAATCGAAGAAATGGAGTTCGAGAAGTTTATGAACTTATACGGAGGTTCTGGAAAAGCTAAGTTCGGAGTTACCACCGAGGAACAACAAAACCTGTTTCAGACACAAAAAGATTACGCCATTGCACATTGCGTGAGCGAGGATCTTGACATGTCCAGAGAGGTTGCAGTCGTGTTTAAAAAGAAGTTTGGGCAGCTAGATGAATTACGAAAACAGCAACCGGCAGTCGGAAACGTTTTAGGACTACGTGGTGACGGACGCTTCGTTTTTATCTGGTCACCAAGAAATACTCACGTGTCAAACCGTTATACAAAGACCTGTGGCGAACATTATGGAGTTTCAAGAGAGAAATGGAGTTCCATCATGTTAAGAAATTGGCAGTACCCAAGCTTAGTTGTGGCTTAGATCAATTGAATTCGAGGACAGTTCGAAACATGTTGGAGGTCGTCTTCCGAGGAACAGGCGTTCAAGTGTTGGTCTGTAGTTACCAACCAAGAAGAAAATTGGGTCAGGAAAAGTCTATTGACTGTTACTTTTATGATCAAGAAAGTTGCCGAAATGGAGGAAACTGTCGCTATCGCCACGATCCTTTCTACCGGTGTCGCATCCAGTCTTCTGTTCTGGGACAGAACAGTCCTAAGAAGGGGACAGTGAAACGTTCTCAAATTCAAGAGCCTTCTTGAAGTTGTTATCCATCTTCTAGAACGTATACCGAAAGATATTCCGTAATGCGAAGACTGCAGTGTTAAGAATATTATTCAAGTCTAAATAAATAAGTCGTTAACGCGTGTTATAAATCAATCTACGAAGTACGTGACTTTAGTGTAAACAAGTGTGTGAAGCTATCCGCGGACTTTATCTTATCTTTGTGTAAGTGATATAAATTATTGTAAGTGTTTTTATTAAATATTATTAGATTTAATTAGTTCGGTTAATTTAAAAGTGTGCATATTTTTAGTATAAGTAAAAAATATTTTTAGTAGTTTAAATAAATTAGTTTTTAATAATAAAATACGTAACATATATAACGAATATGCGAGAAGTAGGAATTTTTTTCTTGCAAAGAAAGCGCGGTGGTTTAAAAATAATTGGAAACTACCTATGTAAATAAAACGTTTGTATACAATGTCATTAATGCGCTGCAGAGCTTTATACTGACTCGCCCATTGCCAAACCACGTCTTCTTTGAAAATTGTGTAACTAGACAATGTTGTCTGGTTAAAACTCATCGTTTTGCGTCTTGGTGTTAATTCTGTCGCTAACAAGTTAACTGTTCTTTAGAATTGTCTTATTTAATTTAGTTAGCTTTTTGTCACTAAAATATATTTATTTAATGGTGAAGTATCTTATCCTCATAATAAAGTGTGTGTGTCGTAAGTTGGTAAATTGGATTTAATAACCACGCAAATCAAAAATTGTGTAAGTAACAATACCAGTATATTTGCAAAAATTACCACTAGAGAGAACCAGTGTACGGTCGTTTCACCATTTTGGGGATCATCAGCACTGGAAAATACTCTCTGATGTATTTCTATTAGTAAAGGCTATAGATATATGTCAGTATAATTGTGGAAATCCATCTGAAAGTATTTTTTCCTACGAGCTTGAGTTGCTTTTTTGCACTTATCTGGCGCGACTTCTATTAGTAAATAATTGGATGTGGCTCACTTATCAATTACCATAGCTTCTATCTACTTAAATCAACGCCTACTCTTTGACAAAGTGAGCTAGTCCAGGTAGGGTCCACACCAGCTAAAAGCTTCTGACAATCAGCTCGTGAGCACCATCAACTACAAATTGCTCTCCGTAGTCTCGACACCCTAAAAATCGCTTTAAGAAACTGTCGTTCACTCTCAAAAAGTATTACTGCACTCAGTACACTATAATGCTTAAAATGTAAAAAATAAAAAAATGTGGTCTACCCGCAGCAGTAACAAAAATACTATTTAAAGTAACAATTTTTTCTAAGACTGACAACTTGGCAGGCTTAATTTAAGTAGAGGAAAGTCGGGTAACGTGGGACATCGGGTAACGCGGGACATTAAAATAATATATGTTTTTGGCATAGATTAGACATCCCACTAATGCTAGACAAGCGCGTGATTGCATAATAAACTCATAAGGAGCAGTGAAGCAAGTGCTTTGATATTAAAGTGAGATGAAATGAGAGAGGAGTTAAAACGTCACTGTTACGATTTGCATAAATATCAGCAAAACATATTTCTCTGCTACTTATATATAAGAGACAGAGAATTAATGATAAGTAAATTTTTTATGCACAGACCAATGACTGAATGGATGCTTCCGTATTTCTAAAATGACTTATGTATTGAAACGTTTGGAAAAATGTTTTCGGCTTCGAGAGCGTTCACAAAGTTAGTATTAGCTTCTAGAACGTTTACAGAAGGATGTAGAAAATTCTCGAAACGATAACAGAAATATATAAAAACGGGTTAAAGATGTTGTGGGTCAGTTATTCGAGGTTTTCGATAAGTTTATGAGCATATACGGAAGTATTGGCTAGGTTAGGTTCGGAATTACAACCGAAGAACAACAAGACCTGTTCCAAACACGAAAAGATTACGCCATCGCACATTGCGTGAGCGAGAATCTTGACATGTTCAAAGGAGTTGCAGTCGTATTTTAAAAAAAGTTTGGACCGCTAGAAGAATTACGAAACCAGAAACCGGCGGTCGGAAAAGTTTTAAGGCGACGTGGTGACCGACGCTTTGTTTTCTATCTGGTCACCAAGAAGTACTCATGTACAAAACCGGTATACGAGAATATGTGGCAAACATAATGGAATCTCAAGAGAAAAAATGAGTTTTATAGTATTAAGAAATTGGCAAGCTGAATTAAAGGACAGTTCGAAATATGTTAAAGGTCGTCTTTCGGGAAACAGGCGTTTGAGTGTTGGTCTGCAGTTACCAACCAAGTAGAATATCGGGTCAGGAAAAGTTCATTGAGTGCTACTTCTATGTTCAAGGAAGTTGCCGAAATGGAGAGAGCAGCCGCTATCGCCACGATCTTTTCTACTGGTGTCCCGTCAAGTTTCCTGTTCTGGGACAGAACAGTCTTAAGAAGGGGGCAAACTTAGAGAGCGTTCACGAAGTTATTATCAGCTTCTAGAATGTTTACAGTGTAACGTCCCGTTAGAGTTCATTACATTAAAATTCAATTTTACATTCGTTTATTTTTGCAAATAATATTGCACGTAAATTTATTCAGTTTGGCAACGTCGCGTCGTATTTCGGAAGCGACTGCGTAGTCGACTTGAGTTATAGCTTAAGCTTGCACTTCCGTTTAAACAATCTTGCGTAGTTTACGTGAGTGGTGAAAGGAAGACAAATTTTCTTGATTATGGCGTAAAAACCCATGTAATTTAATTTTTATTCATTCCATCTAATTGTTGGTGAGTTTACCTTTATTTTGATATAATTTTTCTATCGAATTCAACATTTTTAGTGATTTCAAAATGTTACGCAATATTTAGACAAAGGAATTTATTTTGAAGGCCGTTGTTGTAAATGCAGCGTGAGTACATCATGTCATTTAAAAAACCATTCTAATTATTTATATTTAGGGTCTTTTTATTTTCTGGTATTTTGTTTTTACTGGATCTTTTATTTTGGTTTTGTCGTTTAATTAATGGATTATCAGTTATTGAAGTTTATTATACATTGGTTTTATTCCTGCTGTTGAAGAATTTTATCACGTCAACCAAGATGTGCTAAAAATAGAAGATATCCGATGTCATATTAATTGTGGTGAGTCAACTGGAATTAAGTTACTACATTTTACATTCAAGTAATTAAATTGTGTTATTAAAACTTTTCGGAAATCATACTCGTTAACAAAATCAAACGTTTACGACATTTGCATTTAATATCAATTAATAATTAAGTATAAGACTTTTTATTCATTACCGATTTAAAGGTGATTGGCGCCCAAATATTGTTTTAATCCATATTTTGTTTTATTCAAATACTGTTTTATTCTAAATATTGTTTAGATTCAAATAATGTTCATTTTTCTTTAATGTAAATAGTGTATTATGTTAGAGTTAGTAAATTAAAAGGAGTTCACATCTTTGTATTTATTTTCATTCAAGCTCACATCCAGAGGCCTGTGTCTCCGATTGCTGCCGTGGTTATATTATTTTGCTTTTATTAAATGTATTTTCACATTTTTATTACACGTTCTTTATTCGGAATAATTTTTATTACAACAGAAGAATGTAGAAAATTCTCGAGAAGATAACAGAAATATATAAAAACGAGTTAAAGAAATCGTAGGTCAATTATTTGAAGTCGGAAGTGTTAAAAAGATGTTTAAATAAATAAGTGATTCAGGCGTGGTTAAGATAAATATAGCAGAGTATAAACAAGTGTCAGTTTTAGATAGACAGGAGTCATCCGCGGACATTATTTTTCGAGTGTTTGTACTATATAAATTAGTGTAAGTGTTTTTCTTAAATGTCGTTAGATTGAATTAGTTCGTGTAGTTATAAACGTGTATATATTTTTAGTAGTATAAATAAATTAGTTTTAAAATTTGTTACAGTATGTTGCAAAATATGCTCAATCCATTAAATCAAATCCTGTTCTTTTAATTTTGTACGAACATGGAAGTCAGAACGACTTAAAGGTAATTTTGTATGCTCGTGAAAATCATATCTATATGCTAAGCACTCCACCGTATACAACGGACAAAATTTAACCACTGGACAGAACATTTATGAAACCATTCAAAGTCGCTTATAATGATGCAGGTTCAGTATAGACGAGAGCACATCCCGGTGCGAGAATAGAGCAATATGATATAGTAGCTTTGGTGGACACCGCTTTTTCCTGGGCTGCTCGTTTGGACATTGCTCAAACTGGTTTTAAGTGTACCGGAATATATTCTTTGAACAGAAATATATTTACAGACTTAGACTTTTTCCCATCCATGATAACTGATATTCCTGATGCTGATATTGACAATCTTGGTAATGGAATGCTCCAGAGCACGGTCTCTAATGTCAATCATGCAATCGTGCTGGGTCTTTATCAGAAATGATAGTATATGGAATTATTAAAGATCGAATAATACGTGCTGGGTCTTTATCAGAAAATGTAGTCACAGCCAATAAACTTACCGAAGATATGATTTGCTCTGGTGTAAACAAAATTACAGTTGTTGCTCAAGTTTACGCCGATATTAACAAAAACACACCACCTAGTCACCGACTCAAAAAAAATTCTCAGAACTCATCATGTATTTCTACTTCGCTAGATAGCAATACCGCAATCAAAGTTTTGGAAAAATTATCACCCATACTAAATTTTACCTAAAGAAGAATACAAACGAGAAAAAGAAAGACAAAAAAAGTGAAGTTCTAACTTCAACTTCCTTTAAACTTGTTCTGAAAGAAAAAGTACTTGTCCAAAAGACCAAGGAAGTCAAGAAAGTTATTTAGAAAGAAAGTTAATTTCATTGACTCGGCTAAAAAGAAGAATTCGTTAATGAAAAGCAGGAAGAATACAACACAAAATTGGAGTCAATAACAAAAAAACCAGAAGGAATATAACAAAAAAGTTAGATAAAATGCAAAGTACGGTGATGAGTATCAAAGTTAAGGAAAAAATAAGATGGAAAATGATCAAGATAAAGAAAATGAAGTTTGTTTATGCATAATATGCCACAAGAACTTCGATGAAGACTGGATACATTCGAATAAATACCAAAAAAGGGCACTCGAAGAATGTGCAGACGGTCATATCACATCTCTTTTTGACTTATGCAAAATTTCTTCTTAATTATGTTGTCATAATAATGTTTACTACTTTACAGTTAGATTTAATTTTTTTAGTTTCTTGATTAGTGTCCGGATGGCACAACTATCTAGTTTTAACTAGCAGATCTTAATTTGTGTAAATCTCTGTTATATTTGAGAAAAAAATTTGATTATTTTTAATTTCTCTATTTTCAAGTTTTTCATGTTTGCTCAGCATTCATCATTTTTAGGCTAACATCTTTTATTTGTGTTTTCTATGAAAACTGAGTTTATTTTATTTGTTGAAATATTGTTACGTGCAAAAGATGAAACAATGACACTCGCCTAAATTAAACTGACATAAACAGTGTTATGCCGGTGCTCAGTGAAGACGGGGTGGATTATATTCAAAATTTCGCGATTGTTTTGGAAAACTTAAACAAAAACAAAGTCAAAAAGTCAAATCAAAGGGCGCCATGAAGAAGTAAAGCTCAATGGACTTCTGGCCCTTACCAACCACAACCCCAATCTTGAAGGATACTCTCTAAATTGACTTACTTTCAAAGAGTGTATCTCACTAAATTCTGTAATAGACAAAAATTTCACATAACGCAGAAGCCGACTGAATTAAAATCTTGTTTACAATTTAACTATTTAACATTTATTTGCACACTCAAAACAAAATAAAACTATTGAAATTAACGCAAGTTAACAAAATTAACAAAACAAAAAAAATGTAAGTAAAAATAAAGTTAAAACCAAAATAAAATTAAAAACAAAAATTACAATTAATTGAATAAATACAAAAAAATAAAACAAAACCAAAATGTTAAAGAAATAAAATACATAAGAACACTGGTAAATCTTAATTACCTAATGCACGGCCGTGTGCGCATTACATAGAAATTACTTAAATATAAAATGAAATAAATTCATTCATTATAAAACCAGGATGAAAACTTTAATAGTAAAATTTTCCGGTTAACGTCAAACAAATTTTTAACACGGGATTATGTCTCATAGTATCGACAAATACGAACAATAATCAATTACACTGGTCTGCATGAAAATCGGCCCTGATACCATTCTTGACGATTCTTATGTAAAATAACCTCCTGAATCCAAAAATGAGCTCTGTTTTTACCCATCACCCACCTATTTTGGGGGGACCCCATTTTTATTTTATTTTTTGCATTTTTTTTTAGAATTTTAACTTATAGCCGTTAAACATCCCAAAGTAGGTAATAAAATTTATACCAAAGTATATGGCAAAAGTTTTGCTATAAAATGTATATAGAAACAACAATAAAATACAAATATATAAGAACAGTAAAAAAATATCAATAAACAGTTAGGAAGATTCACTGCACGACGCTGGCGATCTCAATACCACATGCAGGTTTGAACAGGAATTTTCGACAGGCTTGAACTTGCATTACTCTTCTTATTATAGTATATTACATTGTTTGCTTAACTGCTTCGATCAGTACATCTATAGCTGTTGTAGAGTTAACTTGTCGACGTTTTAAACGTGCTGGATTTTGTGTTCATTTTTGTTCATTTGTGTAAAACAGTAAAACTACTTTTACTCCGGATTTTTTCAAGTGACTAATTGTGATTTGTGGTTAATGTCGGGCGTTGAATTAATTATGCCACGCGAGTTTAAAAATCATCCCGATAGCTTCTGCTATGTCTGCGAAGAATTAACTTTAAATGTGCAATGAAAACCCCTTTCTCCGCTTGTTAAAACAGCTTATAAATTGTACTTTGATTGTCAAGTTGGCGACCAGGACAAGACTTGGGCTCCATTAGTTTGCTGTACGACTTGTTACAGTAGTTTGACCAAATGGCACAAAGGTACCCGTAAATCAATCCCATTTGCTGTCCCCATGGTTTGGCGTGAACCTCGCTGTCATCTTACAGATTCTTACTTTTGTATGACTTCCACCGTCGGGTTTTTGAGCAAAAGTAAACATACAATTCAGTATCCCAATATTCCGTCAGCTCTAAGACCTGTTCCTCATAACGATACTTTGCCAATCCCAGAGCCCCCAAACACTTATACTCTAGAGCCGGAAATTGATTTAAAAGACTCTGAGCCCCAACCTGGGGCTTCAAATGATACGTTCAATGATGATGAAGAGTATTCCGCAGGTTTAGTTTCTTGGCAACCTCACCTCCTCACTCAATCGGAATTAAATGATCTTGTCAGGGATTTGCAGTTACCCAAGACTAAATCTCAGCTTCTAGGATCGCGACTTCAGCAGTGGAATTTCTTAGAAAAAGGAGTAAAAATATCATCTTACAAAACCAGACAAGCAACTCTGAAATGTCTTTTCTCAGAAGATAAAGGTTTAGTGTTCTGTCCTAATGCAAATTTATTGATGACAGAGCTACAGATGCCATGTGACCCAAACAAATGGAGACTGTTTATAGACTCATCAAAAACAAGCTTAAAAGTTGTCCTGTTGGCAAATGGCAATGACTTCCTATCAGTTCCAGTTGCATACTTGTTGATATAAAGGAAATGTACGAAAACATCTTCAGAATCCATGATAAAATTAGTTATCATGATTATAAATGGAAACTTTGCGCTGACTTAAAAGTTGTTGTTCTACTCACGGGCCTGCAATCAAGATTCTTAAAATATGGCTGCTTCCTATGTGAATGGGATAGCCGAGCCCGAGATAAACATTACATCGTACAGGACTGGCCTCTGCGAGAAAATCTTATTCGTGGTCAGAAAAATGTCGCCCACAATTCTTTGGTTCCGAAGGAAAATATTTACTTACCACCTTTACACATCAAACTTGGATTGATCAAGCAGTTTTTGAAAGCAGTGAACAAGACAGGTGGCACATTTCAATTTCTGAAAACTAAATTTCCTCGTCTTAGCGAAGCTAAAATCAAAGAAGGCGTTTTTGTTGGTCCCCAGATTAGACAACTCTTCCAAGATTCGACGTTTATTGAACACCTAAATCGAAAAGAAAAACGAGCTTGGCTTGCATTTCAAAACGTTTGTAAGAACTTCCTGGGTAACCACAAAAGTGAAGATTATGTCGCTCACGTCGAGGAACTGCTTTTAGCGTACAAGGACATAGGATGTAACATGTCTCTTAAAGTTCACTTCCTTCACTCGCATCTGGACTTTTTCCTTGAAAATTTAGGAACAGTCTCGGATGAACACGGGTAACGGTTCCATCAAGACATCGCTAAGCTGGAGAAGAGATTTTCAGAGAAGTGGAATGCAAGCATGTTGGCGGAGTACTGCTGGTTTTTGAAACGAGAGAGCTGTACCTCAGGGTATAAAAGGAAAGCAAGCACCAAATAACGATGAATATCTTTTTATTTATTACTGTTTATAGCGAAAATAGTTTTTTTTTCCATTTAAATTAAATTCATGTCCATATAGTATTTATTATTATAATAATTATTATAATTATTATTATTGTTCGATAAATAAATTATAATTAATTTATCAAAAAGTGGTAAAATTTGAGATTTGGGGCTCCTTTAAAAATGGTGGGTGATGGAAGAAAACGGAAGACATATTTGGATTCAGGACGTCATGTTACATAAGAATCACCCAGAATATTGTCAGGGATCGATAAAAAATATTTTTTTTGCAGACCAGTGTTATTAATTACATTATCGATGAAATCGTTAATTTGCAACAATCATTTGTCTTAAAAAAGACCAAAGCTTTTAATACATTTAAACGCGTAAATAAAATTCACAAACTATAAGTAATCGGTACAAAATAAATACTTTAAATTGTCGTCATCGTAAATGCAGGAAAGAACTTGTGGTTGATCCTGGGTTGCCAGATGTAATCAGGAAGAAACATTGAAAGGTGTTTCCAGAAGACTATATACCATCGGTAAGTTCTCAATAACTGCAAGCGGATGACATTCTCTTAAAAGCTGTAGACTCTACGATTTAACTGCACTAAAAATTTGAGTTTTCTGCATATTACTCTCTTTTCTTCACCAAAATCACATATATATATATATATATATAAGCTTATTCGTCTACCATTTCTACAATGGCTGTGCTCGAAACTCTATGAAAATCTCACCAAGAAGTACAAAGAGGATGCAATCAGATTAAATAACGTCGCAAACGTAATGTTTGGTTATGGTGTTTGTTTTTGTGTAAACTGTCAAATTTACAAAATATCATATTCCATTACTATCACAAAGATTAGATGTTTAGACTTGAATTATAAAACTGTTTAATAAATTGAAATAACGATTTAATTCCCACGTTATTTGAATAAACTCTCACAAAGAAACCAAGTACAACTGCACCGAGAATGCACTTAAAACAAAGAACTTTTAAACCAACTTAAAATAAACAAACTTCTAAAATATCTTTAATCACAATTATATCTCAGAAGGGAAGCATAAATTACCACTGGAATTTTGATCGAACAAAGAAATTGTCAAATAAACACAATCGCAGAATACAGATGATTCAACAAAATACAAAATTTTATCCACAACTTTGAATTATGACTTTGAATTTAAAAACGTAAAATTACTTATTAAAATGAATCTAAAATCAATGAAACAAATTCAAAATACATGAAATGAATAACGTCTTTCGCAACAATAATCAAACAACTAATCATTTATTTTAAACGACGGTTACAATATTTAGTTTCCATTTTTATTGATTTATAACTTAGTTTACTAGTAATGTTTAAGTTTGCATTGAGTCAAATGCAATTTTCCTTTGTTATTTTTACTGAGTCAGAAAGCCTGACTCAAACTCTAACAGAGTAATCATACTGAAAAATACACTGTTTAGTTGTATCGTTTGATTACTTTAAAATTAAATTTTATTTAAAATTTTGATCAAGGTTGTCGCAGTCATTTCAAAATAAAACATTTGAATAACAAGGTTATTTGAGCGCTATTGTTAAATATCTCTGAAACATGTAGACATCCATTATCTATAAAACAATTTTCACAAAATTATCTACTCAGAACCGGAAAATTATTATGAAAATTAAGATTTTAAAAAGCATTGTTAAAAGCAAATTCACGTATAAACTGGTCTGCGTGTTGTAAGCAACAGTGCTGCCACCATTTTTACGTTAAACGTTTTTTTAAAATTCATTTATGTAAAATGAAATTAAAATTCAAGCAACATACTATTCGCAATTAATATCACGCGCCAGAATGATAACCCGATTTTTCTTCGAAGAAAACTTTAACGTGTACCTACGTAACTACATTAATCAATTACGTAACTTTCTTTCTGGTGACAGCTTACAATAATTTTTATATTTACTATCTGTAACGTGACGTACATCCTGTAATTACTATATATTAAAAATGCATAATTTTTATAAATTGTAAAATAGCGTATCATTAACCGTGACTTAATGTATGTGCGAAATGTTTTTCACTGTAATACAATTTATAAGATACGTGTTTAAATAGTTCACGTAACATGAATTAGGTAACACACTAAAAGCAATAGTGTAAAACGTAAGTAATTTTGCTCTTTTATCGAAAAAAATACGAAAAATCGTTTTGTGAATAGTAGGCTGTCACTAATTTATTTTTCATGATCAAAAACTAAACGTTTTTGATTTAAAAAAGTATATGCCATGCTGATGTCTTTGTTTTCGTTTCAAAACTATTCCCACGTTTCAAGTATATTTAAAACCGTATTCAAAACTACAACAAACGTAAATCTGATTTTAGTCAATTTTTTTCGTTGTTCTTATTGCGATATTGTCAAAAAGAACAAGCAGCATTGTCGCTTGAATTAAATCCTTTTGATTTAGAAAAGGTCGTCCTTGCTGCGATTTAGTAATACATATAAAAAGTGTCGCTTAAAACTTTATTATTACTTGTATTTCACAATTATTTCAGGTGACAAATGTTGTATGATTTTATTTGATTTAGTCAGTTTGTGCACGTTTCTTCAGTTGTAAGTGTCCTACAAAAGACGTTCAAAAAGTAAGTCTGTCTCTAATCTGCACTTATATTTTAATTTTACGCCATTTTTGTATAACGTTGATGTTAATACTGCAAAGAATGCTATTTGTTGTTATCGCTGTATAGTTAATACATTCTTATTTTAATTGTTCGTGTCGTTTTGCAACTATTTTGTTCTTACCAAATCATTAAAATAAATTAGTGTGTAGAAAAAAATTAAATAGCACACATTAGTATATTAATAAGTTGAGCTCACATTATACTAGACAGTAATAACAAATTCGCGTGTACTTGTATGGACTAAACAAATACACTAAGTAAGTAGAGATTAATTGCTGCTGAATACTTTAACTGTAAAGATCGTTTATTAACAATTCTATTTTTTTAACTGCAGGTTAAAAAATCACAGTAGAAATAATCAACATATAACCAGTACCAAAAAGTAAAAACAGATTTTAGAAATTAGGTTGGCTACACTTACAGATTCATATATTGCGCCATTTTGATCACATAACCATACATTAATATTAAAAAGTAATAGTTTTTTTTTTTTGATAAAATTACATATTGACGTTTAAAATCTATAGTTAAAGTTTTATATTTAATTAGTGAAGTTTTCAAGATTTTTTGTTTTATTCAAAACTATGAAACAAGTTTTAATATTCTGATTATAAGCGACTTTCGGCTTAGACCGCATCGTAGTTAAGCACCTAGACTTTTAGGCTTGATCCTAGTCTTTTTTGCCGTATTGTCAATCGTGAACTCAAACAATCTGACGTTTCGCAAGACATTGCAGCTTGCATCTTCGGAGTGGTAAAAGTCAGTGACAGTTAACTACGACGCGGTCTAAGCAGAAAGTCGTTTATAATCAGAACCAAAGTAACCGAGAAAGCTTAAGATTTAAGTTTTAATATACCGGGTGACCCAAGGAAAACAGACGGATATGTGGTCAACAGAATTTTAAACACAAAAACACGTCAATTTTTATATTAAAAGAGACAGCTTTTTGCTGTATATTTCACCCTTTTTAAATACCTTAAACTCATTTCTTATTTCGTGTTTTGCATCATCAAATTCTTTATTAAAAATTATTAAAACTTCAAAAAAGTGCACTGAATTCAAAAAAAGATCTTTCAAATAAGGTTTTTTTACATACTCAGAAACTTGTTGAAGTCAATCCACCCCATTCTGCTTGTTATCGCCTTGGTTTTGGCTTGGTCTGAGGTAACATTGTTATCGCTAGCAAACGAGGTTAGACGATTTTTGGTTTGCCTTTGAGTAGTTTTTTTGATACGACGTTATTAATATGCTGCAGAGCTTCATAAGGACCATTTGCAGCTTCGGCGACAAACTACGTTTTTTTAGGTTTATACAGTTTTGTACCGTGACGTCATATCTGGTCTTCATTCTGTTGCTGGCAATTTGCGTAATTTTCCAAACCGCCTATATAGTTTGTCTAGCCCCTTCATCAACATGCTGACGTATGTTTCTTTTTTTGTTTTTTTCCAAATTTTAGGTTGCATGACAGTCGTATTTTCCGACCAAGCATGACACTTTGGCTTAATACTTTTTTATTTTTTTATTCATCCGTTCACTAATGCTATCAGATTAAGGATGAAGAAGCGTTGGCTTAGTTTTTTTAATTCCCAACAGTTGGAAATTTCTTTGAACAGAGCAGATTTAAAGTTGTGGCCTTGGTCGAAATGTAACTCCACCGGAACTCCAAAATTTTTTTACCAAAACGTCTGCGACTGTAGCTGTTTCTTAATTGGGTATGGCGTCAGCCTTTATCCATTTCGTGAAATAATCCATCGCCACCAAGATGTATTTGTTTTCCAAACCAGATTCGAGGATAGCTATGGGGCTTTGATTTTTGCTGAACCTTTCAATTACGACTCCATTCTATGACGTTCTATTTCCAGTTCACTCAGTAGAATCTTTCTCAAACTAATGTCTTCTTCGCGCGAAAGTGTTTTCCTGATGTACCATTGCAATAGAGGCCTCAGGGGTCGTTAACCAGCAAAATTCTTGTCAACCAAACAAAGAATCAAAGATAAAGTTAACCAATATACAAATCGGTACTTAGAATGTACAGAGATTGTACCAGCTCGGTAAAGTACATAACGTTGTTCAATAAAAGTATAAGCTGAACATAAGTATTCTAGAAGTAAGTGAAAGAAAATGACCTAACTTGGGACATATTTTAACAGAGGATGACACAATATACTATTTCGGTAACAACGATATTCGTCACAGTTATAATCAACAAACAATACAACGGCGCACTAGAAGGATTTATCTCAATCTCAGAAAGAGTAATGATTTTACAACTAAAAACATCCCATACAAAATTAAATCTTATCCAAGTATACGCCCCTACGGCAGATAAAAACGAAGATAAAACAGAAAAGTTTTACCAGCAGATCGACGAAACCTTGAAGGTAAAAAAAAACAAAGAGATGACAATCGTTATGGGCGACATCAACGCAAAGATCAACGAAGGAAAAACAGGAAGATTTGCGAGTAGACATGGACTAAGGGAACGTAATGAAAAAGGAGACCGTCTGCTACAATTTAGCCAAGAAAACGAATTAATGTTTACAAATACATTTATTGAATTACCAGTAAGACGGCTGTATACATGGCGGTCACCTGCAGATAAACCTGACAAAATAGTTAGAAATCAAATAGACTAAATTTTGATAAAAAAAAGTTACTGTAATGCTGTTACAGCACTCAAAACCTTCCCAGGAGCAGATGTTTCATCTGACTACAACTGTTTTACAAACTTTTCAATGTCATTCCCCACTATAAGTCCATCATCCACGTACACTACTACAAACATTTTAATTGCATTAGTCCTGTTAACGAAAAGACCAGGATCAGCTTCACTCTGTTTAAAGAGCTGTCTTTCAGTCATAAAATTCTCCAATCGTTTGTTCCAGCACCGAAGAGATTGTTTCAACCCGTAAATACTTTTATTGACTTTACACACTGTTTCAGTTCCATCTTTGAAGTCTTCTGGTTGTTGTATATATACTTTTTCCTTCAAGTCACCGTAGAAAAAGGCCGTCTTCACATCAAATTGCCTTAATAACAGTTTGTCAGAAGCTGCAACACTTAGTAGTGTTCAAACTGTATCCAAACGTGCTACTGAACTAAAGATTTCTTTATAATCAATGCCTGGTTTTTGCAAATAGCCCTTTGCAACTAATCTTGCTTTAAATCGTTGCACTGATCCATCGGGTTTTGTTTTAACCCTTAAAACCCAATTAATTTCTTTCCTTTTGGTAGTTCTATTAACTCTCAAGTATTATTTTCGTTCAATGAAGCACTTCTGTCATTGCTTCTTGCCATTCATTGGAATTTTCAGAATTTATTGCTGTATTATAATCTTCAATATCTAAGTGTTCAGCACATAACACATAAACACTTAAATAACCAGGCTTTTTTATTTGTCTTCGAGTTGATATTTCATAAGAGTACTTTTCTTCGGGAACCTAATTTATAGTTTCGTTGTTTACATTAGGTAAGGAAATATGCTCATGTTGGTTAACTGCTACAACTTTCTCTTTAACTGACGCCTTACTTTCATGATCACGAGAAACTTTAAACTCAACATTTTTCATTGATGAGATATCTTTTGAGTCGCTGTGAGTTTTCTTTTCAATTTTATCTGACGCAGTTCAACCCTGATCTTAATTTGTAAAATATCACATCCCGACTTAGCATTACCTTATTCTTCTGCCTTATCCACACTCGATACCCATCTCTTTCTCCACAATAACCTACAAAGTAACCTACATCACTTTTCTTATCCCATTTTTTCTTTTTTCGTTCCGGTATATGTACAAAGCAAGCGGTTCCAAATTCATATGGACTTTTTTCAGGTATTAGTGTAGGTCCAGTTTGATTGAAAACATAACTTGCCGTGTTTACTGCTTCTGTCCACAGATTAATTGGTAACCCTCTGGAATGAATCATTCTTCTTACAGATTCCTTCTCTGTTGCACTATTTCGTTCAGGACTATACGGCAGTATGATCCTCAAACTGATTCCTCTTAAATTTAAAACACTTCGTACATTTCCATTACTAAATTCTGTTCCACCATCACATAAAAGTTGCTTTACAGTGTGAGCCTTTGTCTCGGCCTCTTGCACAAATGTCTTTAGACATTCTGTCACCTCAACCTTTGATTTAATAAAAAACACTCTTCTAAACTTACTACAGTCATCTTTGAAACACAAAAAATATCTAGCACCACTTATAGATTCTGTTTGCATGGGTTCATATAACCTTTTTAATGTCTTTTTACCACTTAAACACATACGTCTGCTTTTCAAAAAATCTTATTTGTTTCCAGTTGCATGAAACTTAAAACCTTTATTTATGACTTCAGCAATGGAAAATAGGTTCCTGCCAATATCTGGTACCTACCATACACTTTATAAATGATTTCGTGTCCACACTCCATTTACGTTTACTTCCACGTTTATTGTGCCTTGCCCATAAGCATTTATAATTTCACGATTTTCTACTTGGATCTCTTTTAGATTTGAAAACGGTTTATAAGCTACAAAATATTCCTTTTTTATTGTCATGTGCATAGAAGCACCAGAATCTGCAATCTATGCATCTAATTCATCATCGCCATTTTTCATACAGATAAATGCACCACCGGTAGGTTTCGTAGTTGAACAGGTCGTTGAATATACCGACGAATTTGAACCGCCCCCCTCTGTCAGCCTTTTTGGACAATTCTTAGCAAAATGGTCTACTTTATGAGATTTGAAGCACTTCCAACTTTTTCGTTCTTGAGCCTTTTTTTCCCGCTACTTTTACCATGCTTTGCAAACAACGCCGTTGTATCATTTCGTTTTTCGGGTAACCTCATTTCAATGAGTCTTAACCTTTCTGTTAATTTGTTTATTGTTCTGTCTTGAAGAGACACAGACTTCCAAACGCTTTTGAATTCAAAATATTCAGGAGAAAGCGTTGACATTACTCGACTCATTAACAAAAGATCAGAAAGTTCTGTTTACAATGGTCTTTTTAGTTCTGCATTTAATTCACTGAAGTTTTACTGTAACAGAGCAATGTGACTTGCGATATCCTCTGTTGGGTTCTTTTCACAACTAAAAAAACTTTCCATAAGTCTATCTACCCGTGGTTCAAAACTGTTCATAAAATGAAATCAATTTATTCCACACAGCCTTTGCACTTCCACACGTGGCAGTCAAGTCAATGTTGGCGTCATTCATGGTAGTCATCAGGGTTAACTGAGCTAGTGCATCCGCCTTTTTGAAAGCCGTAACTTCAATTTCATAAACCTTTCTTTGTTTGTCAGAAGCTTTTAATAACATGACTGGCACGATTGCCATTTACTACATCGAGTACTTCTTGATGCGTCAACAGTAACTCGATTTGACGCCGCCACTTATTCCAATTGTTTGCGCCTTCTAATTTTTATACTTGTGTTTTAAAATCCATCTCCCGTCGTTTTTGCTTCTTCACGATGCAGATGAAAAGTATGAATCAAATGCTAGTTCCTTCACTCGTTATTTTTACTGCACACGATCAAATTTTAACGACCACGTGCCCTTGTTACCCGATTTTAAAAAACGTTCTGGGCCCATAACTTGTTGGGATTTTATCAATAAACAAAACATTCCTTAATAAAAGTAATTATTTATAACATATACATTTAACTAACTTAACATGAAACAAACTACAATAGGTACATAAAACACAACAACTGTTAAAAGCGTACAATACAATTCGCGCAACCTGATTTCTTATTTTAGAATATAAAAGTTCCTACTTAGTAACAATAGCCCTGTTGCCAGATTGTACAAAAACTTAATGTTTTGTCAGAACAACAACCCCCTAATTGCAAATGTCACAACTAAAACTCAAAAATATAAAGAGATATAAGGGAACTCTTAGGATGGAGACCAGAAAACTCAAAGACCCCGAAATAAAAGAAAAATTACAACGGTTTATCAACAAAAACCTGGACAAAATGAATACAAAAACTGAGAACATCGATAATCAATGGAAACCGGTAAAACACTGCCTCTTAAAACCTTGCAAAAAAAATACTGAAGAACACCATAAAAAAAGATGAATGGACAACGGACGAAATACTGAACATGATGGAACATCGAAAAAAACTCAAGATTCAGGATGTTATAAGATACAGAAAAATAAATTTTGTAATCAAAAAAAGATAAGAGAATCCAAAGAGAAATACTTCGAAAAAAAATATTTTTAGTTTTTTATAGAGATAATTCCTTCTAACAATTTATTCAAATGAAAAAATGCTTAACATTAACAGTTTATTAGATATTTTTTCCACTACTAGTTGTATACGCTTGCATTATTACGTATAATAGAAGGCCGTAAAGTTGTACTTTTTTAAGCGCAGGTAAATAATATTTCATTATTAACTAGTAGTTAATAATGAACATATTTACATTTTCTGATAATACTACAACAGTTTCAAAGAAAAAAAGTTTACCAAACTGCGTACCAAGAGCAAGAGATTTTATTTAAAGCTAATTTAAGTTTTCAAATCGCTCAATTAATAAATTAATTTAATTTTAAAAAGTAAGCTATTTGAAGTTCGCGCTTAACTAAATGTGAATATTATTAAATTAAATATGTTTTAGATATAATCAATGCTTAAAATAATAATGTTGTGTCAATTTAAACAACTTTAGCAATAAAAACTTACGTTATCTGTTTATTTTTGTGTTTTAAATCACAATTAAGAATTACGTCAAAATTAATTCTATTAAACTAATGACAACTGTCAGAATTACTGACTTGATTTTTAATTTAAAATTAATATCTTAAATTTTAAATTTGATTTAGTAACAGGTAGAAAGGTGTTAATAATTCTAGTAGTGGAAAAAATTGTATATATAACACGGTTGAGAAGTTCATTATAACCTGCGCGATTTATATCCCTCGACGCTTCGCGTCTCGCGATATAATCTATCGCTTAGGTTATAATGATGCACTTCTCAACCTTGATATATAATATACTATTATTTATATTTTAAAATGAATTTTTGGTAAAAGATAACTACTGTGCTTGTAGTTTACGCAAAACCTCGTAGATCCATTTTTCTTTTTTACTAGTATTATTTGGAGCGCCCAAGGTTCGATCACAACTTCTCTCTCCATATTCATAATAATTTGTTTGGTTTTTTATCTTTTTGCCAAAGAAAACCGATGTGGATGTTGTCGTATCGGTTGAGCGTCTCCGGTATTTATTTTCTGTTTTATTACGTCAGTTCTTTTTTTGGAACTATTATCTAGCGCAAACACATCTTGATACTAATGGATCAACACTTCAACTTTAACCAGCTGGTCTTGGTTGAGATTTTGGCACTTGTAGCAATAATGTCTAATAAGTGTTGTGGACACTTCTTTTACGTAGGTTCACTAAAACTCTGTTTGAGGTACTGGTGTACATTGGTCTACCACTATTAATTCGAGTTTCCATTGGTTCAATCTCTACACTATCAGGCAGGGTCACGTCTTCACTTAATGAGACTTGTACGGCAGCCTACTGTGTTAAATGAAAACAAATGTCTTTACTGTCAATCTTAAGAACATTATTCTTCATATCTAAATGTAACGTTTGTAACGTTTATTCCCAAGGTAACTTCTTTCATGATGTCGGCTACCAGTACTTGATGGCCGAGTACTTTATTGTTTAAACCAATAATTACTTTTATTTGTCCATGAGTAGGTATTTTTTTGTCATTTGAATGGTAATCTCCGGTACATGACTAGACGAGATTAACTATTGTCTCTTTTGATCAACTGGTTCCAGACTTTTAATCGTTTTTGTCTTCTTCTTAGATTTAAGATAGTGTTGTTGTACGTTGCCTATTGCACCGCAGTTCAAAATTGTCAGGACTTGATGTTGTGCCTGGATATGTTGGACTCAAATGCCCTTGTCTAATACCGACTAAAAAAGTCATCATCTGTCATCGGCTTCTGTTTTTTCCGCGAAACCGCCGTTAGGCATTACTTCACGGAAGGAGGATCTAGCTACTGATCTTCCGTCATGTGGTCAAAGTCAAGGCTTCTTATCTTTGCTCGTCTTTTTTCTATGCGGCAGAGTTCCTGTAGAACTTCCGTCGCAAATGAACTTGTTGCTTCCCAAGCAGCCTTGGAGAAGAGCATAACTTTTATTCGGGACTCTGGCTAAAGTTTCTCATTAACGGCAGATTCCCAATTACTGCGTAATGTATGAAAGCGTAGGCACGCAAAGAACACGTGTTTAGCGTCTTCACATACTCCGGAACAAGACGGGCAATCCGAAGAATCTTCATGTTTAAACCGATAAACGTATGCTCGGAAGCACCCATGTCCAGATATCATCTGTGTGAGGTAGTAATTGACCGAACCATGTATGCGGTTCACCCAAACATCAGTATGTGGGATAAAACGGTACGTTCATCTACCCTTCGTTCTGTTGTCTCAAAGAAAGCGCTAGCTACTCTTAAGGCACTCAATCGGTAAACTGCATGATGCAATTGTTCTTTTTAATTCTTGTGTTCTTAAGGCATTAGCTCAAATATGGATTTCATACGTGAGTACTGATGTGACTACTGACGACAGTAATGCTCTCCTCTTTTGCTTTGGTCTTCCTATATTAGGCATCAGCCGTGATAGGGTTACTCTGACTGCCGAAGCTTTGGCACTTACGTGATCTACTTGCTGTCTGAATTTCAGTCAGGCGTCAATCATTATTTATTTCTTTAAGGAGCCTTCCAACTATTATTACAGCGACGTCATCTGCATATGCTACGAGTTTGGCTGCCGTAAGCATCTTCAATCGCAAAAGCCCATTGTACATGATGTTCCATAAAAGAGGACCCAAGACTGAGCCCTATGAAACCCCTCCAATGATTTTGTATTCTTTTGGACCCTTCTCCTTATCGTATTTCAGGATTTTATCAGTAAAGTAGCTAGCTACCATCCGTTGTAGATATCCTGGTACGTTCATTTCGGCAAGTGCTCTGCTAATGCAATCCCATTTAACAGAGTTGAACGCGTTTTTTATATCAAGCGTTGCCACTAAGCAGCACTTTTTTGCACCTCTATTCCATCTAGTTCCCGCAATCGATTCCTTGGCTGTGTTAACAACAAGGTCAATCGCATCCAAGGTAGACCGACCTTCTAGGAATCCGTATTGGTTGCTAGCCAGCAGCGGTTCGACTGCTTCTTCAATTCTTGTGGACTATGCGTTCAAGTATTTTTCCAACTGTATCCAGCATGCAGAGTGGACAGTGTGATGTTGCTTCATTCGGTGGCTTCTTTCCTTTAGGTAGAAGTACCAGCCTCTGTTGCTTCTATTGGCGTAGGAAAGTGTCTTCTTCAAGACATGCATTATAGACCTTCAAAAAAAGTACGGGCGCCGATTTGATGGCCAATTTTAATGCAATGTTTGGGATTCCATCCCGGCTAAGAGTTTTGGTGTTTCCCACTCTACTACATGCTTGCGTTAGTTGTTCTTTTGTGATTGGCGGAATTTCTTCCATTTGGTGCTGCTCTGTCGTATAGTTAAACTCTATTTGGTGTGGAAACAGCGCAGTAACAATCCTGTGTAGAAATTCAGGGCATATTGGTGGTAGCATTGGCTGACTTCTCAAGTGGTTCATGACCACTTCATGTGGCCTGCTCCACGGTTTCTTTTTTAGTCTAGAGATCAGCTTTTGCCAACATTGTCTCTTGCTTTCTTTAATGGTTTTTTTAAGCTTACGGCGTGTTTTTTTGTACTCTGTCACCAGTTCTTCCGAGTTTACTTCTTTTTGACCACGTTAGGATGCCCTTCTCTTGGGAGACACTCCTTCCGGAGTTAAGCAATGTGGTTATTCCACCAGTGTACCGATCGTAACTTGTTTGTGTCACGTTTTCTAAGCATGCTGGCGTCACAGACTTCCGTGATCCTTTTCATCAGTTCCCCTGTTTTATTTTCAGCACTTCCGCCACTTACTGGTTGATTGTCCAAGAAAATAGTAAACGCGTTAGGGTCAAAAGTGGTTGCCTTCCAACCAAAGGAGTTAGTTTTCCTATCTGCTCTTTTAGTAGTCTGGCTGGTAGCTACTTCCCATAGTATCGAACAGTGGTCACTTTCTATATACGTATCCGTCACTTTCCAGAAGCAAATTCTTTTAGCAAGACTGCTGCTGACGAAGGTGACATCCACAATGGAACTTACCTCTCCTTTAATAAACGTTGGTTTATCTCCTCTATTGAGGAAGACTACTTCTAGAGTGGACATGGCCTCTAGTAGGGCTTGTCTTCGTGCATAAGTTTTCCCACTACCCCAATCAACTGCCCAGGAATTGAAGTCTCCGGCGATTGCCACGTGAGGGTGCTACTTTGCATCTTCGGTTAGTCGATTTAGGAAGTCTGTGAAAGCGTCAAGTGTGAGACTTGGTAGCGCGTAGCAACCGTAGAAATGAATCCCGTTCACTCTTGCATTTAGTGGAGAGATAACCATAGTGCAATTGACCCAGCCAATCCTGATCTTGCTATGCTCGCCTATTACGTTCTTTACTATCGACGCCGGCAGTGTCACTGAGGCTGTCTGGGTACCCCCATAGGCTTTACGAAGTGACCTGATAGAGTCTAGTGTGACGCACTCATCTCTCATGACTTCGGCATCTTTTTTGACGATTTCGGCGATGACTTGTCGTAGCCCCTGAACAACATAAGCTCAATTTGCCATATTTCGGTTATATCTGAATGAAATCGATGAGAAAAATTTCAAAAAAATTATAGCATGCTAGAAAGTCAATACAAACGTGTTCATATCACTTCAAAATCGTTTTATAACAACATAATCTTAAAAAAATATGTAAACATTCCTTCGCCATTCCTTATAAGAAAGGCGTGTGGTGAATACACCGGTTTTTTTATTGATTAGTTTTCACTCTTTTTTTATATATTCGACGAATTTAAACAATTTCTACCGTTGGCAAACGAGTTACCGGCATAAAAAAAGTTTAATAAACTAAGTTTATAAAAACACGTATATAAAATTAGTTATTTATATACACGTTAGATCGCAACCTGATACCAATGTAACGATTTTTAAAAACTAGTTTATTTTAAAATTAATTAATTACACATAATTTGTTAATTTTGGTTTGTTTTTTTTAAAATACAACGTTGACCTGCTGCTGCTCAAGTGGTTTTATTCACGGCCCGTCATGACAGGTGGTAACACCAGAAAGTTTTCTTTATCCTGCCATGACCTCGAATTCAATTTCTTAACTCTCCTCACATCACTAAGTCTGAACACTTTGGTGTAACCAGCTACAGGCAGCACTTAATTTAGAGCACATAGTCTTACACATTAAGTTTGGACGCATATAACCAAAACGAACAATGCAGGCTAGCACAGATAATGAACTAAAATGGATTAACGATAAGATTGATTGTATAAAGGGGTTACAGCAGTTTTTACAATATGACTAAAGACATCGGTAATAACACGCCACGGGCCAACCGGTAGTATTATCAACGCGCAAATGACTAGTAACATACGGTGGTACGGAGTAAATTAGATATTAATCATTACGTGCCAAGCAAAACTATGTCCTACTACAACAATTGCGCTAAATCACGTCGACCTTAGAACTTAAACATCTTTGTACCTTTGACTACACAACTTCTATTCTTTATCCTTTGTTTGTAGTAGATTTGTAATAAAACCGCTTATTTCTCTCAATGCATCTTTGCTACTCAGTATCACCTGTACGAGGTTTGATCAATGTATCTTATGTTGTGTAATCAATGCGTTTCTTTCAGCTTGCCAGTGCTTACAGTCGAACACGGTGTGATCCACGTCGTCTACTTCTTCCTCACACAGGAAGCACGACTGTTCATCTTTCTTGCGAATGCCTGTTAAATATGCCCCAAAGTAGCTATGTTCGGTAAAGGCTTGGGTGATATAAATGTTCCCATGTTTCCAGATGGTCCACTCTCTGATATTTGGAATTAATTTCCGGGTCCAAGCAGCTTTTCGATACCAATTTGTTTTGCCACTTTTGCAGAGTTAACTCTTTCTTCTACCAGTAATTCAATCGGTGTAGTGCTCGCCAGAACTCTAGCAGTTTCTAGGAATATTGTTCTATAGACCGAGGTAACTCTCATCACTATCTTCTTTTGCGTTCTTTCTAGCATGTGCATTGCCTTTATTTTAACGTTTTGTGCCATATTGGCGCTACGTATAACAGCGACGAATGGACCGTTGACATAATTAGTTTCCTTTTGAGACTCGCAGCTTTTTTAATTCCAAGCTTTGTTGTAGCTTCAATCAGTTCTTTCTCCGTAAAGTGTGGCGGACAAATGGTCTCTCCAAAATGCCATTTATGCAATTGTTGCCTTCTCTTTATTCAGTGCTCTCGTGGCGTTACCTGATTTAAGTTTTTTTGATACGATTTTAAGCCCCGTGTTACGTGCAAAAGTTAGAACCATGACACTTGCCTGAAATAAAGTAACATAAACGAAGTTTTGCCGGTGTTCAGTGAAGAAGGGGTAAGTTAAATTCAAAATTTTGTGACCGTTTGGAAAACTTAACAGAAAATACAACCAAAAGTGAAAATTCAAAGGGCGCAAGGAAGGAGTAAAGATCAAACGGACAAGAAGCCCTTACCAACCACGAGTCCGCTTCAAATAGATACACTCAAATGAGACTTACCTTAAGAGTGTATCACACGAAAAATCTGTAATATTCTAAAATTCACATACGCGAAGGCCAACTGAATAAATACTTTGTTACATTTAACAATTTAACATTTATTACAAAAATTGAAATGAAAATTGGAAAAGCAAGCAAAACAGGAAATTACATTAAAACTTCAATCAAACTAACGCAAACAAAATCTTAAATTAAAACAAAACTAAATAAAAAGAATAACATGGTTACGTTGAAACAAAATGAAAATAATTTACGAAAAAACCAAATTACATTTAAGTAAAATAAAAAATATACATATAATGCACGGCCGTGTATGCTTTAAAAAAATAAAATACATATTTATAAAATAGCATGAATTTCGTAAATGAATAAAAGGAAACAAAATCGAAAATCTTAACTTTATAATACGCAAATAATAGATTTTTTTTCATGCGTAACACTTTAAACGTTGGTTACATATCGTCTTTTATTTTTGTTGTTTAGTAATAATAATAATTAAAATTAAAATTAGCACACGTAAACACCATAAATAGTTTGAATCATCGAAATATTATTATCAATAAACTTCTATAATTAATTTCAAAGCTTTTCAATCACTGAACTCGCAAATATATAGCTTACTAGATAATTAATAAATAGATTGAAATTTTTATTCGTAGACGGACTATTGGTTAGCTCAATAGAAAACCACAAACATTTGAACAGATACCGTAGAAAGATTTACAGTAACCCGCCACCAAGGCAAAAATATAACCGCATCGTACAACTCAACGAACACGATTTTACATTAATTTACCATAACATTTTAAAGCAAGTGAAATTATTAAAGGCCGTAGATTTTACGAACTAGGAGAAACAAACCTCCACTAACTGAACTAAAAATTAACGTTTTCTGCCTACCACCTTACCAACTACATTTCGTTAATTAAGACATTTCGAACCAAACCAATAAAAATATTTAATGATTTGATTACGGTCGTAAAGATTACTTGTTGAAACTTGAATCATAATACTGTCTAATAAATTATAAAGATGACTTTATTCTAAATGTAATTTAATTAAACTAACACCAATAAACTAAGTACGAATGTACTTAATACAAAGAACTTTTAAACAAACTTAAAATAAACAAATTGCTGAAATATATTTAATTACAATTATATCTCGGAAGACAAACATAAATTACAACTGGAATTTTGACAGAACAAAGAAAATGCCAAATCAACGTAAATGCAGAATACGAATGTTTAAGCAACATAATAATTTCTAAATAATTGAATACAAAACTTTACTTAAAAAACTGATTGACAAAGATGAATCTAAAAACGTAAAATATCTTCCTTAAATCAACGTGAAATCAATAAAACAATTTCAAAGTACATGAAACGAATAACATCAATTCAATATTACCTGGTCTTTCACAAAAGAAATTCTGTTTTTCATAGATTCTTATCGAGCTCGAAGCACACATCCTTCCAAGCTATTTTTTGCTTTTTGTATGGCAGCCTTTGCGTTTTTAGTTGTTCTAGCTTCTTTGACCCCCAATATAGTGTGTTCTTGCTTTTTCCATCTTTGTTGCGAAGCATACTCTCATTGCAGGCATGTGTGATTGCTTGGTTAAATTTTTGCAGGTCTATTGAGTCATTTTCTATTTCTATTTGCTCTCTTAGTGTATATCTATGATCGCTGAGGCTCTCTTCGTTCAGAACATTTTATTTGACAATCTTCTGCGCCGCTTCTTTTGTACAGAAGGTAAAGTCAATCCATGATTTTTTTTCCTCCGCTTTGGAACGTTGGAGTCATACCGGCGTTTAAGATCATAAGGTCTCCCGTAGCTGACCATTCTATTATAGTATATTGTTCGATTTGGCCGAGTCCCATACTAGTGTCTTCACATTAAAGTCGCCACCTTTACTTCTTTTCTCTCGTCCCTAATTGTATATAATAAAGTAGTAAGATTACTGTCATCTATATAGGTTATACATAACAATTCTAGAAACGGATGTTGCGGAGCTCATAACTGTAAAAGACTCCTTTGTCGTGCATATCACTACTTTTAACTAACATTAATAAAATGTAACGAATTTATAACCGCACGTGGACTTTATTTATTTAAATTGGTACAATAGTTTTTAAACTTTTCACTAGACTTGATTAGAAACATACATTAATATTTTTACGTTATCTGATCACGAACATTCCATCTTCGCGAAGTTTCCAAATACTTCGGGAACGCTCAAAAGATCACGTCTTAAAAACTTTTTGAGTTCTTCACAGTGCCTACTTCGTGCAATTATTTTAACTTTTGTCTGCAATTTGTTATATTTAGCATGTGTTTAATTAATTGATTTATTTAAACTTATGTAATTGAACTTATTTTAACACAAAAACTTGCAAAATTATCGTAGATAGCCGATCTGAAAATAATTTCTTTTTTAGCGCCTTTCTCTTTAATGTAATTTTAATTGTTCCAACGTTTCACTAATGTCATATAAATGACTTTGTTTAAAAAATTGGAAAAACTGTGTAGAAGAATTTTACTACTATATTACAATTTAGTAGATAAACCCACAATGTGCTAAACTTTATTTATTGTTATTGTTTATTTACTTGTGATAGTAGCTAATTATTTACTGATTTTTTGTCTGTTTCGTTTAAAATTCTGCTAATTTTAAAATAACAGTATCTATACAACTAGAAATACTTTATGTATATGTAAATGCGCGTCTGAACTGTACAATTATATGTAATTACAGAAAAAATGAAAGGAATTGAAAATTACTATATAATACCATGCTTAATAAACAAGTCAACAAGTTTAATGGTCTAACTGGTATTAACGATTGAATTTAGTTTGAAATTGCTTTTACCAAATTACAGTGAGATAAGCGTTTAGTTTATTTACGTAAGTACACATATTTAAATTCGAGTTTTTATCACAGAATAATTTAATACGCAACTTTGTTTACGCAATTGTATCACATATTGCATATAATAACAGGCGTATTTTTAAATTTTATTCAAAAAATGTCATTGTTTCTATAGACTGACATCTTTAAATACCCGAATTGTCAAAAAACTTTGCAAAAGTTTAAATATAATTTTTTTTTCAATTAATAGGAAGCGTGTATAGAACCGTGCGCAAATTTAGATGAATTAAGCTCAATCTTCTGCAAGTTATTTAAACAGATGCATAAATAATAGTTTGCTGATTACGCGTAATCGAGCTATTGTGTTTGAACAGTGTCGTCTGAAAACGACCAATTAATAACCATTGTGGAGTCAGCCAAAGCGAAATTAGTCCCGAAGAATGGTTTATAGAACGAGTTGCTTTCTAATGTTGCATCTAATGGTCTTTGCAAAAGGGGCATCGATCAACAAACCTCCTAGCGATAGTAAACAAATACTTTTTCTTGTATATTTATGACTGATTGTTGTTTTTTCTAGGTAATTTTGAAGCGATTTTATCGATGCCTGAGCAAACTATATTGTTGCAAGGTAATTGAATTCCGTTTAAGTATAAGTTGGCTTAAGACTCTTTTCTCAGTGTACTGCGATTGTAATTTCCCTTACAGATAGAAACTATTGGCAAAGAGACGCCCAAGAGTTCATCGAGCGTAAAATTTATAATAATCGGATTCCTGAAAGACAGTTTGCTAAAAATCTTATTATATTTATTGGAGACGGCATGGGAGTTACTACTTCGACGGCGGGTCGTATATACAAAGGACAACGCACGTCAACTGGCAGAGGAGAAGATTACTCTTTGTCTTTTGATCACTTTCCGCACGTTGCTTTGGCAAAGGTATTAAAGCAACTGGTTAAAGCATGCACTAATTTATTTATTTCAGACATACAACGTGGATAAACAAGTACCCGACTCGGCTGGTACGGCTACAGCAATATTCACTGGTGAGTATCATAATTAACTAACAAACTCACTAATCGTATGTAGGAATCAAGTCAAGATACAACATGCTCGGACTGGACGTGCGCAACGAACTTGGTAAATTCAAAAGAAGCGTTTACGAAGATAGTGAACTAACGTCAATTATGACTTGGGCACAAACCATGCATAAAGACACAGGTTGTTACAATTACTATTTAATTTGCTTTTATTAACTAAAAAAACTTAGGAATTGTCACCACAACTAGGGTAACGCACGCCACCCCAGCAGCGACTTACGCTCACAGTCTACACAGAGATTGGGAATGCGACTCGTTAGTTCCACAAGGTTATAGAGATCATGTTAAAGACATTGCCAGACAACTTGTCGAAGATTATCCAGGCAGGAAGTTCAATGTAAGTTTCATCAATCGTAAATTGTTTTAAATACTCGTATTAGGTTATTTTTGGCGGTGGCCAAGAACAATTTGGTTTTAAATTGTTTAACAAAGAAGAGAAATCGGTTTGTGCTCGTACCGATGGAGCTAATTTGACTGAGGAATGGTTCACACTAAACGGTAACGACTCGCGGTATTTTGTTGTTGACGAAGAAGGTTTAAATAACGTACCGGATGACGCCCGCCACGTTTTAGGCTTATTTTCGTGGAGCCATTTACCGTATGAAATAATAAGAAAACGAGTAGCTCCGAAAGTGCCTAGTTTATCCACAATGACTGAAAAAGCTATAAAAATATTAAATAAAAACCAGCATGGTTTTGTGTTAATGGTAAATTTTGTATGTGTTTTGATTGTCAGTAAAACAATTCTTTAAAGGTGGAAGGAGGATTAATCGATATAGCGCATCATGATAACATGGCTAGAGCGGCAATGGAGGAAGTGTCAGAGTTTGACAACGCTATCAATAAAGCTTTAGATTTGACTGATGATGACACTCTTATCTTAGTAACTTCAGATCACTCTCATTCGTTCTCGTTTAACGGATACGCTCATAGAGGCAACGATATTATGGGTACGTTAGAAAATAACAAAAATCTTTGGCTAAAACTTTTGTTGTAGGTTTTGGAAACGAAACGTTTCCGTATTTGACGTTGTCGTATGCCAACGGTCCAGGTTTTAATTATCACTTTAATCCTAAAGGCCCTACAGGTTATCCATGGAAGAATCTATCCACCGACGACACGAGACTAAAAAACCCTCTATACCAACAGATGTCCAGCTTCTACTTAATAGACGATACTCATGGAGGAGAAGACGTTCCTATTTACGCTAATGGACCTCTATCGCACCTTTTTTCAGGTGTCATAGAACAGAATTACATTGCACATCTAATTAGCTACGCGTTGTGCATCGGACCGCACGCTTTTCTAAATGTTAACTGCCACGCGACTTTAAAATCACTCGGAGCGACATCTTCGCACATACAAGCAAACTTATTGCTAATAATATTTATAATTTATTTACTCCGCAAGGTTTAGTAAAAACAATTACTTTTAACTTATTTATTATTTAAAACGCTTGTTATATCATTTTCCAAATAAAACTACGAAAGTGTTTCAAGTTAAATTTCACAATATCTAAGGTTGTGTTATAAAAAAAAATTATATAAATGACAAAAATAAAGAATTACGTAGAGTAAAATACTTTTCACACTTCTACATTTTTTCTTTTCTTAATACTTTTGTGTGTGTTTATTTCGTTGGCTTTTAAATTTTTTGTTCGTATCTGTTAGTCTTTTTTTAACTTGCATTTTTTCACATATTTGCATGTATTCTTTATAATTATTTTAAAAATTTAAATTTAGAATATTTCTTTATTTTTATTTTCTTTTTTTGCAATCTTTTATGTATTCTGTTTTTATCTTTGATGGTCAAAGGTGTTATATTATTCATTCTTGTACACTTTTTTACATTTTTTGATTTTTATTTTGTTTTGGCTATATTTGCTCTATACGTTTCTTATGTTTATGCAACTACGACATTTCCCATGCTTTTGTTTTTATTGTTATTATTATTGTTTTCAGTTACTTTCAATAACTCTTCTAAGCGTTTCATAAATATTCAGGTTTTATAGATGTTCTATGCCAACGATGTTTATTTCTACAATTTAATACAGCGTGTGTATAAGTTAAAGAAAAAGCTACACACTGCGACATTTTTCGTTTAATTCTGAATTGAAAATTCTAATGTTAAATTGATGTATTATGTTTCGTATACGTCTTAAAAGAAACATACTGAAACGTCCGAGATATTATTCTCAAGTTCGAGTTTTTATCTATTTCCAGAACATTCACCAAAAGATATAGAAAATTCTCGAAAGATGGCCAAAATGTATAAATGCGGTACAAACAAATCATAGGTCAGTTATTTCAGTAATTCGAAGTCGGCGGTGCTAAGAAGATTATTCAAGTTTAAATAAATACGCGATTAACGCGTTTCGAGATAAATATAACAAATTAATATTGTGCGTGACTTTAAAGTAAACTGCGTCAGTGTTTAAATAAATAGAAGTTATCTGCAGACATTACTTTCGGGTGATAGTGCTATATAAATTAGTGTAAGTGTTTTTATTAAACACCCGTAGCTTTAATTAATTTGGTTAGTTATAAACGTGTACATATTTTTAGTATAAATAAATTAGTGTTAAAATTCGTTACAATACTGTTATGTTTAAAATCTCTTAGTATAAAATTTGTTCTTGGTACACCCAGTTTATGTTGTAGAGACAAAATGTCAAGTTTCAAACACGATTTTGTTCTTCCGGTAAAGTTTGAAGAACGCAGCCATCTAGAGTTGTATATGCCCAACAAGACTTTCATTGTTAAGACATTTCCATGTAAATATAAATTTTAATTCTTGTATTGTGGTTTAATATAATTTTTCCGTAATTGTCTGTAGCGGGTTTCCATACCCTCACACGTTTCTTTTGTACACCTTCGAGGGTTGGATACAATTATTATAGGTATTAGAAAAAACTTTTGCCATAAATTACGAAATTAGTTTGAGGAAAACTATGCGCAGGGATCGTATGAATAAAAAAGATTTTACTTGTGATAATGCCGTATGTACGTTTTTTGTGTTAGATTTTAATTAATTTTTAGATAATATTGGTACGGTAAGTATTACACTTTCTCTTTTAATTTTCAGTATTTTAGAGGTCAGTTGATCCCAAAAACGACCGTACGTACATGTTACGTTGTTAACACAACTAATTATAAAATTGTTTTGTTGTGTCACTTATTATTATAAGGTGCACTTTGATTCTCTAATCTTCAACTTTGGTATTTATATATTTTAACTTACGAATCTAAAGTCATTCCTTTTCTGAATGCAAAAGGTAGACCAACTTTATATTTGGTCTGTAATGCCCATTTACGTGCTAGCGTTTGATACAACTTATATAAATATACTTATGTACCTTCTTCTTCTAACATGAACTACTGTCTGTGATAAAATAAATATACTCTGTCTTGTCATTTGTTCTATTTCAGTTGGGACTATATTTAAAAGTTCACAGCGCAAGAATAAAAAATTGCAAGTTTTTGAACAAACACATTAGAGAGGTGGCGAAGGAAACAGTAACGTCCCAAGTCTAATATTTTTTTTTATTGATTGATAGATATTCTATTTATACACTTTGAATCTATTAGACAAAGTGGAAGTCATCCCGTTAGAAGAAGACGTCGACTTCATCTTGTTGATGGACCCGAATAAAAACAATAAGAAAAAAAATTGTTGTATGACAACGGAAAATATGTTACCGTCAACGTTTCGAACGGTTACGTAAAAATAAGCCTAAAAGACTTTGACATATACTGCGTGTACTTGTCGCCCAACGTATAAACCCAGATATTCACAGCAGATTTTGACTCTATGAAGAAACATGACAAGCACAAAAAAAGTAGCTCTTCTGGCGGGAAACCTAAACGCCAAGGTAAGCGATGGCACTCAAAAATGAACTACAGAAGGAGATATATAGTAGTAGATTTCATAGACTGCACAAACCCGGTGATACTAAACCAAGGCAGCAAACCGACGTTCGAAAAGGCAAACAAAACCGCCTACATCGATAAACCACGGTTGTGAATCTAAGTCAAATAAAAGAATATCTTTCGAATGTGTTGAAAGTGGACATATGAGACGTGAATGTATAAAAAAATCTTGTCCTAAATATCTTCAATACTGTAAGAAGACTTATGGCTGTAATAATGGTTAGAAAAAAACATTTTGCATTACAAGAAGAAATATAAAAAATAGAAAAAGAGTGGAGGATGTAAAAACAACATTTACAAGAGAAAATTAGAAAACTATATTTTGGAAAGACTAGAAAAGCAAACAAAAGAAAACAACATAACAATCAAACAGGTACAAATAGATAAGAATCAAGACGTAAAAAGCAAAGTGAAAGTACAAACAACTATCAAAGCAGCATACAAAGTAGTGTCAACAAAAGAATTATAATTAATAATGACCTGACAATAAAAGGGATGAATATTCAAGAAGAAATAAGAAAAACAGTAAAAGAGGTAAAAACGCGAAAAAACGAAGATGGGCTATAAAAAGATAAAAATAAATAAAATATGGTATGAATGGAATAAAGTAAAGTATTAAAGCCAAAAAACTGAAAAAAGGCGAAAAATACAAGAGAACGGCATTGGTGAGGAAAAGAAGAACGAATACAAGAAAACCAAAACAAATAAAAATAACAACATGGAATATAAGATGCATGCTAGAATCTGGAAAAGTGAAAGCAATAGTAGCAAAATTACATAGATGTAGAATAGATGTAGCAGCGATACAGAAAATAAGATGGCAAAAAAAGAAAGAAATAGTCAAAAATGATTATAGTTTGCTATACAGCGCCGGCGGGAAACAAAAATAAGGACAAAAATAAATAGGATTTATAGTAAGAATAATGTCCGAAGCAGAATAACACAATGTATGCCCGTGAGCGGGTTGGATACCAATGATATAACTAAACAGAAACACAAAAAAAGATTGCTTTAGTAGGGATCTACGTGGCCACAGAAACAAACAAAGAAGAAAAAAAAGAAAAAAATATATGAAGAGCTACAAAATGTGATGGAAAAGATAATTGTACTCAGAGACTTCAACGACCAAGTAGGAATAGAGGATTTCTTAAATGAAGTACGGGGAAAACATACAATTCACGAAATCACAAATAAAAATGAATCCAAAACGTACGTACTGGCAATAACTATAAATCTAATAATAACAATTACAATATTCCAACACCCAAATAGGTACAAAGTGGCGTGGAAATTAAAGACAGAAACACAAATTGATCACATTTTGTTGACAAAAAAAATGTGAAAGAAGTAATGGACACAATAACATATAAAAGGACAAATAGAGACACAGACGGGTCTAGGTAAATTATTCGAAATCAATTTATTGTTAGAAATTAGTTGTTCGAAAATCAATTGTTCGAAAATCAAATGATTCGAAAATCAAATTATTCGAAAATCATTTGTTCGCAAGTAAATTGTTCAAACGGAAATATTTGATAGAAAAATGTTAAGTTTGTACATTGTAGTATTTAGAATGTTTTTAATAAATAAAAAAGTTCCTTTCACATTTTATACAGGCTTAAACTGTCAACGCAAAGCTGGCGTGTTTAGATCTTTTTTTGTTTTCTTTTGTTTTTTTTTGTAAGAAACGTAATTAGTAAATTATGTGCTATTCTTCTAATATGAAAGATTAAGATAATATTTAATTAGTAACTTAAATTATGTGCTGTGCCTCTAATATGAAAGATTAAGATTACATTTAATTAGTAACTTAAATTATGTGCTACTCCTCTAATATAATCTATAACAGTGGTTTCATCGAAAGTTTCGATAATATTTAATATTCTTTGAGCATAATCTGTATACTTTTTCCTTGGAGTTGATGGAGGCACTCCTGCAGTATACTGTTCGAATTTTAATTCATTTAAAGTATGTTCCCTTTTGATGGCGTCAACAAATAACCAGATACTTGGATGGCTAGCTGATATCTGGCTTTCAAAACTTCTGGGCCAACCCTGTACAGCGTTATTTGTTTTAGCTAACCCTGTCATAGCGCTATCAAAACAGTTCCATATAATATGAGGAAATGTAGGAGTTCTTTGCATATTTCTTCTATCAGGACGGCCTATCCAGGTGTCTTCAAAATAGTCAATTGAATGCATTTTCTACAGATTGTACTGGAAAAAACGTTAGTGCATCCTTATTTTAAAAAAAAAAATTTGCATCGTTGTCGTATTGATGTTTTAAGCCAGTAGATTGGATTTTTCTATATATCCACTGACAGAAATGAAAAAAACGTAATCTTATTCTGGCTTCTGAAAATGTTATCGACACTGCGTTTATCATAGCCTTTTCAAAATCAATCATTACTGTGGTTTTAATGCAACTGCCGGACAAAAGTTTTTTGCCTCATGAAAGAATATTATGTAGGTATCTTCTGCCTTAGATGGAAGAAGCGCTTATAGTAGTGGAATGGCGTAATTATCTTTTAATCCATGTATAGTTAATTGTCCAAACAAATGAGGCACTGTTTTAAAAGTTTCGTCCATAAACCAGTGATCTAATTTTTCAAGAAATTTCAAAGACTGCTGCGCTCCAAAAATTAAAATTCTGGCATCAGTGGCTCCAGAATCAAATTGAAAAAAAACTTCTCCCTTTATGGTTTTTTTGTACGCGTTGGAAAAACAATTTTACGTCTGGATTGAGGAAGTGCAGGTGCACCATCGTTTCTCTGTCTAATGTTTCGGATGGTTGTTCTTGTATTGTGAATTTCCGGCAAACGGCCAATTGAGCATCGATTGAGCTCTTCTGAGTATGTAGAAATAATACGTTGGGGAGTATTTTGTATGCTTTTAGCAGAATCCCGTACTTTGTCCAGAAATTTAGAGACATCAAGTCGTACAACATCTCCATTACGACTATGTTCACCAGGTTCCTTCTGAATATTATATCCTACCGTAATAATTCTGGACTTACATTTCTTTGAATGGAAATGTTCACATTTCCAGTAAAATTTGGTGTCGATTTGTTTATCTTTGACAAACATAAAACCATTAAACACTAACTTGCAATTTTCTTTTTCACTTGAAACAAACTTCATATTAACAATTAAAAAAATGCACAGTGAAGGTATCTTAGTCGTCGAAACTACTGAACAACAAACTAATGACATCTTAATGAATCTTAATGTAAACTTGTCTAATTACCTTTTCTAATTATAATAATAATAAAGATTTACCTGTATCTATAATTTAAACAAATTAACATTTCTTAATATATTCATAATAAGGGTAGGTAATTACTATAAAGTTGGTCTTTCCAGGAAACATCTATAACATTTTGTGGAATGTCTGTCATTTAAATTTCGTAATTATTTTTAGAATTTGTAAATAAATTATATATTTGGTTTTATAAATGAAGCATAAAACTAAATCATTCTCTTTGCCCTTACTAGTTTGAACGTATATATTTTTCGAACAATTGATTTCGAACAATTTACTTTCGAACAAATGACTTTCGAATAATTTGATTTTTGAACAATTGATTTTCGAACAACTGATTTCGAACAATTGATTTCGAACAATTGACCTGCACCGGACACAGACACTATTTAGTAGTAATGCAATGAAGGACAGAGAATAGACAAAAAACCGAATACATACTAGAAAATAAGTTAAATATGAAAGCAATGAACAATAAAAAATGTATGAAGGAACCATAGAAGAAAGCAATGATGAAAGGCAAAAGGACGAAGAAATGGAACAGAAATGGCGGAAACTTAAAAAGAACATTACAGAAGAAGCGAAAACCATAAGAGGTAAAAAAAATAAAAAACAAAGAACGGTTTGATCTAGAAGGCCGACACAATCTAAAGAAAAACAAGGTATGGGTAGCATAGCTGAAGAACAAAAACGAAGAAACCAGGGAGCAATACAAGAATAACAAGAATAGAGTAATAAATAAATATATTTCAAAGAAAGAAAAATACGTAAACAAACGAGCAACTACAAAAAATTGAAGAAGAAAATAAGAATAATAACATGAGTAACTTCTACAATAAAATAAAAAAGAACAAAATCAAACCAAAAATTAAAATCAGAACCTTTAAAGACAAGCGTTGAATATCGACACGTTAAGAATATGAAATCAATGAAATATGGGAAGATCACTTACGACATTGCCTCGTGCCAATTGCTGTTCGAAATTGGAAAGTTTACTACAACACTTTAATGTTGACGAACGGAATAAGAAACTCGTGAATAAGAAAAATTAAATCAAAAGCCAGAAAGATAATCGGATACATGACGCATCAATCCAAAAAAGCAGTCTAAGCGGATATATACAAACGGGGAGGTAGTCTGTGCTGAAGTAAGATAGATAAGAGAAAAACTCAAAAAAATTTACCAGAAACTTAACCAAAGAAAAGACTATCGGTGGCAGCAAAATGGGAGAAAGCAAATAGACAGCATCTTGACCACAACCAACAAGATACCAACGACTTATTCCAAGATTCGAATCACCAAAAGCAAAAGACAAAATCCAGTAGGATAGCAGAAATCAAAAACCCAAAGTAAAAAAGGCTAAGAAAGTATTTAAGACAAATGCGACGTTAATGAAAGAAAAGAGAAAGTTTAGAAAGAGACAACAAATCCACAGTTATAAGCGACTGAAAAAAAACGTAACAGCAAAAAGTTTTTAAAGTACTTCCCACACTGTGGTAATCACGATCGAATATAATATGGTGATCTTGAATAAACTGCTTGTGCTGGTCCGACGGAACAACGAATTTTTAAACGCAAGGATGAGAAGAAGAAGAAGCACGTACTCGTTTATATATAAGAATGTTTACAACACACCAACAAGAAAAACCACGAGAAGAAGCAGTAACTTTAAAAACTAGACTTAAGTACTACGGAGCAGTAGTAGGTCTGATAATCTTAGAACTGAAAAAAAAATTAGTAGAAAGCGAAGAAAAAGAATCAACAGAACACTTAAAGGCGTATCTCCTTAAGAACGACAACGAACACAAGCATTCGAAGTAGAAGTAGATACAGAATTCCGTTATCGCTTAAGTATAAGTTGGCTTAAGACTCTTTTCTCAGTGTACTGCGATTGTAATTTACCTTACAGATAGAAACTATTGGCAAAGAGACGCCCAAGAATTCATCGAGCGTAAAATTTATAATAATCGGATTCCTGAAAGACAGTTTGCTAAAAATCTTATTATATTTATTGGAGACGGCATGGGAGTTACTACTTCGACGGCAGCTCGTATATACAAAGGACAACGCACGTCAACTGGCAGAGGAGAAGATTACTCTTTGTCTTTTGATCACTTTCCGCACGTTGCTTTGGCAAAGGTATCAAAGCAACTAGCTAAAGCATGCACTAATTCATTTATTTCAGACCTACAACGTAGATAAACAAGTGCCCGACTCGGCTGGTACGGCTACAGCAATATTCACTGGTGAGTATCATAATTAACTAACAAACTCACTAATGGTGTGTAGGAATCAAGTCAAGATACAACATGCTCGGACTGGACGTGCGCAACGAACTTGGTAAATTCAAAAGAAGCGTTTACGAAGATAGTGAACTAACGTCAATTATGACTTGGGCACAGACCATGCATAAAGACACAGGTTGTTACAATTACTATTGAATTTGCTTTTATTAACTAAAAAAACTTAGGAATTGTCACCACAACTAGGGTAACGCACGCCACCCCAGCAGCGACTTACGCTCACAGTCTACACAGAGATTGGGAATGCGACTCGTTAGTTCCACAAGGTTATAGAGATCATGTTAAAGACATTGCCAGGCAACTTGTCGAAGATTATCCAGGCAGGAAGTTTAATGTAAGTTTTATCAATCGTAAATTGTTTTAAATGCTCGTATTAGGTTATTTTTGGCGGTGGCCAAGAACAATTTGGTTTTAAATTGTTTAACAAAGAAGAGAAATCGGTTTGTGCTCGTACCGATGGAGCTAATTTGACTGAGGAATGGTTCACACTAAACGGTAACGACTCGCGGTATTTTGTTGTTGACGAAGAAAGTTTAAATAACGTACCGGATGACGCCCGCCACGTTTTAGGCTTATTTTCGTGGAGCCATTTGCCTTATGAAATAATAAGAAAACGAGTAGCTCCGAAAGTGCCTAGTTTATCCACAATGACTGAAAAAGCTATAAAAATATTGAATAAAAACCATCATGGTTTTGTGTTAATGGTAAATGTTGTATGTGTTTTGATTGTCAGTGAAACAATTCTTTAAAGGTGGAAGGAGGATTAATCGATATAGCGCATCATGATAACATGGCTAGAGCGGCAATGGAGGAAGTGTCAGAGTTTGACAACGCTATCAATAAAGCTTTAGATTTGACTGATGATGACACTCTTATCTTAGTAACTTCAGATCACTCTCATTCATTCTCGTTTAACGGATACGCTCATAGAGGCAACGATATTATGGGTACGTTAGAAAATAACAAAAATCTTTGGCTAAAACTCTTGTCGTAGGTTTTGGAAACGAAACGTTTCCGTATTTGACGTTGTCGTACGCCAACGGTCCAGGTTTTAATTATCACTTTAATCCTAAAGGCCCTACAGGTTATCCATGGAAGAATCTATCCACCGACGACACGAGACTAAAAAACCCTCTATACCAACAGATGTCCAGCTTCTACTTAATAGATGATACTCATGGAGGAGAAGACGTTCCTATTTACGCTAATGGACCTCTATCGCACCTTTTTTCAAGTGTCATAGAACAGAATTACATTGCACATCTAATTAGCTACGCGTTGTGCATCGGACCGCACGCTTTTCTAAATGTTAACTGCCACGCGACTTTAAAATCACTCGGAGCGACATCTTCGCACATACAAGCAAACTTATTACTAATAATATTTATAATTTATTTACTCCGCAAGGTTTAGTAAATACAATTACTTTTTAACTTATTTATTATTTAAAACGCTTGTTGTATATTTTTCTAAATAAAACTACGAAAGTGTTTCAAGTTAAATTTCACAATATCTAAGGTTGTGTTATAAACAAAATAAAATAAATGACAAAAATAAAGAATTACGTAGAGTAAAATACTTTTCACACTTCTACATTTTTTCTTTTCTTAATACTTTTGTGTGTGTTTTTTTCGTTGGCTTTTAAATTTTTTGTTTGTATCTGTTAGTCTTTTTTAACTCGCATTTTTTCACATATTTGCATGTATTTTTTTAAATTATTTTAAAAATATAAATTTTAAAATATTTCTTTATTTTTATTCTCTTTTTTTGCAATCTTTTATGTTTTCTGTTTTTATCTTTGATGGCCAAAGGTGTTATATTATTCATTCTTGTACTTCTTGTTTTTGGCTATATTTGCTCTATACGTTTCTTATGTTTATGCAACTACGACATTTCCCATGCTTTTGTTTTTATTGTTATTATTATTGTTTTCAGTTACTTTCAATAACTCTTCTAAGTGTTTTATAAATATTCAGGTTTTATAGATGTTCTATGCCAACGATGTTTATTTCTACTATTTAATACAACGTGTGTATAAATTAAAGAAAAAACTACACGCTGCGACATTTTTCGTTTAATTCTGAATTGAAAATTCTAATGTTAAATTGATGTATTATGTTTCGTATACATCTTAAAAGAAACATACTGAAACGTTCGAGAAATTATTCTCAAGTTCGAGAGCCTTCACGAAGTTTTTATCTATTTCCAGAACATTCACCGAAAGATATAGAAAATTCTCGAAAAATGGCCAAAATGTATAAATGCGGTACAAACAAATCTAAGAAGATTATTCAAGTTTAAATAAATACGTGATTAACGCGTTTCGAAATAAATATAACAAATTAAAATCGTGCGTGACTTTAAAGTAAACTGCGTCAGTGTTTAAATAAATAGAAGTTATCTGCGGACATTATCTTTCGAGTTAAAAAAATTAGTGTACTTAAGTGTTTTTATTAAATACTCGTAGCTTTAATTAATTTGGTTAGTTATAAACGTGTACATATTTTTAGTATAAATAAATTAGTGTTAAAATTCGTTACAATACTGTTATGTTTAAAATCTCTTAGTATAAAATTTATTCTTGGTACACCCACTTTTCGTTGTAGGAACAAAATGTCAAGTTTCAAACACGATTTTATTCTTCCGGTAAAGTTTGAAGAACGCAGACATCTAGAGTTGTATACGCCCAACAAGGCTTTCATTGTTAAGACATTTCCATGTAAATATAAATTTTAATTCTTGTATTGTGGTTTAATATAATTTTTTCGTAATTGTCTGTAGCGGGTTTCCATAGCCTCACACGTTTCTTTTGTACACCTTCGAGAGTTGGATACAATTATTATAGGTATTAGAAAAAACTTCTGCCATAAATTACGAAATTAATTTGAGGAAAACTATACGCAGTGATCGTATGAATAAAAAAGATTTTACTTGTGATAATGCCGTATGTACGGTTTTTGTGTTAGATTTCAATTAAATTTTAGATAATACTGGTACGGTAAGTATTACACTTTCTCTTTTAATTCTCAGTATTTTAGAGGTCCGTACGTACATGTTACGTTGTTAACACAACTAATTATAAAATTGTTTTGTTGTGTCACCTATTATTATAAGGTGCACTTTGATTCTCTAATCTTCAACTTTCGTATTTATATATTTTAACTTACGAATGTAAAGTCATTGCTTTTCTAAATGTAAAAGGTAGACCAACTTTATATTTTGTCTGTGATACCGATCTACGTTCTAGCGTTTGATACAACTTAAATATACTTATGTACCTTCTTCTTCTAACATGAACTACTGTCTGTGATAAAATAAATATACTCTGTCTTGTCATTTGTTCTATTTCAGTTGGGACTATATTTAAAAGTTCACAGCGCAAGAATAAAAAATTGCAAGTTTTTGAACAAACACGTTAGAGAGGTAGCGAAGGAAACAGTTACGTCCCAAGTCTAATATTTTTTTTATTGATTGATAGATATTCTATTTATACACTTTAAATCTATTAGACAAAGTGAAGGTCGTCGCGTTAGAAAAAGACGTCGACATCATCTTGTTGATGGACCCAAATAAAAACAAAATAAGACAAAAAAATTGGTTGTATGACAACGGAAAATATGTTGCCGTCAAGGTTCCGAACGGTTACGTAAAAATAAGCTTAAAGACTTTGACATCTACTGCGTGCACTGGTCATCCAACGTAGAGATGCAGATATTCACAGCAGATTTTGACTCGATGAAGAAACATGCCAAGCACAAAAAAAGTAGGTCTTCAGGCGGGAAACCTAAACGCCAAGGTAAGCGATTGCACTCAAAAATGAACTACAGAAGGAGATATATAGTAGTAGATTTCATAGACTGCACAAACCCGGTGATACTAAACCAAGGCAGCAAACCGACGTTTGAAAAGGCAAACAAAACCGCCTACATCGATAAACCACGGTTGTGAATCTAAGTCAAATAAATGAATATCTTTCGAATGTGTTGAAAGTGGACATATGAAACGTGAATGTATAAAAAAACCTTGTCCTAAATATCTTCAATACTGTAAGAATACTTATGGCTGTAATAATGGTCAGGAAAAACATTTTGTGTTACAAGAATAAATAGAAAGGAAAGAAAGAGAATAGAAGATATAAAAACAACATTTACAACAGAGAATTAGAAAACGAAGGATAGGCTAAAAAAGATAAAACTAAATAAAATACGATATAAATGCAATAAAGTAAAGTATTAAAGCCAAAAAACTGAAAAAAGACAAAAAAACCAGAGAACGGCATTAGCTAGGAAAAGAAAGACGAATACAGAAAAATCAAAACAAATAAGAAATATAAGATGCATGCTAGAATCTGGAAAAGTGAAAGCAATAGTAGCAAAATTACATAGATGTCAAATAGATGTAGCAGCGATACAGAAAATAAGATGGCAAAAAAAGAAGGAAATAGTCAAAAATGAATATAGTTTGCTATACAGCGCCGGAGGGAAACAAAAATAAGGACAAAGAGAAATAGGATTTATAGTAAGAATAAAGTCCGAAGCAGAATAACACAATGTATGCCTGTGAGCGGGTTGGATACCAATGATATAACTAAACAGAAACACAAAAAAGATTGTTTTAGTCGGGATCTACGTGCCCACAGAAACATACGAAGAAGAAAAAAAAAGAAAAAATATATGAAGAGCTACAAAATGTGATGGAGAAGATAATTGTACTCAGAGACTTCAACGACCAAGTAGGAATAGAGGATTTCTTAAATGAAGTACGGAGAAAACATACAATACACGAAATCACAAATAAAAATGAATCCAAAACGTGCGTACTGGCAATAACTATAAATCTAATAATAAGAATTACAATATTCCAACACCCAAATAGATACAAAGTGGCGTGGAAATGGAAGAACAGAAACACAAATTGATCACATTTTGCTGACAAAAAAAAATGTGAAAGAAGTAATGGACACAAAAACATATAAAAGGACAAATAGAGACACAGCCGGGTCTAGGTAAATTATTCGAAATCAATTTATTGTTCGAAATCAGTTGTTCGAAAATCAAATTATTCGAAAGTCATTTGTTCGCAAGTAAATTGTTCGAATGGAAATATTTGATAGAAAAATGTTAAGTTCGTACATTGTAGTATTTAGAATATTTTTAATAAATAAAAAAGTTTCCTTCACACTTTATACAGGCTTAGGACTGGCAGCGCAAGGCTGGCGTGTTTAGATCTTTTTTTGTTTTATTTTGTTTTTTTTTTGTAAGAAACGTAATTAGTAACTTAAATTATGTGCTACTCCTCTAATATAATCTATAACAGCGGTTTCATCGAAAGTTTCGATAATATTTAATATTCTTTGAGCATAATCTGTATGTTTTTTCCTTGGAGTTGATGGAGGCACTTCTGCAGTATACTGTTCAATTTTTAATTCATTTAAAGAATGTTCCCTTTTGATGGTGTTAACAAATTTCCAGATACTTGGATGGCTAGCTGATATCTGGCTTTCAAAACTTCTGGGCCAACCCTTTACAGCGTTATTTGTTTTAGCTAACCCTGTCATAGCGCTATAAAAACAGTTCCATATAATATGAGGAAATGTAGGAGTTCTTTGCCTATTTCTTCTATCAGGACGACCTATCCAGGTGTCTTCAAAATAGTCAACGACCAGCTGACCTTCTTCTGGAATTAAACCTGTATTGTATAATTGGTTGAATGCATTTTCTACAAATTGTACTGGAACAAACGCTAGTGCATTGAGCATCCTTATTTAAAAAAAAATTGCATCGTTGTCGTATTGATGTTTCAAGCCAGTAGATTGGATTTTTCTATATATACAGTGACAGAAATGAAAAAAACGTTCTCTTATTCTGGCTTCTGAAAATGTTATCGACACTGCGTTTATCATAGCATTTTCAAAATCAATCATTACTGTGGTTTTGATGCAGCTGCCGAACAAAGGTTTTTTGCCTCATAAAGGAATATTATGTAGGTATCTTCTGCCTTAGATGGAAGAAGCGCATATAGTAGTGGAATGGCGTAATTATCTTTTAATCCATGTATAGTTAATTGTCCAAACAAATGAGGCACTGTTTTAGAAGTTCCGTCCATAAACCAGTGATCTGATTTTTCAAAAAAATTCAAAAACTGCTGCGTTCCAAAAATTAAAATTCTGGCATTAGTGGCTCCAGAATCAAATTGAAGAAAAACTTCTCCTTTTATGGTTTTTTTGTACGCGTCTGGAAAAACAATTTTACGTCTGGATTGAGGAAGTGCAGGTGCACTATCGTTTCTCTGTCTAATGTTTCGGATGTTTCTTCTTGTATTGTGAATTTCCGCCAAACATCCAATTGAGCATCGATTGAGCTCTTCTGAGTATGTAGAGATAATACGTTGGGGAGTATTTTGTGTGCTTTTGGCAGAGTCCCGTACTTTTTCCAGAAATTTAGAGACATCAAGTCGTGCAGCATCTCCACTATGACTATGCTCACCAGGTTCTTTCTGGATATTATCTCCCACCGTAATAATTCTGGACTTACATTTCTTTGAATGGAAATGTTCGCATTTTCAGTAAAATTTGGTGTCGATTTGTTTGTCTTTGACAAACATAAAATCATTAAACACTAACTTGCAATTTTCTTTTTCACTTGAAACAAACTTCATATTAACAATTAAAAAAATGCACAGTGAAGGTATCTTAGTCGTCGAAACTACTGAACAACTGTTTTCGTTTCTTGTATTTATACTATTAATATAACAGTAAAGAAACAACAAACTAATGACATCTTAATGAATCTTAATGTAAACTTGTCTAATTACATTTTCTAATTATAATAATAATAAAGATTTACCTGTATCTATAATTTAAACAAATTAACATTTCTTAATATATTACTAACAATAAGAATAGGTAATTACTATAAAGTTGGTCTTTCCAGAAACCGTCTATAACATTTTGTGGAATGTTTGTCACTTCAATTTCGTAATTATTTTTAGAATTTGTAAATAAATTATATAATATTTGGTTTTATAAATGAAGCATAAAACTAAATCATTCTTTTTGCTTTTACTAGTTTGAACGTATATATTTTTCGAACAATTTACTTTCGAACAAATGACTTTCGAATAATTCGATTTTTGAACAATTGATTTTCGAACAACTGATTTCGAACAATTGAATTCGAACAATTTACCTGCACCGGACACAGACACTATTTAGTAGTAATGCAATGAAGTACAGAGAATAGACAAAAAACCAAATACATACTAGAAAATAAGTTAAATATGAAAGCAATGAACAATAAAAAATGTATAAAAGAACCATAGAATAAAGCAATGATGAAAGGGAAAAGGACGAAGAAATGGAACAGAAATGGCGGAAACTTAAAAACAACATCACCGAAGAAGCGAAAACCATAAGAGGTAAAAAAAAAATAAAGAACGGTTTGATCTAGAATGCCGATCTAGAATGCCGACACAATCGAAAGAAAAACAAGGTATGGGTAGCATAGCTGAAGAACAAAAACGAAGAAACCAGGGAGCAATACAAGAATAGAGTAATAAATAAATATATTTAAAAGAAAGAAAAATACGCAAACAAACGAGTAACTACAAAAAATTGAAGAAGAAAATAAGAATAATAACATGAGTAACTTCTACAATAAAATAAAAAAGAACAAAATCAAACCAAAAATTAAAATCAGAACCTTTAAAGACAAGCGTTGAAATCGACACGTTAAGAATATGAAATCAATGATATATGGGAAGATCACTTACGACATTGCCTCGTGCCAATTGCTGTTCGAAATTGGAAAGTTTACTACAACACTTTAATGTTGACGAACGGAATAAGAAACTCATGAATAAGAAAAATTAAATCAAAAACTAGAAAGATAATCGGATACATGACGCATCAATCCAAAAAAACAGTCTAATCGGATATAACTATATACAAACGGGGAGGTAGTCTGTGCTGAAGTAAGATAGATAAGAAAGAAACTCAAAAAAAATTACCAGAAACTTAACCAAAGAAACGAATATCGGTGACAGCAAAATGGGAGAAAGCAAATAGAAAGCATCTTGACCACAGCCAATAAGGTACCATCGACGTATTCCAAGATTCGAATCACCAAAAGCAAAAGACAAAATCTAGTAGGATAGCAGAAATCAAAAACCCAAAGTAAAAAAAGACTAAGAAAGTACTTAAGACAAATGCGACGTTGATGAAAGAAAAGAGAAAGTTTAGAAGAAGACAACAAATCCACAGTTATAAGCGACTGAAAAAAAATAAGTGCAAAAGCAGTAGCAACGGCTTTTACAACCGAAAAAAGCTTAGAATCTTTATGTACCGCGTTCTATTTAATAGTTGTGTTGTGCGATCAAACACGAAGAACTTAGCAACCCTAGGTCTCATATGCGGTCAGTAGACGTAACGGCAAAAAGCTTTTAAAGTACTTCCAACACTGAGGTAATCACGATCAAATATAATATGGTGATCTTGAATAAACTGCTTGTGCTGGTCCGACGGAACAACAAATTTTTAGACTCAAGGATGAGAAGAAGAAGAAGCACGTACTCGTTTATATATAAGAATGTTTACAACACACCAACAAGAAAAACCACGAGAAGAAGCAGTAACTTTAAAAACTAGACTTAAGTACTACGGAGCAGTAGTAGGTCTGATAATCTTAGAAACTCAAAAAAATTAGTATAAAGCGAAGAAAAAGAATCAACAGAACACTTAAAGGCGTATCTCCTTGAAAACGATAACAAACACAAGCATTCGAAGTAGAAGTAGATACAGAATTCCGTTATCGCTTAAGTATATGTTGGCTTAAGACTCTTTTCTCAGTGTACTACGATTGTAATTTACGTTACAGAAAAGACAACGCAAGTCAACTGGCAGAGGAAAAAATTACTCTTTGTCTTTTGATCACTTTCCGCACGTTGCTTTGGCAAAGGTATCAAAGCAACCAGCTAAAGCATGTACAAATTTATTTATTTCAGACATACAACGTAGATAAACAAGTGCCCGACTCCGCTGGTACAGCTACAGCAATATTCACTGGTGAGTATCATAATTAACTAACAAACTCACTAATGGTGTGTAGGAATCAAGTCAAGTTACAACATGCTTGGACTGGACGTGCGCAACGAACTTGGTAAATTCAAAAGAAGCGTTTACGAAGATAGTGAACTAACGTCAATTATGACTTGGGCACAGACCATGCATAAAGACACAGGTTGTTACAATTACTTTTGAAGTTGCTTTTATTAACTAAAAAAACGCACGCCACCCCAGCAGCGACTTACGCTCACAGCCTACACAGAGATTGGGAATGCGACTCGTTAGTTCCACAAGGTTATAGAGATTATGTTAAAGACATTGACAGGCAACTTGTTGAAGATTATCCAGGCAGGAAGTTTAATGTATGTTTTATCAATTGTAAATTGTTTTAAATACTCGTATTAGGTTATTTTTGGCGGTGGCCAAGAACAATTTGGTTTTAAATTGTTTAACAAAGAAGAGAAATCGGTTTGTACTCGTACCGATGGAGCTAATTTGACTGAGGAATGGTTCACACTAAACGGTAACGACTCGAGGTATTTTGTTGTTGATGAAGAAGGTTTAAATAACGTACCGGATGACGCCCGCCACGTTTTAGGCTTATTTTCGTGGAGCCATTTGCCTTATGAAATAATAAGAAAACGAGTAGCTCCGAAAGTGCCTAGTTTATCCACAATGACTGAAAAAGCTATAAAAATATTGAATAAAAACCATCATGGTTTTGTGTTAATGGTAAATTTTATAAGTGTTTTGATTGTCAGTAAAAAAATTCTTTAAAGGTGGAAGGAGGATTAATCGATATAGCGCATCATGATAACATGGCTAGAGCGGCAATGGAGGAAGTGTCAGAGTTTGACAACGCTATCAACAAAGCTTTAGATTTGACTGATGATGACACTCTTATCTTAGTAACTTCAGATCACTCTCATTCGTTCTCGTTTAACGGATACGCTCATAGAGGCAACGATATTATGGGTACGTTAGAAAATAACAAAAATCTTCAGCTAAAACTTTTGTTGTAGGTTTTGGAAACGAAACGTTTCCGTATTTGACGTTGTCGTACGCCAACGGTCCAGGTTTTAATTATCACTTTAATCCTAAAGGCCCTACAGGTTATCCGTGGAAGAATCTATCCACCGACGACACGAGACTAAAAAACCCTCTATACCAACAGATGTCCAGCTTCTACTTAATAGATGATACTCATGGAGGAGAAGACGTCCCTATTTACGCTAATGGACCTCTATCGCACCTTTTTTCAGGTGTCATAGAACAGAATTACATTGCACATCTAATTAGCTACGCGTTGTGCATCGGACCGCACGCTTTTCTAAATGTTAACTGCCACGCGACTTTAAAATCACTCGGAGCGACATCTTCGCACATACAAGCAAACTTATTACTAATAATATTTATAATTTATTTACTCCGCAAGGTTTAGTAAAAACAATTACTTTTAACTTATTTATTATTTAAAACGCTTGTTGTATCATTTTCCAAATAAAACTACGAAAGTGTTTCAAGTTAAATTTCACAATATCTAAGGTTGTGTTATAAAAAAAAATTATATAAATGACAAAAATAAAGAATTACGTAGAGTAAAATACTTTTCACACTTCTACATTTTTTCTTTTCTTAATACTTTTGTGTGTGTTTATTTCGTTGGCTTTTAAATTTTTTGTTCGTATCTGTTAGTCTTTTTTTAACTTGCATTTTTTCACATATTTGCATGTATTCTTTATAATTATTTTAAAAATTTAAATTTAGAATATTTCTTTATTTTTATTTTCTTTTTTTGCAATCTTTTATGTATTCTGTTTTTATCTTTGATGGTCAAAGGTGTTATATTATTCATTCTTGTACACTTTTTTACATTTTTTGATTTTCATTTTGTTTTGGCTATATTTGCTCTATACGTTTCTTATGTTTATGCAACTACGACATTTCCCATGCTTTTGTTTTTATTGTTATTATTATTGTTTTCAGTTACTTTCAATAACTCTTCTAAGTGTTTCATAAATATTCAGGTTTTATAGATGTTCTATGCCAACGATGTTTATTTCTACAATTTAATACAGCGTGTGTATAAATTAAAGAAAAAGCTACACACTGCGACATTTTTCGTTTAATTCTGAATTGAAAATTCTAATGTTAAATTGATGTATTATGTTTCGTATACGTCTTAAAAGAAACATACTGAAACGTTCGAGATATTATTCTCAAGTTCGAGTTTTTATCTATTTCCAGAACATTCACCGAAGGATATAGAAAATTCTCGAAAGATGGCCAAAATGTATAAATGCGGTACAAACAAATCATAGGTCAGTTATTTCAGTAATTCGAAGTCGGCGGTGCTAAGAAGATTATTCAAGTTTAAATAAATACGCGATTAACGCGTTTCGAGATAAATATAACAAATTAATATTGTGCGTGACTTTAAAGTAAACTGCGTCAGTGTTTAAATAAATAGAAGTTATCTGCAGACATTATCTTTCGGGTGATAGTGCTATATAAATTAGTGTAAGTGTTTTTATTAAACACCCGTAGCTTTAATTAATTTGGTTAGTTATAAACGTGTACATATTTTTAGTATAAATAAATTAGTGTTAAAATTCGTTACAATACTGTTATGTTTAAACTCTCTTAGTTTAAAATTTATTCTTGGTACACCCACTTTTCGTTGTAGGGATAAAATGTAAAGTTTCAAACACGATTTTATTTTTCCGGTAAAGTTTGAAGAACGCAGACATCTAGAGTTGTATACGCCCAACAAGGCTTTCATTGTTAAGACATTTCCATGTAAATATAAATTTTAATTCTTGTATTGTGGTTTAATATAATTTTTTCGTAGTTGTCTGTAGCGGGTTTCCATACCCTCACACGTTTCTTTTGTACACCTTCGAGGGTTGGATACAATTATTATAGATAGTAGAAAAAACTTCTGCCATAAATTACGAAATTAATTTGAGGAAAACTATGCGCAGTGATCGTATGAATAAAAAAGATTTTACTTGTGATAATGCCGTATGTACGTTTTTTGTGTTAGATTTCAATTAAATTTTAGGTAACACTAGTACGGTAAGTATTACACTTTCTCTTTTAATTTTCAATATTTTAGAGGTCAATTGATCCCAAAAACAACCGTACTTACATGTTAAGTTGTTAACACAACTAATTATAAAATTGTTTTGTTGTGTCACCTATTATTATAAGGTGCACTTTGATTCTCTAATCTTTAACTTTCGTATTTATATATTTTAACTTACGAATGTAAAGCGATTGCTTTTCTGAATGTAAAAGGTAGACCAACTTTATATTTTGTCTGTGATACCGATCTACGTGCTAGCGTTTGATACAACTTATATAAATATACTTATGTACCTTCTTCTTCTAACATGAACTACTTTTTGTGATAAAATAAATATACTCTGTGTTATTACTTCTGTCTTGTCATTTGTTTTATTTCAGTTAGGACTATATTTAAAAATTCACAGCGCGAGAATGAAAAGCTGCAGGTTTTTGAACAAACTTATTAAAGAGGAGGCGAAGGAAACAGTAACGTCTCACGTCTAATATTTTCATTTATTCATTGATAGATATTTTAATTATACACTTTAAATCTATTAGACAAAGTGGAGGTCATCGCGTTAGAAAAAGACGTCGACTTCATCTTGTTGATGGACCCGAATAAAAATAGAATAAGAAAAAGAAATGGTTGTATGACAACGGAAAATGTGTTGCCGTCAAGGTTTCGAACGGCTACGTAAAAATAAGCCTAAAAGACTTTGACATCTACTGCGTGTACTAGTCGCCCAACGTATAGACGCAGATATTCACAGCAGATTTTGACTCGATGAAGAAACATGCCAAGCACAAAAAAAGTAGCTCTTCTGGCGGAAAACCTAAACGCCAAGGTAAGCGATGGCATTCAAAAATAAACTACAAGAGGAGATGTATAGTAATAGATTTCATAGACTGCACAAACCCGGTGATACTAAACCAAGGCAGCAAACCGACGTTCGAAAAGGCAAACAAAACCGCCTACATCGATACCACGGTTGTGAATCTAAGTCAAATAAAAGAATATCTTTCGAATGTGTTGAAAGTGGACATATGAGACGTGAATGTATAAAAAAACCTTGTCCTAAATATCTTCAATACTGTAAGAAGACTTATGGCTGTAATAATGGTTAAAAAAAAACATTTTGCATTACAAGAAGAAATATAAAAAAAAAGAAAAAGAGTGGAGGATGTAAAAACAACATTTACAAAAGAAAATTAGAAAATTATATCTTGGAAAGACTAGAAAAGCAAACAAAGGAAAACAACATAACAATTAAACAGGTACAAATAGATAAGAATCAAGACGTAAAGAGCAAAGTGAAAGTACAAACAACTATCAAAGCAGCATACAAAGTAGTGTCAACAAAAGAATTATAATTATTAATGACCTGACAACAGAAATAAGAAAAACAGTAAAGGAGGAAAGAACACGAAAGAACGAAGGTAGGCTACAAAAAGATAAAATTAAAAAAAACACAATAAGAATGGAATAAAGTAAACTATTAAAACCAAAAACTGAAAAAGGCGAAAAAAAAGAGAGAATGACATTGGCGAGAAAAAGAAGAACGAATACAGAAAAACCAAAACAAATAAAAATAACAACATGGAATATAAGATAAATCTGGAAAAGTAAAAGTTATAGTAGCAAAATTACAAAGATATCAAATAGATGTAGCAACGATACAGGAAATAAGATGGCAAAGAAAGAGAGAAATAGTCAAAAATGAATATAGTTTGCTATACAGTGCCAGCGGGAAGCAAAAATAATAACAAAAAGAAATAGGATTCATAATAAGAATAATATCCGAAGCAGAATAATACAATGTATGCCTGTGAGCGGGTTGGATACCAATGATATAACTAAACAGTCACACAAAAAAAGATTGCCTTAGTAAGGATCTACGCGTCTATAGAAACATGTGAAGAAGAAGAAAAAGAAAAATTTTATGAAGAGCTACAAATGTGATTGATAATTGTACTCAGAGACTTCAACGACCCAGTGGGCATAAAGGATTTCTTAAATGAAGTAGGGCGAAAGCATACAATACACGAAGTCACAAATAAAAATGGATACAAAACGTGCGTATTAACAATAACTATAAATCTAATAATAACAATTACTATTTTCCAACACACAAATAGAAACAAAGTGGCGTGGAAATAGAAGAACACAAACACAAATGGATCACATTTTGCTGACAAAAAAAGTGAAAGAAGTAATGGATACAAGAACATATAAAAGGGCAAATAGGAACACAGACAGAGAATAGACAAAAAACCAAATACATAGTGCATATACATAGCAATGAACAATACAAAACATAAAAAAAGTATGAAGAAACCGTAGAAGAAAAAAGACTTTAGAACCGATGTATCCCATGAACCTTGTACATAGATAAAGTGGTTTTCTTTACATATGTAAAAAAGCAATGTAAAATAATACTTTTTAAAAAAACAAAAAAGACAAAAAGTTACACGAAAACTCTGCCGATCTTTTTGGGTTACTGACAGGTTGCGGATTCATTTTGAAGCTGTCAACTAGGTGAGACTGTCTGTGTCGTAAATTTGACCTAATTCCAAAGATTTTAAGTGTATCCACTGTGATGAACAGATAATTATAAATTAATTACGAATTTATCGTAATCTATTCGGCACAGGGTAAGATATTTGCATCCGGTTTATTAGGATTCCTTTGTAATTTCTGTATTAATTTGATAGCCGTTTCGCCACGTTTTGATCACATGTTCGATTTATTAAAAGAACAATGAAGAAACAATACTATTGATAAATACCGTCACTGAACGCTTAAGATTTTGGAAGGCATATTATCCACAATAAAAACTAAGTCTTGACCAGGTTTTACCTTTGAGACGTTATTTCTTATACACCCAGTCGATTGCGTTACTACCCACCTGTTCGTAATGGCAAATAACAGCATTCGATACAACGGGTTTTTATATCTTATTTAATTTATTATTATTAACGATTTTGTAGCTTCCTATCTTCGTGAGTTATTGTGTGATACGATTTGCTATTGAATATCTATTCTAGGCTACTACCGAGGAAAACGTTTTTTTCGCACAAGTAGGTACTGGATTTTGGGTAAGTCTGTTTGATTATTTTTCTTCGCTGTCATAAAAGTCACTCACGGAACTTTGGCTAATGTTAATTTCCGTAATTACGTTTACTGTTACAATACCATTAAGGTAATTTCAATTATCATTTTGTGTGTATCGCATGCTGTGTACAAACGATATTTATTACGAAATTTTCTTCGCTATTTCGCTTCGACTTAACGTATGTATTGTGTGTTGCCGATACTTTCGACATTTATGAATTGAGAAATTAAATATACTCCTGTTAATCTTCTACGTTACTAAATTAAAGTTTTTATACCTGTTAATCTTTCTTTTATGGTAACATACCTTCCTCTTTTAATTGTGGATACCCGAACACCAGAGTAAAAAGGATTACGAACCTAAAAATTCGTTACAAGTTTGGACCGTCTGTCTTGATCGAAGCAGAAGTGTTAATTAGAATTGATCTGGCGCCCTTAATTATAATTCACTTGAACCTCCTCTATCTCCAACTGTGTGAGTTGGCCGTGCAATGTTCGTAAGACCTAAAGCTTGTAACAAATTTTGGCTGCCCAACTTCAGGGGCCCGATTTTCTTATATTGAATTTCTCATTCTCTATAATTCTTTTTGCTATTTTCTTTAATTGTGATTAGCGTAGAATTACTATCATTCATAGGTAGTTTATAGTGTTGACTTTCTCTCGATTTGGTGTGTGCAATCATAATTTCTTCTAGCTTTATTGATTCTTTTATCTTTTCTTAGTCTTCCGTGGGTTTGATTTACTCTGCTTTGCTTATTTAGTTACTGCTGCAAGACTGCGTCGATTAACCTTTTTTTTGACTTATTAGATTAATTACTTGGTAGTGATACTACTTGTACTTACTGTTATTTTGAGTTTTAGTCGGACATGTGGTAGCAGATTTCTGCTTTGGTTAGTTTCTTGTTTTAATTTTTATTCTTTTCGATATGTATTCTTCAGAGGAAGAACCACCACTTCTTACTTCATCGGACTCTGATTCTGAAATTAACTTGGCGGATTGGAATGTTAGTTACTTTTTCTGGTGAAGATCCTTCTTTACTTATACAATTTATTATTCCTATCGACGAGTTGTGTTTGTCTCGTAGTGTTTCACAGCATCAACTTTTTCTTTCAGCTTTTGAAGTTTTATCTGGCAAAGCCCTTCTTGTTTTTAGGACGAATCGAAGTTCGTTACGTTCGTGGAATGATGTTGCTGCTTTGTTGAAGTCGGAGTTTTTACCTTGGGATTATGATGAGCGCTTGATGGATTCTATTCGCAGTCCTACGATGAGAGCTGACGAAACCATTGGTACTTACGTTACCTCAATGCGATATCTCTTACTTCAGCTAGCAGAACCGGTCTCAGAACAAATGCAGCTCAAGGTTATTCGTCGAAATCTAACGCCGTTCTACCAACTTCATTTAGCGTTGATTGAGATCACATCTATCGCTCACTTAATATCTTTAGGCAAGCGTTTGGAGTCTAACATTAATTCTTGCGATTTTTTCCACTTTTCAACAACAGAGATTGGTGACAAAGTTCAAGAGCTATCTGTAGTCTTTGCTAGTAAGATTTCTACTTCCGTCTCTTCTGCTATTCCTGCTACTTGTTTTCGTAGTGCTTCTACACTTTCTTCTTCTGTGTCTCCTTCTAATTCCAATACTTGTGTTCGTTGTCGTTCTCAAGGTGATAAGCCTTTACGTACGGTTCGTTCTCTTCTTTCTCTTCCTCCTAATTTCTTTTCGGTTTCTAGGATTATAGGCCTACTACTGATCCTTGGTATTTAGGTATGATATCTAAAGTTACTGCTTCTCCTCGTCGTTTCTCTCGTTGGTGTGTTATGAAAAATCTTTTATGTAAACATGTACGCATTTCCTCTTCTGATTCTTGCCTTTGGAAGTTAGTCGTACCATCGGACCAGCGCAAGCAACTTATTCAGGATCACCACCTTACATCTAATTATGATCACCTCAGTGTGAGGTATTAGGTTACGTCACGTTTTGCCAGCAACGATGAAGCTTTCCAACACTGGTTTAGCTACAAGGTCTACGCGTCTACATAAGGATCGTACTATTTCTTCGGATGTAAAAGCCGCTGCTATTGCTTTTGCATCTCCTTCTTCAGTCGCTTCTGCTTATTCTTTGCTGTCTCCTTCTTCTAATAGTTCTTTTCTTTTTCATCGGCGTCGCAAGCGTCGTAAGTGCTAGTTCATTTTTTGGACTTTCAACTTTCGACCTTTGCTATTGGTTTTGTTTTTTTCATTTGGTTTTGGTGGTTCGAGTTTTTGAATACGTCGTCGGTATCTTGTTGGTTATAGCTTGGATACTACCCAATTGTTCCTCTCATATTGCTGTCATCGATTTTCTTTTCTTTGCTTAAGTTTCCAGTACTTGTGTTTTGGTTTTTTTCTTCTCCATCTTACTTCGGGACAGACTACCTTTCCGTCTGTATATATTTATATCCGCTTAGTCGGCCTTTTTGGATTGGTACGTCATCTATAGAATTCTCTCTTCTGCTTTTGGATTTGGTTTTTCTTTTCTTGAGTTTTCTATACCGCTCGTCGGCATTAAAGTCTTGAAGTATACTTTCCAATTTGGGACAACAATTGGTACGCTCCTGTTCTATGACTAACTGTGATATCTTTTCTCTTCTCTTTCTTTTTTCTTTTTTATTATTAGTGGGCGGTTGGTTGGGCAATAAAGGGCTGGTCACTCCCTTTCGTTTCTTCTACGGAGAGAAGAACGAATCAGACACTTACATCTTGTCTTATCTTTCTCCGTCTGTCTCTTTTCTTCCTTTCTTGTTTTTCTTACTTTTTATTTTTTTTTCCTTCTTCTTGATTAGTTGATCACCTGCATGCCACATCTCTTTCTTTCTTCTTCTTCCTCCTAAAGGTTTACCCCTTTAGGCGGTTGGTTGGGCACTGTAGGGTGGTCTCTCTTTTCGTTCTTTTACGGGGTAAAGAAGGAATCAGGCAGTTACATCAAGCCTTATCTTTCTCCGTTTTTCTCTATCTCTTATCTTTTCTATTTTAATTTTTTTTTTTCTTGGGGCCTATCTATCTTTTCTATGTACCAACCAGTTTTCTTTCTTTTTGGATTCTCTTTGTGGTTCGCCTCATATGGGCGGTTGGTTGGGCATTGAAGGGCTGGTCACTCCCTTTCGTTTCTTCTACGGAGAGAAGAACGAATCAGACACTTACATCTTGTCTTATCTTTCTCCGTCTGTCTCTTTTCTTCCTTTCTTGTTTTTCTTACTTTTTATTTTTTTTCCTTCTTCTTGATTAGTTGATCACCTGCATGCCACATCTCTTTCTTTCTTCTTCTTCCTCCTAAAGGTTTACCCCTTTAGGCGGTTGGTTGGGCACTGTAGGGTGGTCTCTCTTTTCGTTCTTTTACGGGGTGAAGAAGGAATCAGGCAGTTACATCAAGCCTTATCTTTCTCCGTCTTTCTCTATCTCTTATCTTTTCTACTTTTAATTTTTTTTTCTTGGGGCCTATCTATCTTTTCTATGTACCAACCAGTTTTCTTTCTTTTTGGATTCTCTTTGTGGTTCGCCTCATGGGCGGTTGGTTGGGCATTGAAGGGCTGGTCACTCCCTTTCGTTTCTTCTACGGAGAGAAGAACGAATCAGACACTTACATCTTGTCTTATCTTTCTCCGTCTCTCTCTTTTCTTCCTTTCTTGCTTTTCTTGCTTTTCATTTTTTCTTCTTGATTAGTTGATCACCTGCATGCCACATCTCTTTCTTTCTTCTTCTTCCTCCTAAAGGTTTACCCCTTTAGGCGGTTGGTTGGGCACTGTAGGGTGGTCTCTCTTTTCGTTCTTTTACGGGGTGAAGAAGGAATCAGGCAGTTACATCAAGCCTTATCTTTCTCCGTTTTTCTCTATCTCTTATCTTTTCTATTTTAATTTTTTTTTTCTTGGGGCCTATCTATCTTTTCTATGTACCAACCAGTTTTCTTTCTTTTTGGATTCTTTATGTGGTTCGCCTCATATGGGCGGTTGGTTGGGCATTGAAGGGCTGGTCACTCCCTTTCGTTTCTTCTACGGAGAGAAGAACGAATCAGACAACTACATCTTGTCTTATCTTTCTCCGTTTGTCTATTTTCTTCCTTTCTTGTCTTCCTTACTTTTGATTTTTTTCTTTTTTTTTTCCTTTTGTTTTTGAAGGTTTGCCTTTAGAACAATTACCTTTTTGCTTTTTTTCTTTTATCTTGGGTTGTTGCTTAAACACTTTCTTTTTTTTTCTTTTTAGTAACTTCCTTCTTTAGTGTTCACTACAACTGTGTTTCTTTTTTTCTCAGTTACTTTTCTGGTTTTATTGGTTTTAGTAGGTTGTTGTTCTGTTGTTTTTGGTTTGGAACTTGGAATAGACTGCAACGTTGCTTCTGGTACTCTGTACTTCCGCTTAGTCGGCATTTTTTATTTTGTTAGTCACCGTTAGGATATTTCTCTTCTTTGGATTTCTTTTGCTCTTGGAATATTCTAATCCGTTCTTCGGCATTTACGTTCCAACGTGACATTCCAACACAACGAGGACTGACTCACGATGCTCAATTGACAAGTGAAGCTTTCTGTTCTTTATTGGCTCTTACTTCTTTTTCTTTCTTTCTTTTGGTTTTGTTTTGGATTTCGCGGTTTGGATTGGCACTCATTTAGTGTTTAACTCTTTGGTGACTTTGTTGTTGTGACTCTTGGATTACTGATTTTTTTTCTCTGCCTTTTTGGTAGTCTGACTTCTGTCGACTTTTAATCAGAATCTTCTTTTTGCTTGAGATTTCTTCGTTGGTTTTCTTTGCTTAGATCTTTAGGGTCTGTTGGGTTTTTTTGATGGAAGAATCTCATATCGTCTGTTGACGACTTTTTGAGCACCGCTGCATTAGTTTTTCTTTTTGACTTTTCTTCTAAATCCGCGTATCACAATTCAACATCTGCTAGATACTTGGTTTTCTTTTACTTCTTTAGTTTAGGTAGCTTTGGGGACTTATATTTGAGGGTTGGATTTGTATTCGTGGGCTGGGGTTTCAAGGGATTTTAGGGCGTTGTCCTTGACCGTGGTCTAATTTTCTTTCTTTCCTAGACTTCTTTTTTTTCTCTTGGTTTGCCTAGGAATGTCTGTCAGTGAGGTCTATGGGACTGCGTTGTTCTCTCGCTTTATAGCGTAACGACTGTTGTCGACTTTCAACGAGTACTTGTTTTGATACTTCTTTTCTGTTGATTGAGTTTTTGGTTCTTTGGAGTATCATTCCGCTTCATGCGACTTTTGGAGACATCTGGTTGGTGATGCTTAGCAAATTGGGAAAACCTCTTTCATCTACGTTTCTTCTTGGGTTGGGTGTTGTTGTATTTTGGGTTGATTTTGGATTTTAGGGTTCTATCCTTGGCGTATGCCTAAATTTCTCTCTTCATTTTAGTTTTTGTTTCGTTATCCCCGCCCCACGCTTTGATCTTGCTGGGGGAGAAATCTGTTACGTGTGAAATTTTCATAACGTAATACCCTGTATATCGAATTAAAATTAGATTCTGGTTTTGACGCCCTCTGCCGATCTTTTTGGGTTACTGACAAGTTGCGGATTCATTTTGAAGCTGTCAACTACGTGAGACGGCCTGTGTCGTAAATTTGACCTAATTCCAAAGATTTTAAGTGTATCCACTGTGATGAACAGAAAATTATAAATTGATTACGAATTTATCGTAATCTATTCGGCACAGGGTAAGATATTTGCATCCGATTTATTAGGATTCCTTTGTAATTTCTGCAATAATTTGATAGCCGTTTCGACACGCTTTGATCACATGTTCAATTTAATAAAAGAACAATGAAGAAACAAAGCTTAAGATTTCGGAAAGCATATTATCCACAACAAAAACAAAGCCTTGACCAGCATTTACCTTTGAGACTTTATTTCTTATACACCAGTCGATTGCGTTACCACCCACCTGTTCGTAATCGCAAATAACAACATTTGATACAACGGGTTTTTATATCTCATTTAATTTATTATTAACGATTTTGTAGCTTCCTATCTTCGTAAGTTATTGTGTGACACGATTTGCTATTCAATATTTATTCTAGGATACTACCGGGGAAAACGTTTTCTTCGCTCAAGTAGGTACTGGATTTTGGGTAAGTCTGTTTGATTATTTTTCTTCGCTGTCATAAAAGTCACTCACGGAACTTTGGCTAATGTTAATTTTCGTAATTACGTTTACTGTTACAATACCATTAAGGTAATTTCAATTATCATTTTGTGTGTATCGCATGTTGTGTACAAACGATATTTATTACAAAATTTTCTTTGCTTCGACTTAACGTATGTATTGTGTGTGGCCGATACTTCCGGCATTTATGAATTGAGGAATTTAATATACTCCTGTTAATCTTCTACGTTACTAAATTAAAGTTTTTATACCTGTTAATCTTTCTTTTATGGTAACATACCTTCCTCTTTTAATTGTGGTTACCCGAACACCAGAGTAACAAAGATTACAAACCTAAAATTTAGTTACAAGTTTGGACCGTCTGTCTTGATCGAAGCAGAAGTGTTAATTAGAATTGATCTGGCGTCCTTAATTATAATTCACTTGACCCTTCGTAAGACCTAAAGCTTGTAACAAACTAAAACTTGATTTGTTATCTTTTTTAGCGTCCTTCGTGATCGATCGTACTACAACCTAATACAAAACTACTAAAATATCAATAATTACACAACATCATTAATTTAGAAATAAATGTAATTAATTTTCTCGCCACATGTTCTTTTTGTTATAACATAAATAAGATTTCACAAAACTCTACAATCACCGATAAGTAAATTTGAGTTACGCATACCTTCGTCTAATACTAGTATGTTTGATATCATCCATAAATTGGGTTAAACCAGCAAAGTTAAAGCATTTTTTTCGTGTATTACAACAGTGTAATAAATTTAATCCGAAAATATTAAAAATTTAGGGTAATTAAAACAGCACTTTTATATTTGGGCATGCAGTTAAGATTTATTCGAGCTATTAATGGGACTTTTTTAATTTATTTTAATTATAAATCAAATTATAAATGGCTTAGGCCTTTTTAATTAAGTGCTATAGCATTCATTTAAAACTTGAGCAGAGAATATAAATACATAAATAGAAAATTCGGCTAAAAAAATTTTAATCTTTATGGTACAATTTAGATACATACTGTTATGACGTAAGTTTGGTTGCCTACCTTGCAGGTCGCGCTTAAAAGTGTTTAATTATTTTTTTGAGGCAATGTACACAAATCAACACAGTCAACGCAAAAATGGTTTCTCTCCTTTAGATAATTCCAGTTGTCAAAAAAAAAACTACCAAATGACACTGGATATAACGAAAAGTGGACGTTCTGTGACGAAACTTATACAGTACGAAAATCATACCAAAACACTCAGGCTTGCGTTTTTTTTTTTATAACATTAACAGTTTCTTTATTTTGTTGATACCGCACTAACGTAGTTTTCATTTGTTCTTAAACAAACGTATTTAGGTTTGAGTGAATTTATCCAAAAAAATAATTTTTTTAATGCTAACAGTGTATTTATTTTAAGTATTTTTAAACTGTTATCTTATTTTATATACATAAACCAACTGCAAAAAGATAATTTTGCAAAATACATTTTATATAATTTTATTATGCAAAATGACAACTAAATCGTCATCGGTTTGTTAGCTTTTCGTAAGATTAAGATTAAGAAAACTTAAATTTACAGCACTTTAGTACTATAGTTATTGTTTAATGCAACACACAGTTAAACAGGAGTATTTGTTAGTATCCAACTATAAACATACGCAATACCTGTATGCACATCGGGATAATTAAAGTCGCAACCGTAAACATCTATGATGCCAACTTGCAAATTACCTATAGTAACTGGACCACCATCATCGAACAAACAAGCTCCAGACAATTCCTTATACGTACAGAAATGCGTTGATTGAAGGGTATAACTTAAAGGCAAAATTCTAGTCCGGCATTCATTATCACTTATTATAGTTGTGTTTAAAGCCACTAAGCTACCTGTTAGACTAGGTAAGCTTAGCTTAATTCTTCCCCAGCCAGTTTCACTCACAACAGTACCAACAGGAAAAGCTATAGAAGATAACACGACTGCTTGAACGGTACTAGAGAAAATTATAGGTACTGCGGTCTGTATAACTGCAACATCATACGCCTGGTTAGAAAAAACAAACCACTGATGCTGTTTAACAGTTGACACAGTATAAGTGACACCTCCTGTATTTGATCTATAACTTCCAACTACGATTACAAAACTGGTTCGCCTAAAAATAAACATAAACAAAAGAAATAAACCAAGCAATCTGTTTACCCTCTTACGCAAGTAGCTGTTGTTAACACCCATCTAGCGTTGACTATAGAACCACTGCAGAAGTGAGTATTTGCATATCGCAATGAAGCCACAAATGGAAATTGTCCTGCAGCTCCTGTCGCCCCGTTTACAATACGTTTATTTAGCGTAGATGCAGAACTACCTACAAAATTTGAAAAACAAGAAATCATAAAATTATGCTTAAAAACAAACTTACCACGCAACGCGCCAACGAGGAACAAAAACCTTATAATAGTAAAGAAAGACATAGTGATTATGCTTTGCGTCGAAAAAAAACACGAATTTATACACAAGCCGTTGTTTGTAGTTTAAATAAATCATTAAGATTTGATAATACGAGAATACTTACACAAATAATTACTCATACATTTAAAAGGAGCATCTTACGTAATATAAAAGCGAGACAATAACTCACTAAAAATGATATCAGTTACAGCTATAAACGGATTTTTCCGAATTTGTATTACATACTAAAAAAAGATGCAGTGGCGTTATAATTGAAATCTAATATAAAATTTTCACAACACGAAGTTTATAACTAACAAATTTATCATTATCGTCATGATTTTATATCAAAAAAACTGGTGCGATCATCACCACTTTAAAGTGATATGTACACGTTTGTACTGACTTCCTAGCATGCTATAATTTTTTTTGAAATGTTTCTCCTCGATTTTATTAAAGTCATATCGACTAACCGTTATATTTGTGCGCCTCGATATTACTTACCCCTTTAGTAAATCAGTAAAAAAAAATCGTCGCAGACAGGATTTGAAACTATACTATATTTGTGAATTCATTTTAAATTACAAATTAAATCTGATATTTTTTTATTGAATAAATTGTTAGGAAGAATTTTCTCTATAAGAAACTGTAAAAATAGTTCCAATAATTTACATACGCACAAAATTATATAAAAAAAAACTGTTAAAAATGACGGATACAACCACTTACGGTTCCTTTATCAAATCCCTATTTTGACAAAGCAGAGAGAATATAAAAAGCCAGCTCCATAAAAATTTTAAGTTACTAAAACTTTTGGATCGTGAGTTATCGTGGGTACATCGTTGCACCCAGACACACACACAGACACCCAAGAATTTTTTGTGAAAAATACTCTTTTCTGATTCAGGAGACCTTGAAACGTAAAATCATGCTCAAACTCAAATAAGAATTTAATTAAAACCATAAAGAATTACAAAATTAATAGTCAGCTCAATTGTAAAACCAATAGAGAACAACTTTGTTCTTTAGGAACTCCTCAGCATCGGTAAATAAAATCATAACAAATTGAAAATTTAAATTATTGTAACGATTATTAAAAACTAAATTATTTATTTATACTAAAAATATTTACACGGTACTATCACACGAACATAAAGTCCGCGAATAACTTTAGTTTAACACTTATTGTTTACTTTAAAGTCACGTACAAGATTATACTCCGTATATTTATTACGAACACACGCGTTAAACACTTATTTATTTAGAATTAAGTAATCTTCTTAACACTGCCGTCTTTGAATTGTTGAAATAACTGACCTATGATTTGTTTGTGCCGCATTTGCACACTTTGGCCAAACATTTGAGAATTATCTATATCTATCGGTGAACGTTCCGGAAATGTACAAAAACCTCGCAAAAGTTTTCAAACTTGAGAATAATTTCTCGAACGTTTCACTTCTTAGGACCCTTCTGTCCCAGAACAGAAAACTGGATGCGACACCGGTAGAAAGGATTGTGGCGATAGCGGCAGCTCTCTCCATTTTGGCAACTTCTTTGATCCTTTTATGGTAACAGTCAATAGACTTTTCCTGACCCGATACTTTCCTTAGTTAGTAACTACAGACCAACACTTAAACTCAACAGATGTTTGTATAGCGGCTTGGTACTTGAGTATTTCTTGGTGACCAGATATAAAACGAAGCGTTTGTCACCACGTAGTTTTGCTGTTTTTGTAGTTCATCTAGCTGTTCAAAGTTCTTTTTAAATACGACTGCAACCCTTCTGGAGTTGTCAAGATCCTTGCTCGCGCAATGTGCGATGGCGTAATCTTCTTCTGTTCGGAACAGATCTTGTTATTCTTTGGTAATGTCTCCGAACCTAGCGTTTCCAGAACCTCCGCATAGGTTTATAAACTTATCGAACTCCATTCCTTCTGCTGTTTAATACTCTGGTTTGGACCTGATTTTACATATTGTGGTTATCGCTAGCAAACGGGGCTAGATGATCGACGTGGACCACGTTTGGCTTGCCTCTGGGTGGTTTTCGGATGCGATATATGACGTCTTTAATACGCTGCACTTTATAGGGGTCTCTCATTGCCTTTGCGGCTTCGGTGACAAACTACGTCTTTTTTGGGGATTATACAACCATACCATGTCGCCAGGTTGTGCCTTGACGTCATATTTAGTTCTCATTCTGTCGCTGGCAATTAGTGTGTTTTTACGGACTTCCTCATGTACTTCGTCTAGCTTCTGTTACGGTCGAATTTTCTTTACGTACGCCTATGTTGTTACGGACGAAATTTTCTTTACGTACGCCTATGTATTTTCAACGGGAATTTAGATTCGGGTTTACGCCCTCTAACGTTCGTTTCTCGGTGCGATTCATTTGACATAAATTCGTCACACGGGCATGATATAAAATGGTCTGACGCATTGAATAGTTATGTTATCTATTACCATCTAGAAAACCAATTATAATTAGCGATTGATCTGATTGCTTCAACACGTTACAGGCCATTTTACGTTCCTTTCTTTAACATCTGGGACCTTATCGATAAATGGCTATCGTAAACGACTGCTAAATACGTCAGCACGTTGCCGTACACGGGCACCAGCGTAAGGCGATTTCCACGCTACGAAATTGGGGGTCTTGCGGAGCCTTCCCGGCCAAAGAGTGCTACACGTGGATGACACGCCGTGACCTGTATTAACCACCTATTTGTGTTCTAACGATATTCAGTATTCGATACCAATTGACGAAGGAATGAACCTCGACAAATATTTGGATGGGACGATGCTAACTTTTTCTTTATAAGGCTTATGGCGATAACTAATTAAACCAAAGTTAAGGGGTACCACAGCATACGACAATCGGTTTATATTATTTATACTTTCTTGTACTTTAAGTAATGATTGTTGTAGATGTTGATTTCGTGAGACATTAGTTTGACACGAGTTGCGATTCAAATTGCTTACAGGGTTACGTGTCGGGGAAAGTACTTTCTTCACACCAGTGGAAATTCCTGTATTTATGGTAAGTGCTTCTATATGTTTTATTTCGTAGTCAACCGGGTCACTCACAAAACTTTTGCTATTAGTTCTGTAATTATCGCTATTGTTGTTTACCAGCTAGGTAAACGCGCATGCTGTGTACTACCAACGATTGATTAACGTTAGTGCTATATTAATTCTGCACGCTTTGTTACGATAAGTTAACCTTAACGTAGTAACTTATTATTATTACTGTGTTTGATTCTCAGTAATGCCATATTACTAAATTATTTTGTGTACTTCGCATATTGTATGCAGACGAAATTTACTACCATCTACTCTTCGCTAGTCATGTCAATGTAATCTACGTTGTGTTGTGTGTTGCCGATACTTCGGATATTTAGTTATACTCGAACTAAAATTATTCTTGGTCCTGTTATCCAACTGTTATCAGTTCGAACGTTAATCTATTTATCATTATAGAGGAATTAAAGTGAAATTGTTATTAACGATTGAGTTTCTTTTTTTATTCGTTTCTTTCAGCATTTACGAACCTAACATCTAGTTACAGGTTTATTACCATCTGTCTTGAGCGGGACAGAAGTGACTTTGGATAAGCTCTGGCGCCCTTAAATATCTGTTCGTTATTATCTAGGAACCTTCCCCTCTCACCGACTATTGTGAGTTGGCCGTGCAGGTTCGTAAACTAGCAAAAATATTGTAACACCTCTTGGTGAGCTTGCTGACGTAGTCTTCTCCAGCAACTTTGTCCGGTCTTCGTCCCAATTGGAGGTTGCATTGCAGTCGTATTTTGCAACCGAGCATCACACAGAATGTTTGGCCTGTGCTTTTGTGAACGAATGATTGGTACGCCATTAGGAATACTGATCCCACTCTTTTTGGTGTTCAGACACTATTATGGTTAAGTATTTTCCCATTGTTTGATTCATTCGTTGAACCATGCCATCAAATTGAGAATGGAGAGGCGTCGTCTTAGTTTTCTTAATTCCCAACAATCGGCAAACTTCTTGAAACAGCCCAGACCCGAAGTTGAGGCCTTGAACTCTAAAACGGCAAAAAACTCTTTTATTAATACGTCTGTAACTGTAGCTGTTTCTTGATTGGGTATGGCCACCAGGATGTATTTATTTTCCGAATCGGATTCTAGGAACGGCAAAACTCTTTCTAAAAGACTTCCTACGTTCTACGCAGGGCCATTTCCTGATGCGCCGACCGTGCAGTTACCGCACCATTTTATGACGTTCTGTTTGCAGCTCACCCTGTTGAATCGTTCCCGTACTTTCAGCAATGTCTTCTTAATGTCAAAGTGTCTTCCTGATGTACCTTCGTGGAGATAATAATAATAATATATTTATTTCTGAAAGGTAAAAACAAAATATGTATATATTGTATATTTAAATAACTTAACTTAACTATCCTAGAACTTTCAGAAATAAATGGCTCGGACTTAACTCACAGAAGTAAAAAAAACTTGTGCGTGAGTTATTGAAATAAAAATTTAAATAATGCTGAAGTGAACGTATAATTTCGAATTTAAAATTAATAAATAGTAATATAAAATAAAAATAAATAAAGACATATTAATAATAATAGTATTAAAAAATAATAAAGTACTAATTAAAAATAAATACTAATATTTATTAATGCTTAAGTATTTTTGATATTTTTAATATCTACCAGTTCATGCACTTTATATCTTGGTTTATTGAGCAACCATATTTTAAGTTTTGTTTTGAAAATGTTATTGTTTTTGCTGTTTTTTATATCTAGAGGAAGAGTCGAATATATGCGCGGACCAAGGTAACCGTAAGAGCGTTGGCCAATAGTTTTATTAGCTTTCTCGCTTTGTGTTTCCGCTTGACATTTGTATCTCGTGTGATAATCATGTGTTATTTGTTTTAACTCGTTTTTTGATTTAAATTGTAAGCAAAGTATTTTATAGCAAAATAATTGTCTTAAGTCAAATAATTTGCTTTCTTTATATAACAAATCACTCGGATATAAAATACTTTTTCCAAAAATGATTTTTAAAAAGTATTTTTGTAGGATTTCTAACCCAGATAAGTGATGCTTTAAAATCCCCCCCCCATCCAACTATGCCGTAGTACAAGTGCGATTCAACTAAAGAATGATATAAAGTTTTCAAGTATTTGATTTCTAGTATTCTTTTTAGTTTTTTAAACAGAAACAGTAATGTTCTTAATTTTTTTACAATTTCATTAACATGTACATTATGATGCTTCAACAATTCTGACACCTGTTCTTTGGCACAACCAACTGTAGTCTGTTTCCCGTGCCCTTGACAACCAGTACGCTTTGATGTTTCCGTCCAAAGCACTCACTTTTTCCCAGGTTGGTCGTCGGTCGTTTTCTTTCCAATCCAGGAGTAGTCTTGCTTCAGGATCGTTTCCTTGTTTGCGACGTAACTGCTCAGGTTCCTACTTGTTACGTGCAAAATTTTTATAACTTAATACCCTGTATATTAAATTAAAACTAGATTTCGGTTTTGACGCCCTCTGCCGATCTTTTCTTGTGACTGTCATTTTTACGAGGAAATCGTTAAGCTGACAACTGCATAAAATGGCCTGTTTCGCGTAGAGACTACAAGTTTTCTAATAACATCCTCTGTAATAGACATTAAATTGTGAATTCATTGCGTGTTTGCAGTTTGTCACAAGCCGTTCCGCCACCCCTTGGCCACATGTTTCTAATCAATAAAGAATAATGAGGGATTAATATCAATAAAAATCTTCATGGGACGAGTATAACTCCATAAAGCCTACGTTAAAAACTAAAAAAAAAACCGGAGACAAGAACTTTTCTTCGAGATCCTACTCATGCGGCAAACACCTGCGAAACCAACTTTCATTAAAGGTGTACAACAGCATTCGATAATCGGATTATGTTATGTGTACTTTCTTTTAGCAGTAATTAATAATTTCGTAGATCTTGCTTTTGTGAGTCATTGGGTTGACACGATTTGCTATTCAAATTTATTCCAGCTTACTCACCGGGGAAAACGTTTTCTTCGATTAAGTAGGTACTGGATTGTGGGTAAGTTTATTAATTATTTTATCGCTGTCAGAAAAGTCAGTCACGAAACTTTCGCATGCTGTGTACAAACAATATTTACTACGAAATTTTCTTCGCTATTCACTTCGATTCAACTTCTGTATTGTGTGTTGCCGATACTTCTGGCATTTATGCATTGAAAATTAGATATACTCTTGTCAATAATTTACGTTACTAAATTAAAGTTTTTATACCTGTTTAATCTTTCTTTTATGGTAACATACCTTTCTCTTTTATTGTGGTTACCTGAACATCAGAGTAACAAGGATTACGAACCTAAAAATTTGTTATACGCTTGGACTGTCTGTCTTGATCGAGGCAGTAGTGTTAATTATAAAAGATCTGGCGCCCTTAATTATTATTCACTTGAACCTCCCCTATCTCCGACTGTGTGAGTTGGCCGTGCAAGGTTCGCAAGACCTATAAGCTTGTAACACACTCCTTATCAACCATTGCAGTTCTCCGGAGGCAATAGCTGCAGTTTGCTGGACATGGTCTTCTGGACAAACCATCAGCGTTTCGATGACCGGCACTGTGTTCTGTGTCAGTCATATTCTTGCAGTTTCTCGATCCATCTTGCTACTTGTCTTTTTGGGTTACGGTACTGCAATAACCAATTTAAAGCGGCGTGGTCCATTTTCAGTTTAGCCCAGACAAAATTTTACTATAATACGCAATAACGTTTTCTTAACACCACCTTGAACTTGCAAAAAGAACCGCGCCTATGGCCAGATTGCTAGCGTTTGTATCCAAAACAAATTTCCCATCTTCATTTGGATAACTCAAAATCGGCGAAGTGACTAGAGCCTGTTTTCGTCGATGGAAAGCATTTTTGCAGTCTTGATTTCATCTAAATTTTGTTTTTTTTCAGTCACTTTCGTCGAAAGTTTGGCAATATTGGTAAATCCGGGTAGAAATCTTCTATAATAGGTGCACAACTTAAAGAAATTTTGAACCTGATGTTTGTCGATTGATCTTGGTCATGCTTGCACTGCTCGGATTTTTTCTGGGTCAGCCTTTACTTGATCTCTAGGTACGAAATGGCCAAGGTAATGCTAAACTTCTTTGTTAAATACGTGACACTTCTTTAGGCTTAGTCACGTAGTCGCTGGAACACTTCTTTCAAATTGTTCAAGTGTTCTTCAAACGAGTTTCCAACCACAATCACGTTGTCTAGGTAAACCAAACACGTCTTCCAAGACAATTGGATAGTTTCTATCAAACGCTCAAACGTTGCAAGAGCGTTACACAAGGCGAAGAGCATTACAGTAAACTGCCAGAAACCAGTTCCAATCCTAAAAGCTGTTTTGTCACGATTTAATTCTACCTGCCAGTAACCACTCTTTAAGTCTAACGTAGAAAACCATTGGGATCCTGACAGGGTGTCTAACGTATCGTCAATTCTAGGTAAAGGGTAACTGTCTTTTTTGGTCACGTCGTTTAGCTGTCTGTAGTCTACGCAAAACCTCGTTGATCCATTCTTCTTCTTTACGAGTACCACTGGGGATGCCCATGGGCTACTTGAAGGTTTAATCACGCCTTCTCGCTCCATATCGGTAATTATTTGTTCGGCTTCTTCTCTTTTCGCCAAAGGAAGTCTGCGTGGATGTTGTCGTATCGGTCGAGAGTTTCCGGTATTAATTTTATGTTTCACCACGTTGCTTCTTCTTTTAAAACCACTCTCCAGCTTGATATTCTATAGATGTTGTGGGCACTTTTTTAGCGACGTATCTTCACGCATCACACAATTTGAGATACTGGCGTGCATTGGCCTACTGCGGTCTTCTTTTTCAACGTTTCAGGATCCGAGTAAATATTTAAGATCCTTACTGGCATCGTGTTTTTCAGTCGTACTAAAGTTCTGCCAACGAGTAATCCATTTTCAAATAAGTCGCCCTCCATTGGTTCAATCGCGCGAATGAAACTTTCTCGGAGATTTTGATTCAGGGGTGCCATTACCACACTTTGAGCCTTGCAGGCAGAGTCATGTCTTTACTCAATAACACTCGCACGGCTGCCTTCTCTGCCAAATGATAAGAAATTTCTTTATTGTCTATCTTTAGGACATTGTTTCTCATACCTAAATGGAACCCATACTTCTTTATAACATCCATTCCCAGGATAACTTATTCTATGATATCGGCTACCAGTACTTGATGGTCAAGTACTCCATTCCCCAATCCAATGGTTACTTGTACTTGTCCGTGAGTAGATATTTTTTTGTCCGTCGCCGTTCGAAGTCGTACTGTTATTGGTGATGTCTTCTCATTTTGTAATAACATGTCAGAACGAGTGATGGTCTTTGTCGCTTCCGTGTCAACCAGTAACTGAATATTTCTTCCATTGATCTTGCCATCGAGATAAATGCTATGCAATTGTTCCCTAAGTTATGCCATTTGATTTGTACTCTCCGGAACCTGAGTAGATGAGATTAGTTTTTGTCTTTTTCGGTCAACTTGTTCCAAATTTTCAAACGTTCTTTTTGTCTTCTTCTTGGGTTTAGTACGATGTCGTCGTACATGGCTTATTTACTGCAGTTCAAGGTTTTTACTTCTACTTCACGAAGTATTTGTCGCGCTATCTCCTCAAAGCAGCAAAGTTTATGACCGTCTGGTTGCAATGCTTGTTTTGCTGCTCCACAGCATGCACCAAAGTGTCATCCAATGTCTTCGGTCGAGCTAACCGGAAAGTCTGTTGCGTTTCGTTGTCCCGGTTTCCGTCTACAAAGGTTTAAATAGCCAACTGCTCCAAGAAGGTATCTGGCGCTGTAAAATACGCGATTCGTGTTAATCTGGCAATGTCAGCTTCAGACTCTTGAAGACTTTAGGCAGCTTTTTTTAATTTGAGCTTGATGCACTTGTTGAAGATGAGCATCTCCATCTCCCGACAGTTTTTCTTCCATTTTCTAAGAATTATCGTAAAACATTTCTTTCATTTTTCTAGTATTTTCTTCCATTTTCTGAGAATTTTCACCAATTTTGTTTTTCATTTTTCTAGATTTTTTTTTCAATTTTAACTGAATTTCAAGATTTTTTAAATGATTTTTCTACCTATTGCATCACTTTTCTAATATAATAATTGACTTTGAACACTTGTGGATTCCCAGTTTTTATTTTGCTACCCTACAGCTGTTTTCGCTCATTACGTAATTACACTAACGAACGAATATTGACGTTTGCGATGTTGGCAGCACAAAATAGTAGTTTATGTAACAAAGGTCAAAAATAAGGCATAGCATAACGAACGTTAATGCGACGCGAGACCGCACGTGAGTGAGTTATGCTATGATTCTTTCGACGAGAGTAACGTAAATTATTTTTTGTGTTGCCTGTTGTAGTTTTACATTCTTTCTTGAAAAAACTTTCAAAAAAGTACCAAAAATACAATGTTGGTACTACATATATTACTAAATCTGTCAAATTGGACATCAACTTTAACATCATTTTTTCTCAGTTTTAAGTCTAATTCAAGATTTTTTAAATGACATTTCCACCTGTCGCATACTCGTTTGATTTTGAACACTTAATTTTGAGTAGATTTCTAGTTTTCATTTTGCCACACATTTTCCGCCCATTACGTAACTACACTAACGGACGAATATTGGCGTTTGCAAGGTTGGCAACAAAAAATGTATTTTTTACGTTTTGTCGCCGCATATCAAGTTGCGTATTCTTAGATTTTTTTGTTCGATGTTTTTTAATAAGCTGGAAGCAGACAAATTCTACCGACGTTTTTATTGAATACTTTTGAAAATTTGCGCTCAGAGAATTTTTAACGATTTAATTTAGAACATTACTTAAAATGTTAATTCACCAATGAAATCAGTTTTATATATTTACTTTCTGCTATTTTAAACTTTTTTCGTATATTTTATGTTAACTCTTGTCTAGATATCTTTAATCTGCTATTTCTTTGTTTATTAAACAATGATATATTGTATTTGCAATTCGTACAATAAAATTTAAAATAGTATAATATATTTTTTTAGGTTAAATATTTACCGTAGACGAATAATTACGATATAAAATGTATGTTTGCTCTTCTGATTTTAAAATTCTTCTATTGCGCGTAGTTTTGTTCTACTTGTTTTTGAAAATGTATTTAATTACCTATAACCAAAATCTAATTTATTGTTTTTTTTTCAGATAGTAAGTTTTGAGACGAAGTTACGATGTGATTAAATAAAATTGCCTAAACAAACAACTAAAAACTGTTTATTGTTCTTAACAGTCATAAATTTAAATTTTTTGCTACTGTAAACCGGTTTTGACAGTTTTTGCGCACTTGTCAGGATAAACGCCAAATTGTTTTTGAGAGATTTTGAGACTTTGGGGGGTCTCCACGTCTCTGTTCGAGTAATAAAATGTTGTATTTCTGTCTAAATTTGACGTTTTTTTCCCTCGAGGACTTTTCAAACCTTCGTTTCACTCAGGTTGAGTGAAATGTCCTCCTTGGAAAAATAGCGTCCAAATATAGAATGTTGGTAGTAGATACTAGCTGTCAGATCGACGTATTGACACTGTTACCAACTATAATATATTTACTATACATTGCATTTCATTAGGATTGAGTTGGTCATTCTGCTTTTTTAAAAATTTTTCTTGGAAAACCTTTCATCTAATTGGCACTTAAAAGACCACATGATTCCTAAAAACCAAACCTACATGTTTCTGTTTATTGTCTTTGTTTTTGCCAAGGATGTTTAACTAAACTAAATTGCCAACTCCGTCTTCAAAAGTGAGGCACCGGCCATCTTTGACTAGGGCAAAACAAACAGAGTTATCAATGTTACTTACGGAAAAAGTTGCTTTTTTCGAGTTTATTTATTTCTTATTGACTTTTTCTTAAATATTTAAAATGTAAAAACATTAAATACACCAAATTTATTAAATAGAGTTTATGTAAATACGTTTACATTAGACAAAATTAGGCATGTTTTGTTTATTCAACGCTGTAACTCTAAGAATATTTAACAAAGTCAATAAGAAATAAATAAACTCGAAAAAGACAAGTTTTTTCCGTAGACCACAATGATATCGATGTTTGTTTTGCCCTAGTCAAAAATGGCCGCCGTGACGTCAGCGTGTCTCACTTTCAATTCGATCAGATTATATGAAGTTGACTATTCAGATAATTATATAACATGCTTAGCTTTGTGAAAAATAGTTAAAAAAGACAGTACGAGCAACTCAGTGTTAATAAAATAAGCCTAAAAATGTTTAGAAATATAGTCAATTTTTACCAACAAATAAAGAAAGCAGCGTTTTATTATATGCGATTATACGATGTCACTTACCCTAAAATAGGTTACCAAAATTAGAGTTACGACAGCTCTGGTATTTGTTTTGTAACATATTTTTTAATTTTATTACCAGCGGAAACGTCGACTTGCTCTCGAAAAATATGTTTAAAGATTAAAACAATTCAAACTTTGTAATTTGCTTGGCGTATCAAAATTACATATACCCTCGATTTATAAAATGAGATCGGATGTACGAAATTGAACAAATTTTATTAATATCTATAACTGGCAAAAAAACTATCATTGCCTAAACTTATCTACGTAGAATCTGCCGCACTTCTTTGTTGAAATACTTTTGCAGGGTAAAAACGTTTGCTCAGTTTTGTAAATTATTAATTCTATAAATAAATAGGTACTTAATTATTAAACATTAATAAGATTCAGTTAGAATTTCTCGTAATTTCCCGATCAGAAAAATCTCAAGGTTGTAGAAACTTCTTGTAAACGATTATTTAAAAAAAAATAGCAAAAAAACTATGTGTGTAGTGGTGTTGAAAGAATGTTGGTTGCTCATACAGAGTGTTTGAGAAATAATAACGAGCGTTAAAATTTGGCACGCAATTGTTTTAGTATAATATATAATAACACTGATTCACTATAATTTGTGTGATAAACTACCAGTTCATATTTTTTTAAATATTTTCTTAACACTTTCCTTTTCAAGATTCAGGAAACGAATAAACATTCGTGTTTATAGAGTGACGAATTGAACAACTCAGTGCAAGTTCGCGAAGCACTGAGACTGCGCGTATGCTTGTAACAAGATGATACTGGTATATCATTATGTGCAGGTTTTTACAAGTTCAAAATGTATTGCGACCACAAAGCAAATGCCTACATCCTACAACTTACACAATTTTATAAACATATTGTTACGAATTTATTATGAAAAACTAATTTATTTAAACGACTAAAATTAGGTTTTACTTATACTAGAAATATGTACACTTGTAAATTAACCGAACTAATGAAATCTAATAATATTTAATAAAAACACTTACACTAATTTATGTATAATCGTTGTATAACACTATCACTAATACGAGATAAGATAACGTCCGCGCGTAGCTTCACACTTGTTTACACTAAAAATCACGTACACGATTATTCTCGGTATATTTATCTAGCCACACGCGTGCTAACGACTTATTGATCCTAACTTGAATAATCTTCTTAATACTGCTGCATTCGTGTTACGGCAATAACTGACCTACGATTTCTCTCTTCCGTATTTATACACATCTGCAAATCCTTCTCGAGTGTTCTCTATTTTTCAGTATATCTTCTAGAAGATGGATAACAGCTTCTAGAAGGCTCTTGCATTTGCAAATAATTTCTCGAACGTTTCAATATATAATAATTTTTTTACTTTATAGGTACTTTTATAAATAATGTATATGTCTTTATATTATAAGATAGTATAATGTAAGTAAATAGGTACCGTCAACTGGGGCGAAGCAGATCAAAATATGAGGTTTTTCTAGCACTGCAGTCAAAATAAATCTCTGAATGGCTTACAAAAAATATTTATTAATTGTCCATCCCGTTCTATAGATCTGTTGAAAAAAAATATTTTGAACCTTGACTACAAACTATTTAAAAAGTTTAAAAAAGTTATCCGGTTCACCTCTCATTTGGGGGTGAAGCGGATCACCTGTTTAAATGTACTAATAAACCTTTTAAAGTGCTTCATGAGGTGAAGTGGATCAAGAAAATACATTTGTAAAAACATCTATCCATAAAAAAATTTGAAAATAGAAAAAGTTTAAGAAAAATAACAAATTTTCTATCCTACAAAACTCGATTCGTAAACATATAGTCAAAACACTATAAACAAAAAAAACACAATGATAAAACCAAAGTATTTTCCTTGAAGAAGGTTCATACGAGATAAAAAAATCGTGACACTGGCACTTCATTGTTTATTCTTATTCTAAATTATTAAGGTTATTTATTTCTTCATTAAAGCGGTATCGCCCCCGCCGTGGATCTTTTCCTGTTACAATATTTTTAATAATATTTTTCGTAACAACTTGTTCGTCTTCAACAAGGGGAAAACAAAGTAAGACTCTTTTTTTCCAACAACTTTTCTCAAAAAATTTATTGTAAATTGATCACCACTAATTTTTGTTTTAATTTTACCAATGAATAACCTGGGATTTTTTTGTGTAACAAATTCTGTCAAAACAAAATCTCCCTCCTTTAAGTCCAGTTCAATTTCAGCTTCTGTGAGTATCTCACTTTGATTATCTTCAAAATCGTTTTCTTTGTTCGAACTTTCATCCGACCAGTTGTTAGTCTGATTCTTTTTACAAATAGTTGCTTCATTCTTTCCACTTCTGTTAGCAATATCGGCGGGTTGAACACTTTTACCAGCTTGTATTTTAATTCTTTTGCCCCTACCGCGTTTTTGTGTTTCACTTAGATATCAAATTTACTATGAAAATTGAAAGTAATAGTTTTCTCTCATTTCTTGACGTTCTTGTGACTCGAAAACCCGACGGCTTTGTTACAAGCTTTTCTATTTTACAAACCTTGCACGGCCAACTCATATAGTCGGAAGTAGGGGAGGTTCACAGCAAGTATGTTTAAGGGCGCCAGAGCTGATCCAAAGTAACACTTCTGTCTCGCTCACGACAGACGGTCCAAACTTGTAACCCAATTAAAGGTTCGTACTCCTTATACTCGGCTGTTCGAGTAGCCCAAATTAGTTAGTCGATAACAATAACTACAGGAGAGAGAAAATTAACAAGAGAGCTTAACGATTTTAATCACTTTAAGATGTGAATGGCAAGCAATAACAAGAATATATGAACTTTCTACATTCATCCGTACTTGGAAGATTTTTAAATATAGTTAACAAATATCACAGCTTTAACTTAGTAGAGTAGCAGATTAACCGCTATACCTTAAATTCTCAATTCATAAATACTAGAACTAATACTAAGCATTAACAAGTGTAGCAAACTTTGATTTCGAAACACAAACGGTTTACAGGATTTTATAGAAGATTTAGTAGGTGAATGCCCGCAGTATCGGCAACCCACAATACACCTTTAAAGTAAGTCGAAGTAAATATTCTTCACCCACACACAGTATGCGATACAGTAAAATGAATGATTATACTTACCTTATTGGTAGATAAGCAATACATAAAACTACGATCGTTAATATGGATCAAAATTCTGTGAGTAATTTTCGTGACAACGATATACACAAAAAAAATCAATTAAATCAACTCACCCGAAGTCCAGTTTCCACTATCGTGAAGGAAACGTTTTCCCCCTCCAGTGGCCTGTAATAATTATTTAACCGCAAATCGTGTCACACACCAACTCACAAAGAATATTAAGCTAAAACAATTAGTATTAATAATTCATTAAGCATTGTATAAAAACCCGGTGCATCGAATACTGTACGTAGCAAATCAGAACAGGTGGCTGATAACACAATCGACGTCTGTATTTAACATTATATAGGACCCCAGTGCATGGAATAAGGTAATTAGTAATTTAGAACAGGTGGCTGATAACACAATCGACTAATACACAGGTAGTAACATCTCCCACGGTAAGGCTTATCGAGACCTCGTTTTCGTGGCGTAGCAAACGCCTTCCAACAGCGTATGTGTGCGGTAACGTTATTTCTTAGTAAGAATTACTATTCACCATTCCTTTATTGAAAACGTACATGTGCTCGAAGCGGATAAAAAATGGCTGTTCAAGGAAGAAAGAATTACAAACTAATTTTAACAAAACGACAGCAATTATCTTACCCTGTGACGACTCAAATATTTTATGAACGTAATGTAATTACAATTTGATTTTCATTATTCCGGATGGTATTGGAAGAAATTACTTAAGACGTACCGACCATTTTAAGCAATCGACAGCTTCGCAAGTTTGTCGTAAAAATGACAGTCGCGAGCAAGAATCGGTAGAGGTCGTCAAAACCGGAATCTAATTTCAATTCAATATACAGAGTCGTCCGTAATGAAAATTTCGTACGTAACACTTCTGGGCCATTCTGTTTATCGCAAACCCACCATACGGACAGATACCTTCATGCTTCGTCTCATCATCATCCTGCACAGAAACGTTATGTTATTTAATATTTGGTTCATCGTGCCTTTTCTATTTGCCAACCTGAGAATTTAGACTCGGAACTACGTCATCTTACTAAAACCTTAGTAAACAATGGTTATATGAAGCGAGATATTTATAGAGTTATTAATCGTCGTCTACATCTACGTAATATATTATCTACACTCAACCAAATAGTAGCATAAATAGAAAGAAAATAAACATTGTTTCAATGAAAAATTCATCAAAATTGGTTCAAAGTATTACATCATTGTTACAATTATATGAACAGGTTCATAACTGGTTATAGCGATGATTTTCCTTGTGGCAATGAAATTGTTCATAGTTTCAATGTAGATCTTTTATTAATTCAAGAATCTTTTACATTACTTTAACGTATACTTTTGTTCATGTATTAAAGCATTTATACTAACGAAAATGTGACCCGTTAAACGTGCGATCCCAGAAGAATAAAATAAAATTGTTTGTCGATGAATCGAGCATTAAATGCGATTAACCAAAACCATTGTTCAATTAGAAAAGCAGCTACGCTCTACTCGGTTCCATATGGTACCTTGCAGGACCGTCTTAGAAACCGGTTTTCAGCCAAAAAAAATTGTGTTAGGAAAAAAACAGTTTTTTCTAACGTCCAAGAAAACATGCTGGCTGATTATGTTATTAAATTATCAAACCTTTTTTATAGATTGACAGCAAACAGTATACGGAAAGTTTCATATGAGTATGCTGTATCAAACAACATTAAAAACAACTTTAAATTGTTACGTACGAAATTTTCATTACGGAATACCCTGTATATGTAATTGAAATTAGATTCCGGTTTAGACGCCCTCTGCCGATCTTTTCTCGTGGCTGTCATTTTTGCGACAGAATCGTGAAGCTGTCGATTGCCTAAAATGGCCTGTATGACTTAAAGAAATAATTTCAAGAGACATCCGTAATAATGGGAATCAAATTGTAATTAAACTACGTTTGTGAAATATTTGAGTCGTCACAGGGTAAGATAATTACTGCCGTTTTATTAAATTTCGTTTGTAATTTCTCCTTAATTTGATAGCCGTTTCCCCACGCTCGAGCACATATTCGTTTCAATGAAGAAGTGTTAAGGATAAATTATTATTAAGGAATACCGTTACCGAACACGTACGATTTTGGAAGGCATATTCTCCGCCACAAAAACGGGGTCTCGACAAGCCTTACTGTGGGAGATGTTACTTCGTGTATACTAGTCGATTGTGTTATCAGCCACCTGTGCTAAATTGTTACCTACAGTATACGATACAACGGGTTTTTATATAACATTTAATGATTTATTAATACTAATTTTTTAGCTTCCTGTTCTTTGTGAGTTAGTGTGTGATACGATTTGCTTTTCACTATTTATTACAGGCTGCTGGCGGGGAAAACGTTTTCTTCGCGAAAGTGGATACTGGATTTTGGGGTGAGTTATTTGCTTAACTTTTATATCGTGATCACGAAAGTTACTCACAGAATTTTAATTAATGTTAACGACTGTAATTACGTTATTGCTTATATACCAATAAGGTAATCTTAATCATTTACGTAACTGCATCGCATGCTGTGAGGGAAAAAACATATTTATTACGAGATTTTCGGTGCTGTTCATTTCGACATAACTTCAATGTGTAGTGTGTGTTGTCGATACTGCGGGAATTCATGTATTAGAACTTCGATATACTCTAGTAAATTTTATGTATCACGAAATCAAAGTTTTCTACACTTGTTAACAAAAATTGTTAGTCATTCTAGTATTTAGGGATTGCGCATTTAGCGTATAGTTGTCAATTTACTGCGCTACTAGATTAAAACTGTGATATTTGTTAATTCTACGTAGAAACCATTCGAGCATCGATAGGTAAAGCAATTTCATATATTCTTATTAGTATCCAACGTTAATACATTAAAGTGATTATAATTGTTAATCTCTCTTGTTATTTTTCTTTCTCCTGTGATTATCGTTATCTATTAACTATTTTGGCTACTCGAACATCAGAGTAATAAGGATTACGAATCTCAAATTGAGTTACAAGTTTGGATCGTCTGTCGTGATCGAGGCAGAAGTGTTATCTTGGATCAGATCTGGCGCCTTTAAGCATACTTCCTGTGAACCTCCTCTACCTCCGACGGTGTGAGTTGGCCGTGCAAGGTTCGTAAGACATAAAGTTTGTAACAAACTGCAATAAAGAAACATGTGGACAAGAATGACTGTATGGTTTCCTAAGGAGACATTTCCAGCTGTCATTAAGAAAGCCAGAAGCCACTAGTAAGAATAGAGTATTGGCTTTTAATAAAGCAGATATGGATGTCCTTTATGATAACGTGGCAACACTCATGGAAAAAAACAATTTTCGCCCGGATCGCATATACAATGTGGATGAGACTGGGATAACAACTGTCCACAAACCCTCTCGTGTTCTGGCACCAAAAGGAAGAAAGCAAGTTGAGTCTATTAGCAGTGGAGAGCGAGGTGAAACCACTACTGTATTTTGCTGTATGAGCGCTGCTGGACGGTACGTTCCACCCATGTTTGTTTTTAAAAGAATGAGAATGAAGGAAGGATTGGGAAAAATGGTCTAGTTGGCTCAATCTATCATTGCTCAAAGTCTGGTTGGATTATTTCCCGAGTGGTTAAAACATTTTCGTAATTGCGTCAAAGCCACCCCTGATGATCCTGTCATGCTCATTTTAGACAACCACACCTCACATTCTACTTTGAAGTCCTACAATTACTGTTGTGCAAATGGAATTCTTCTCTAGCTTGAAGTCTGCATACAATCATGAATGTGACCAATTGATGAAGTCTCTTCACTATGAATCAATCGCTGTCACAGATACTGCAGAATTATTTGCTAAAGCTTATAACAGAGTAGCAACGATTGAAAAAGGTATAAATAGTTTCAAAAGTACAAGACTATATCCGATGGATAGAAATGTATTTAAAGAGGAACGCTTTACTCCAATACCTGACTCGCCTACTGCTACACAAGATAATATTATGGAGGTACCAGCTTTCAAATACTTTACCTTTGGCAAGCCCAAATCCCGTTGCTCGCCCAAGTCCCGTTACTGGCCTAACTCCCGCTGCTGGTCCAAGTGGTTCGACTTCTATTAACAAGCGTAAGAAAACAATTCTTGATTCAAAAAAAATTTGAAGCAAAAACATTCTAAAGACATTTCTTCAGACACTGATGACGAATCATCTTACGAGATGCAAGAAGTGTATGACGACCAGGCTACAGATGATGAAAACAAAACTATACAAATCAGTCATTGGAAGAAATATATCCAACACCTAAACCTAAACTGAGACAAAGCAAAAGAAAGAAACAGAAATCGAAAATTTTAACCTCGACGCCAATGAAGGAAGAATTGGAAGAAAAAGAAATAAAAAAACAACAGAAATCAGCTAGTATTGTAAAGATGAAACGCATACTTTATACCTAACTCTGTTAGATTTTCGTTTGCTTTTTCAAGTTTATCGTTTTCTTTCTTATCTTTTTATAGTTTAGAATCTGGCTTGGTTCACAAGTTGATTACCAAACTTTTGAGAAGTTCTTAGTTAAATTTCGGTTGCTTGTTCTTCGATTTCTCTCACGCCCTAATGAAGTAGCTTACAAAAGTGGGCAAAACGTTGACAGCTTCGGTTACAACAATGACACGGTCCAAACCCGGAAAACGTTCTTATCTTGGTATAGACTGCGGCCGTGGAAGCCTTCGCTATTACATTATTTGGGCTAATTAATGGAACTTTTTTTTTAACACGCTTTTATTAGTTTGGGATGTATGTATGTATGTATGTATGTATGTATGTAACGGAATCTTTGAGCTTAATTTTCAGCGGTTTCCAGGTGTTTGATTAACTTGAAACTTTGCATGCGTTTCACGGACCGATGACAATGCAATAATTCATTAAAAAGTTTTTATTATCCTAATTAGGATTGTCAGGATTAATTGATTTCTTTAGGGATCCTCTGCATGAGAGTGACAAAAACAGAGCGCGTGAACTGCGCAGGCGTGCATCTCGACAAAGCTTATCGCATTTAAATCGTTCCAGTGTATTTCACTATTACCACTTCGTATCGGAGCAGGTAATTTGCGCGCCCGCTGCCTGCCTTGGATGTGATAGCTGTTTCTCAGGTTCCCTCCCCAAGATATAAGGTCTTACTGTCGATAACTACCGTTTCCAATACGTTTTTAGTTCGTAAGATATTTCATAATCACATGTCCGCAAAAATTGATTTTTGATAAATCGAATTAAAATACGGAAAATAACTGATAGATTAGAAAATTGAAAAAACACGCTTTTATAGGTACCCGAACTAAAAAATAGAAAATAAATATTAGTTTAAAAAAAACTAAAAAAACACGCTTTTGTAAATAACCGAAGTAAAAAGAAGAAAATAATTTATAATTACAAACAAAATTATTAAATTCAGAGCAATAATATATAATTATAAACAAAATCACTAAATTCAGAGTTAAAAGCGTGGGGTGTTATAACGTAAGTTTGGTGGCCTACCTTGCAGGCCGCGTTTAAAAGTGTCCAATTACTTTTTTGACCCTGTATACAACAACTTACGAATATGCTGTATGTTGATTATTAACTAATCAATGTTATCTCCTTAATGCTTTTTTGTATACAAAATATATTGATGTTTAAGTGTTTTGAGTTGTTATTATAGTTGTACTTAATGTAGTGACACAACAATTATGTACATTTTTTTACCATTACCCTTAATGTTATGTTTATGTTAGAGTAAACATATTTACTGTCTTCAAAACGTCGTAGAAATATTTAGTACGTGTCCTAAGTTACCGTGAACTTGAATAATACTAAAAATGCTAGTATTAAACTTGATGTATTTCTCATTAGTCGTAAGTCTTGGAATTAAAAAAGACGAAGAAATCGAAATTGTTAAAAATTGCGCAACACAAACAACCAAAAATATTTTTCATGAGGATGATACTTTGTTGTTCATGTATAACAATTCTGGTCGGTACATTTTTCCTCATGTTGGTAACCCGAGCATAATAATCGATATGCGAAAAGAAAGTACAATTTTTAACACAACTATTGGACACAAGCAAAACTTTGTGATTTATTCGGAAAATTTCAACACGACGTCGTTAATGTTATACAAGTTACAAAAAAGTGCGCTTTGGATTAAAAACAAAACGCCTCTAAGAAAACTTTTTTTTATTACACCGATGTTTGATAACGAGACTTTAGCCAATGTATTTCAGTTATTGTGGAGATTAAAAATTGCAAATGTGGTTATATTAACATACAATTTGAAAAATGGTTCTATTAAGCTTGTGACGAGTGATCCTCAAGCAACTTTAAACCAATGCGAAAAAGAAACAAATCTTATAATCACATACGGTTGTGATGCAAGTAAATTGATTAAATTTCCAAATATTTTAAGAAAATACGACAAATGTGTTCTCACTTTTTGTTATCGAGACGTTCGACAATTTATGAAGAAAGACGTAGTTAAATCAGTTTCTTTAAAGCTGTATGTAACTGAAACAATTAAAGAATATTTAAACATGACTTTCGAAATAAAAAATTCATGTGATAGCAATTGGCCAAGCAAAGACAGATTCAAAATAGCCACAAGTGGATTCAGCCTATGTGTCACGTCTAATTCTTGTAGTCAAATATACAACCTCGACGATAGTATATGGATTGTTCCTGCTCCTAAAAGAATTCCACCAATGGAATCTTTCAAGCTTGTTTTTAAACGTACCGTGTGGATCCTTATTCTTGTTGCTTTTATTTTCACTTCAATCGTTTGGTGGTTAATGGTATTGGTCAAATACCCAAGAAACCAACGTGGTTTAATGTACTACTTTTTTGAAGTATATTCTATGACTATCCTGGGATCAACCATCAACAAGAGACTATTACGAGGCTTTCGGTTTTTTATTGTTGCGTATCTGATTTATTCAATTCACATTCAAGCTGTGTTTACCAGTAAATTAATTTTATTGTTAACAATTCCGCAATTTGAAAAACAAATTCGATCGTTGCAAGAGTTGGCAGAATCCAATAATTCGATCATAATTCGTGGCGAGTATTTGACTTTTTTTAATTTCGCCAATAGCACAGATGTTTACGGAAAAATCCAAAATAATTTCATAAGCTACAACGCTAGCGAATATAATCAATTACTTTATACAAAAGAATCGGCTATCAATTACACCATTTTTATGATACGGGATGTATTTAGACAACTTACGTATAATTCCACAAGAAAATATTATTACTTTGAAGATAACACTTATTTTGGAAATCTCAAATCTGCATTTTGTACTGAACCGTTATCGTATTTTACAATTACCGTCAACGAAATTATTTCCAGGCTTATTGAATCTGGTTTATTGGACCACCACAACGCACACTTTGATTACCTTAACACAAATCGAACAGTGTCAATTTCTAAAAACAAAATACTGAGTCTAAATGATCTTCATCCAGCATTCGTATTTTGGATTATTGGTCTTCTCATTTCATTTGCTGTTTTTGTTGGAGAAATCACAGCGACAGCAATAAAAAGAAAATATTAAAGGGCGTAAGCGTTTGGATCAAGTGTTGTAATTGCGCACAGTAAGTTTCAATTGAACTACACCAGTTTTTTCACTTAGTATAAGTATTGAACTGAATTTTGACTATTAGAAAATAAAACACATAAGAGTTGTCAGTTATTAATAGTTTGTGTATGGCACTATAATTTATTAAATAAATAAGTTTGCTTTATAGTTTTGTTTTAACAAACAGTTGTTATGGGTTCCTATATGTTCCTAATTGTATCATAGCTTATCTGCTATTATCCGATAATAGAATGTATGTTAAACTAAAGCAAAGTTAAAAAAAAATTCCAATCTAAAAACCACGGTTAACAAAATTCCTTCCTGTTCGGATATGACAAGAAGCGTTCCAACGCGTAACTAAAACATCCAGACAAACGACGATAAAAAAGTCAAAATTTTATTAAGAACAAAAGCCACTTCTTCCTCAAAAACAATTTATGTAACAAGTGACACCAAATCAATGGCGTATATAAAAGTAAAATCAACAATTACACTGGTCTGCAAAAAAATATTTTTTATCGAGCCCTGACACTATTCCGGGTGATTCTTATGTAAAATGACGTCCTGAATCCAAATATGTCTTCCGTTTTCTTCCATCACCCACCATTTTTGAGGGAGCCCCAAATCTTTTTGTCACTTTGCGATAAATTAATTATAATTTATTTATCGAACGATAATAATAATTATAATAATTATTATAATAATAAATATATGGACATGAATTTAATTTAAATGGGAAAAAGAACTATTTTAGCTATAAACAGTAATAAATAAAAAGATATTCATCGTTACTTGGCGCTTGCTTTCCTTTTATACCCTGAGGTACAGCTCTCTCGTTTCAAAAACAAGCAGTACTCCGCCAACATGCTTGCATTCCACTTCCCTGAAAATCTCTTCTCCAGCTTAGCGATGTCTTGATGGAACCGTTCCCCGTGTTCATCCGAGACTGCTCCTAAATTTTTAGAGAAAAAGTCCAGATGCGAGTGAAGGAAGTAAACTTTAAGAGACACGTTACATCCTATGCCCTTGTACTCTAAAAGCAGTTCCTCGACGTGTGCGACATAATCTTTACTGTTGTGGTTACCCAGGAAGTTCTTACAAACGTTTTGAAATGCAAGCCAAGCTCGTTTTTTTTTTCGATTTAGGTGTTCAATAAACGTCGAATCTTGGAAGAGTTGTCTAATCTGGGGACCAACAAAAACGCCTTCTTTGATTTTAGCTTCGTTAAGACGAGGAAATTTAGTTTTCAGAAATTGAAATGCGCCACCTGTCTTGTCCACTGCTTTCACAAACTGCTTGATCAATCCAAGTTTGATGTGTAAAGGTGGTAAGTAAATATTTTCCTTCGGAACCAAAGTATTGTGAGCGACATTTTTCTGACCAGGAATAAGATTTTCTCGCAGAGGTCAGTCCCGTACGATGTAATGTTATCTCGGGCTCGGCTATCCCATTCACAAAGAAAGCAGCAATATTTTGTGAATCCTGATTGCAGGCCCGTGAGTAGAGCAACAACTTTTAAGTCAGCGCAAAGTTTCCACTTATAATCATGATAACTAATTTTATCAAGGATTCTGAAGATGTTTTCGTACGTTTCCTTCATATCAAGAGAGTATGCAACTGGAACCGATGGGAAGTCATTCCCATTTGCCAACAGGACAACTTTTAAGCTTGTTTTTGATGAGTCTATAAACAGTCTCTATTTGCCTGGGTCACATGGCATCTGTAGCTCTGTCATCAATAAATTTGCCTTAGGGCAGAACACTAAATCTTTATTTTCTGAGAAAAGACATTTCAGGGCTGCTTGTCTGGTCCTGTAAGAAGATATTTTTACTCCCTTTTCTAAGAGATTCCACTGTTGAAGTAGCGATCCTGGAAACTGAGATTTAGTCTTGGGTAACTGCAAATCCCTGACAAGATCATTTAATTCCGATTGAGTGAGGAGGTGAGGTTGCCAAGAAACTAAATCTGCGGAATACTCTTCATCATCATTGAACGTATCATTCGAAGCCCCAGGTTGTGGCTCAGAGTCTTTTAAATTAATTTCCGGCTCTAGAGTATAAGTGTTTGGGGGCTCTGGGATTGGCAAAGTATCGTTATGAGGAACAGGTCTTAGAGCTGGCGGAATATTGGGATACTAAATTGTATGCTTACTTTTTCTCGAAAACCCGACGGTGGAAGTCATGCAAAAGTAACAATCTGTAAGATGACAGCGAGGTTCACGCCAAACGATGGGCACAGCAAATGGCATTGATTTACGGGTACCTTTGAGCCATTTGGTCAAACGACTGTAACAAATCGTACAGCAAACTGATGCAGCTTAAGTCTTGCCCTGGTCACCAACTTGACAAGCAAAGTACAATTTATAAGATTTTAACCAGCGGAGTTAGGGGTTTTCGTTGCGCTTTTAAAGTTAATTCCCCGCAGACATAGCAGAAGCTATCGGGATGATTTTTACACTCGCGTGGCATAATTAAACATTAATTCAACGCCCGACATTAACCACAAATCACACTTAGTCACTTGAAAAAATCCGGAGTAAAAGTAGTTTTACTGTTTTACACAAATGAACAAAAATGAACACAAAATCCAACCCGTTTAAAACGTCGCGTCGACAAGTTAACTCTACAACAGCTATAGATGTACTGATCGAAGCAGTTAAGCAAACAATGTAATATACTATAATGAGAAGAGTAATGCAAGTTCAAGCCTGTCGAAAATTCCTGTTCAAACCTGCATGTGGTATTGAGATCGCCAGCGTCGTGCAGTGAATCTTCCTAACTGTTTATTGATATTTTTTTACTGTTCGTATATATTTGTATTTTATTGTTGTTTCTATATACATTTTATAGCAAAACTTTTGTTATATACTTTGGTATAAATTTTATTACCTGCTTTGGGATGTTTAACGGCTGTAAGTTAAAATTCGAAAAAACATGCAAAAAATAAAATAAAAATGAGGTCCCTTTAAAATAGATAGGTGATGGGTAAAAACGGAGCTCATTTTTGAATTCAGGAGGTCATTTTACATAAGAATCGTCAAGAATGGTATCAGGGCCGATTTTCATGCAGACCAGTGTTATCAATGTCAAAAAGTTGTGATTACTCGCCCTTAACATCATCTTATCAATTTATAACGAGATTAAAAGCTCACAATAAAAGGAATAATAAAAAGAGAATTACTCACATGCGTACTTTCTTCTCCAGATCTCAAAATAGAAGGAAACTAAACTGAACTATCTAAATAATTTTTACATTGTATTTGACGATTACACAGCCCAACACACATTTTGATGCTAGGGTTTTTGCAACTGTTTTCAAGTAAGTTTTGGGTGCAGAATCCAAAACTGTCTTCAGATTTGGTCTATCAGATCTAGTTTTTGAGATATTGTATTTTGACCTTTTTTTTAGAAAGAAATAGTCTAGTTTTTTAACTTTTATACTTTTTACGTTATTACTAATATTATCTGCTTCAAGTCCTAGTAAAAAAACACATAAAATCCAAAGTAATGTATTTATTTCACAAAATAAACAAATAAGTTCATGACTTTCTAGCATGGTAGTTATTAGGACAGTCTCGCTGAAGGCTCCAGCAGTAGTCGGCCATCATGTAGGTACCCCATCTTCCTTGATATCGATCTTCTATAGTTTTAATGTCCTGATGGAATCTTTCCCTCTGTTCTTCACTCAAGTCACCTAGGTTTTCTGGAAACCGATCTACGTGGCTGTAGAGGTAGTGAACTTTTATGCTCATGTTGCAGCCGCGTATATTAAAGTTTGAAAGCATATTTTCTACTAATTCTATATAATTTTTTGTCTTGTAACTTCCCAGAAAATTTTGTACAACTTGAACAAATGAACACCAAGCGTTAGATTCAATTTCATTCATTGATGCGGTAAATTGTGGATCTTTAATAAGTTGCCTTATCTGCGAGGGCCATTGAATATTCCGGCTTTCAGTTTTTTCGTGCTAATCCCAGGAAATTTACGAATCAAGTAGCCAAAACAAAGTCCATCGCGATTTAAAGCCTTCACAAATTGCTTCATAAGCCCCAACTTGATATGCAAGGGTGGAAATACGATTTTGTCTCTCGCAACCAAAGGTTCGTTGATTACATTTTACTTTCCTTGAGTCATAACATTTCTTAAAGGCCAATTTCTGTTAACCCAGTGCTGATCCTTAGCTCTGCTGTCCCATAGACATAAAAAACAAGGATATTTTCTATATCCACTTTGCTGTCCAAGGAGGAAGTTCACCATTTTTAGGTCAACACAAATCAACCACTGATGTTCTTTAAACTTAATTTTTTTCAGGACTAGTGATATTGCCTCGTATTCCTCCTTCATGCTGGTAGAATGACCAATGGGTATTGAGCCATATTTATTACCATTGTCGAAAAGCACACATTTCAAACTTCGTCTGGAACTGTCTATAAAAAGGCACCATTCATCTGGTGTGTATTCCGACAAACCCATTTTTTGTAAGAGTCCTCTTATATCCTTACAGAATACCAGGTTATTTTCCTCAGAGTAAAAAAGCAGCAGATCCTTATCTCTTTTACGATAAAATGTAATATTGGTATCTGGCTGCAGTAGATTCTTCTCATTTAATCTGGAAGCGAGTAATTCAGAAGATTCCTATGAAAGATTCAGGTCTCTAATGAGATCGTTCAGTTCTTATTGATTGAAACGTCGCGGACTTGATAAATCTGCTTCAAAATCACTGTCATTTTCTGATTTCATACACTAAATTTTATCAAACGTGGGTAGTTCTGCATCATCTTCCGGGAGCGAAAGCAGACTACTGAATAATGGAATGGGTATTTCTTCACTATGCAGTACAGGCCTCTTTGCTGAAGCTAGATCAGGATATGGCCATTTCTGTCTATTGTTCCGATTGATTCCTTTGATATTCACGAGACAAAAATAGCAGTCATCGTGATAGTTTCTTGGTTCTCTCCAAACCATTGGTACTCCATACTTTAGACACTTTTTTCTCCAACTATCCACTGACGCAGATGTTCAATACATCTTTTACATACGAAATGTGGAGCCCAAGATTTATCCTGGTCATCCAAGTGAACGCCAAAATAGGCCAGATAACTTCTTCTCACACAATCAAAAATAGGCTTTCTACTTTCTTTAAAAGTGTACTCGCCACATACATAGCAAAAAACGTCTGGATGATTCACACAACTACGTTTGCTTCTGAATGCCATGGTTTTAATTAAATGTTTGTTTTATCACTGAACAACACCAAATGATACCACAACTTCAGCTACGTAACCTAAATAGGTAAATGTACTTCGTAAAGCAAAGATATGAATTAATATAGCTGTGTGTTAATTAGGTTTTGATGGAAGTAATTATAAGAATGTTGGGTTTTACACAAATGAATAAATACCAAATAACTCAAACTGGCTAATTAGATTCTAATTTCTTTATATAAACTGTACCTCGTAAAGCAGAGATATTTGCGAGGTGATACGACGAATTAATTAGTTTTTGATAGGGGTATAGGAATGTCGGGTTTGACAGTAATGAATAATACCAAGTAACTCAAACTAGCTCATTAGATTTTAATTATTTAGGTAGGAAATTTCACTTTTGGCCTCTAAAGATATCACTATTTCAATATTTTTGCGTTTTATCAGAACTAATACCAATTAGCCCATATCTCAAAAACTGGAGATGCTACGAAAAAAGCCAGGTTTTTTGGAATCAGCACATCACAAATATTCAAAATCAGTTCTTACTTTTCCTGCACCAAGACAAAAATTTTATTTTGTTGGGCTGTGTTATTATAACACATCATAATAAAAGGTCATCATTGTTCTCTGGGAGAATGACACATTTTTGTAAATATGTTCTGCATTTGTTTTTCTTTTAAATAGATGTAATGTTTTTATGGCTACAGTGAAACAAAAAATGTTGTTGTAGAGCTTGAATTTATTAATATAGCGACAAGCGTGATTTAAGTAACGTTTGGCTAGTTTTTTTTATATGTTATTTCCATTTTTTTTCATTTTTTTAAATACATTTCATTATCCCACCTCTCCTCTTAACTTTTTCCTCCTTCTCCATACTTCTTTTATCCACTCCGCTCCATTTCCGTTTTCGTCTAAGATTTCCTATATTTTCATAACCACTTCTCTTAATTCTCTGCATTTATCTCTCATGTGATTAAGGTTCTCGGTCTCTTCTCCACATAGTCTGCACATATTTTCTTCTTTTTTTCCAGTATTTGTTACCACATCTGAACCGTGATATCATTTTTTTTGTTGCTTTTGTTTCCTATATCTTTTAAATATTCTGGCACTCCTTCACCCTTGAAATCCTTATAATTCCTATTATATCTGCCATCTGTTATCCTTGTCCATATTTCTTGTTTTTCAATGTCTCTATCTCTCATTATTTCTTCCTTTATCTTTACTCCCTCTTCTCTTAATCTCTCCACTTCTTCTCTCGCGTACCCGTTTCCTTTGTAATACTCTTCTCTGCCCTCCTGCTCGTACTTCACTTTTCCTCTTTCCAACATTCTTGCAGTATTGTGCATTCTGTTCTTTCCCTCAGTTCTTCCTTGTATTTTATGACTTTTTTTCTTGTCTCTACTCTTATAGTTGCTACCTGTACCTCTTCTCCCACAATATACCCCGGTGTATCTCTGTCCAGTCCCAAAACACATCTCCATTATTTTTCCTGTAGCCCCTCTACCTCCCTCCACTCCTTCAACCCCCATATTTCCGCCCCATAAATCACCACCCCCTTTTTTTTATATCTATCTTAAATTTTATTACTTGCTCGTAACTATTATATATAAATTAGTAGTAATAGGACCAGCTGGTCGTGCAAAGTTCATAACTGCTAGAAGCTTGTAGCAAACTTCATTGAATCGTTTAACATTGCTTTATTACATTTACTACTACTTTACTATTATCTGCTGACGGAATAAAGCCATATTTCATATATTCAACACTGTATTGTATTTTTATTTGTAATAAACTACTGTTAATTATAATTTTTTTTAATCAAATGCTGTAATGTAACGCTCCCTTGAATTAATTATTTGAGATGTAAAGATAACATTTTATGTAAATGTCACATATTGTGTAAGTACTCTGCCAACCAATTAATTTTTTAAGAAAAATAAATAATTCAAAAACTAATTAACAAAAAATTATAATAATATTAATTTGCTTATTCACGGAAGTATACAAAATAAACAAAAATATGAAATAGTAAGCTATAAGTTTTAGGGTGCATTATATTAAATCATAAAATCAAATATGTGTCTAACTTTTTTTACAAAATTATAAATAACGTATTCTTTAGAGAACATCTGTGTTAGAAAAATTTATAATCTCTTTTTAAGTTTTTAATAAAAAAGAAATCTTTAAGAAATGTTAAGGGATTAGTGTACTGATAACTGTGGTATATAATTTTAAATTAGTTTAAATTAAAGAAATATATAAATTTTATTCAAATATATTTACGTAACGAAAGTACGCTATCTGCGTGACAATACAAATTATGCTTGTTTTTACCCAAGATTAGAAAAATTTGTTGTATGCACTTCACATCACGCATAACACCAAAATAAATTGTAAATATTGTAAATAATTTATTCATTGTTATTTATTTTAACTTCCATACTAATATTAAACCTTGCGCGGACCCACTGATGTTGTTCACGGACCCCCAAAACAATTTTAATTTTTCACGGATCCTTAAATAATCTCGGGGACCACTAGTTGTTCTATTTGTAATTTTTGGAAATTGGAAGACTTAATAATTTCTTAAATTTATTACAACATTATTTAAATTTAATTGTGATTTTATGGCTGTAATCCAGAAAGTTATATTTTTGTTCGTCGCTGTTTTTTTTTAATTAAGACAACGATTTGTTGTATTTGCAGTAGGTACAATAAAATATAAAACAGTTTACGTAAATCTTTTGTTTAACTGCCTAAAGGTAAATATTTAAACATGTCAGGATACGGTAGAGAAACGTCATTGTTCGTCACATAGTGATAGTCTCCATATGTGAAAAATATAAAATGTTTATTTTGAGACTACTAATTGTTAATATAACTTTATTATTTTTACATTTTCATTTATTTATTTTCTAGATTTATGCTTAAATTTATTACTATTTTATTTAATTTTATGGTCATTTTTTACAAATACCTACATATAATATGTGCTAATATTTGATTCACGTCGTTACTACGTTTTTACCGTTATCACTTATAATCACTGATCTCTATAATAATATGGATAGCTGATACTTATGAGAAAAAAAATTAAATATGGGATTAGACTGTGTAGAAGACAGCGCCACACAATACTGAGATTAGAACTAAATTAAACGAATTTTACTTGACAACAGTACCGCTATTTTAAAAAAAAAATTATGTTCATTCATTTTGTTGAAATTGCATAATCATTGACGAAATTGCATAAAACTAAAATTTCGTGAAATTTAATGACTAATCGAGTTTTAATTATAATTTCAATATTATACAAAAAAATAACACAGTTAAAGTCATTTTAACTCGCTTAAGAATTAATCACACATGCTTAACATACTTGTAGATTTAACGATCTAACGCATGACAAAATTACGAAGAAATCAAGAAAATTAAAGAACATAACATACATATTGAAATAAGAATCCAAAGCACAAGCTACTACTGATGCGTCTAAACAATTATCAAAATATTTTTAAACATACTAATCTATTCAGAAAATATCTTACAAAAATATTAATATTTATGACAATTGCACTGACAATCAAACTGTTACAAAAAAGTATGGTTAGCGCTACATTTTAGTTCCTGCCTCAGTAATGAGTGGCGCTGATGAGTTCTCTAAAGGTGTCAATGTCAGACTACAGTATCAGCTATCCATATTATTATAGAGATCAGTGCTTATAATTGTTTAACTTATATTATCATTACATCTAATTTCTTATTACCTCTTACTTCATCTCGCCTAATTCTTACTACATCTAAAAAGCAAATCCCATACCTCGCTCAGTCTGACTCTGGTCGTCCTTGACCCAAGGAGTGCTTGAATTATTTTCAGACTACAGTTTTATGCGCGATGCATCGATTGCAATTATCTTCTATTACTACAAGGTGTAGTTACAGTATTATTTATTACTACGTAATCTCCTACCTGGTATTATTTTGCTTGTTTGTAGTTTTTATCGTGATATAACTTATTTTCTAATTGTTTTCTTAATTCTTACAGCAGCTGCGTCACGGTTTGCTGCCAAATCCTCATTGTCATTTACATTAAACAACAAACTGCGTTGGTTAATACTAAACAGCTACGACTTTGAGTGTTCCTCAAAAACCTTATCACATCTGCCAGGTGTCTGACTCACTTTTGATAACATTAGCATAATTACACGATTTAAACATGCGCGTGGTGCAACAGTTGCTATTTTCTTGTATACCGTGTTCTTGATAAACCCGGTAAAATTATTTGAAGTACATCCGGCACATTTTCTTTCGGTATCGGAATTAACAACCTCTTTTTATGCCCATTTGGGGTCGAATACACGATGGTTTTCAAACTGTGACTAATGTGAGATTTAATTCCAGCGTGCAGTTTCGGAAACTAAAAATTTTGCAAAATGAATTTTGCTTAATTGATAAATTATATTCCGTTAACACCATGAGTACCCTACTTAATGCGTTTACATGACCTATGTACTTACTCGCTTTATGTTTTATTACGTAATTAAAATTTTGCAAAAACTATCGCTCAATACTCTAACTCATAACTACTACATCTGATTTTGCAGTCTGTCCTTGGTTTACTAAAGTAGCTGACCAAATAAACGACATTATCTAACTGACATTGCAACAAAACTGACCCAAATCCATAACTACTCGCGTTACAATGTAACTTGGTTTTAACTGTTGCACATTGCTAAAACTGACCTTGACGTTAATCACTCTTTAATAATTCGGAATTGGAAGGTCTATAACTTCTCTAACATTATCGGCCACCGCGATGGAGGTTGAGTCTGCCAGTGCTAAGCGTTGTCGCGAAGCCAGGTTTGACGACGAATCCGATGACTCCCAACTGTCCACACTCGAAGAATCTTTCAAAGCAGAGGTCCTAACTATATCTAAGCTGATTTCTACCTCCAAAGAATCCGTTGTCAGACGAACTGAATTAATGGATGTACTGTTCCGCATCAAAGCTATCTTCCGTAAATCCACTTTTGCCAAAAGAATGTCGCAGCAACATTCAGATATTTTTGACGCTCTTAGGAGCGTACAAACCGCCTTGAAGACGGTAACTGACAAGTTGTCATCACCAGCCATCCAACAAGTTACAACTGGTCCTGTTTCTTAGGCTCAAGTAGCTCGGTCTAGAAGAGTAGCAGACAGAGGGAAGGTGCCTTCCGGTAAATCCGTCGCGTTAGTCCAAGATTTACAGTTGTGATAGTTTTTAAGCCCGAGTCTAATATGAAGAGATTTGACAAGACCAAAACAATGCTCATGACAGCCCTTAAATCCTACCACGCTCGGTCTAAGACTAGACCGAGTGACAAAAAAGGGACGAAACTCCGTTCGCTTGGAGTCCGAAAAGACCAACCTTTCCAAGCTCCTAGCGGATATCCTGGACAAAGCCGGCCTTGTCATCGGACAAGGCAAAATCATTCCTAGGATCTCTATCACCGACGTTCTTACCAACCTCTCCCCCGAGAAGGTAAAAGAGGCGATCCTTGAGCAAAACTTGGATATCGCCACTAATGAAATAACGCAACAGGCTAGAAGACAGTTGAAGGTGCTATTCAAATTCGGGCCCAGAGATAGATCCAATTGCAATTGGATAATTAAACTTATTCCGGAGGTAAGAAAGTACCCCATAGTCAGTCGTAGTGTTTACGTTGCATGGAACGCATGCAGGGTCAATAAACGTGTACGCATCATAAGGTGCTATAAATGCCAAAAGTTCGGTCACCAATCAGATGAATGTAAAAGCGAAATTCAATACGGTATTTGTGCTAAAAAGCACGAAACTAAAGATTGACCAAACACCGCACGAAACCCTGCATGTGCAAACTGGGTCAGGTATGGTCATAGAGGGGAGGTGGTAAAACACAAAGCGTCTTACAATAACTGCCCGGCGTACCTAAAGAGTCTTGACGCCAAGATTGCTAACACCGATTATAGACAGTGAGGACGCTCATCTGACTCTTAAGATTGCGCAACTGAGTCTTCAGCGTTCTCGTGCTGCAACCTTGGAAGTCATGGGCTTCTCCTCCGACAACGACATTGACATTTTACTGATCCAAGAGCCTTATGTGTATTGTTCTGGTTCAGGGTGTAGGTTCCCTGGGGCGATCTTGCCCTTCAACATGATTACCGCGTCACTTCTATGCGGTATTTCTCGGCTATTGTTTTCAATAGAGCGAAGCCAGTCGGAGTAGTTACCCTCAGTCATCTAACTAATGACTGCACTGCCGTATCTATGATTACAATTGGAAACACCTTATTGGGTGTTGTTGGCGTATATTAGTCACCAAGTGAGGATGTTCGCATTCATCTACAACATCTAGACAGAGTTTTGAACGAACTAAGCGGCGTCCCAATTATTATAGCAAGTAACTTTAATTCTAAATCGTCGCTTTGGCACTCCTTGCTTACTGACAAACGAGGCAGAAGCGTAGAGAACCTCGTGGGTAAACGTGACCTATGTGTTGTAAATGAACTGAACCAACCTTTTATCTTTGCAAGTCACCAAAGTTCCTCAAACATTGATGTCATTCTAGCATCGCAAGTTTTAGCAAGCACAATTTCTAACTGGAAAGTAATCCCTGAGGTGATTGAAAGTGACCACCGACTTATACGTTCCGATCCCTAAGCGTATCGTAGATGTAAAACACATAGATCGTGTCAAGCTGAACAAACAGGCCAGCGCCCTTCTTCCTACTTATCTTCCACGTAGAGCTAAATGGCATGATCCTAATTTTATAGACGTCTCCATTGATAAGCTGAACAAGCTGATCTTCTAGTCTAGCCGAAATAGCTTAAACCAAGTTCGCTCGAATTCTAGAGCTGGTGTACCGTGGTGGAGTCCAAAGCTAAATAGGTTAAAGCGAGTTGTACGTTGCTTAAGAAAGCAAACACAAAAAAAATCAGCAGAGCTAAAAACTCAATGGCTAAATTCGTATAAAGCCGCGCTTTACCGGGACAAACTGGCAGTAAAAAATGCAAAATTTAGCTCGTAACAAAGGTTTGTTGAGAAAAGTTTGGCAGCGAGTCCGTGGGGATTAATTTATAGAATTTCCTTACAACAGTTACTGGGTATCCAACCATGCTCTAACGTTCGTGACGGTGTCGGTAAGTCAAATGTTACTTTTCTTTTCCCAGACGACGATTCGACGGACGACGATCTTTACCAAGCCCGAATTAGATCCCGATCTTTTGCAAATATTGAATCCTGACCAGAATGAGTGGTTACAAAAGAGGACATAGCGTCGGTGGCTAGCAGAATACTGTAACGTTCTAAGAACAGTCGTACAAGATTCCCTCTCTTCTAAGTTCATTGACTTATTTAATTCTTGTGTTCAATGCGGGTATTTTCCAAACAGTTGGAAAACTGGTATGTTTATCACGATTCTTAAACCTGGTAAGAAGGACCTCGCCAGCCCTAACTCGTACCGTCCGATAACGCTACTTTCAGAACTAGGTAAACTTTTCGAACGTGTATTGGTAAAGAAATTACATGACAGTATCTCTCCACAACGACTATTCCATCCTAGTCAATACGGCTTTGTTCCTGACAAATCGACGACAGACGCCATTCATAAATTATGCCAAAAGTACAGTCTTCAAATATAGACTCTGCATTTTTATAGACATTTTCGGAGCGTTTAATAACGTATGGTGGCCATCAACAATTGAAGCTCTCGTCGTCAGGAGAGTACTTGCAAACGCAGTGCGCGTCATTCGTATTTATTTATCCAGTCGCACAATTACTTATTCCATGAACGTTTCCGGTTCTTCTTATACAAAACGATTGACAAAAGGTTGCCTTCAAAGCTCGGTTTTCGGGTCGACTTTGTAAAACGTTGTTGTTGATTTCTTGCTTGAACGAGACTTACTTGATGACTGCGACATTTTTGCCTACGCGGATGATATTACCATCACAGTATCCGCAGACAATAGACTTGATCTAGAGGCAAAATCACGACAGTGCCTGGACACTCTGACTCGCTGGGTACATGGTTTTTGGGTCCCCGTTGTCAAAAGATCCGACAGTTCGTCTAAACGATATTCCAGTCCGAAGGGTTTCCGAATTCAAATACCTCGGATTTTTGCTTAATCACAAACTGAGCTTCGTCAAACACTGTTCCTATGTGGTTAACAAGTGTAAGAGTGTTTTGCACTTGTTTTACAGGTATTCTCGTTATAAATGGAACCTACGTAGGAAATCATTAGTAACCGTTTTCAATAGTGCAGTCATTCCCATGCTCACATATGACTTAGACATTTGGTACCATAGACTAAAACATACCCATATTGTCAAAAAACTGGCATCTTTACAGTCCTTATTTCTTCGTACGATCCTCGGGGCATATCGTACAGTTCCTATCGATTTCTTATGCGTCGTGGCAAAATATCCCCCTCTGCATCTTCTATTGCAGGAAATATACTGCATCAAAGCTTTCTCAAAGGCCGGTACTTGTACCTTTTTAGACCAGTAAGTTTTAACTGCAGATTTGCCTTCCTTTTCGGCCGTCAAACGTCACCTCAAGACTTTGATCTTGGATGAATTGCAGCAAGGCGTAACGGCCATTCCATGATACCTAATATCCCAAACTAGGTCAACATGTCCCACGATCCGGGACGAGCGGCCCTCCAAATTCTCACATCGCACGGCAGGTTCCGTTACCATCTGAAACGCATCAGCGTTTTAGATTATAACCGATAAAACCAGATTCTAACTTAGTTTATTTTTGCATGGCATTTTGATTTATTTATACAGTCCGCTACAACAAAGTAGGGTATTTATTTAGTTATTTAATTAAATGGGGGTTTATTATTTTAAAGTATTTTATTTTTATTATTTTTAGTTTTACTAACATTTTCAGTTTCTCTTTAGCCGTAGCTGACTTGACTAACTGGCCTCATCCCGTCCATTACAATAACGTTTCCTTTTCCCGCTTACTTGGTTTCTAGCATAAGAAGCGAGGATAAGTCGAAGGGTAGGTGCCTCGCGGAACTTTGTGCTCTCTAAGCACGAACCTGTAACATAGCCCATCCAACTGGTCTAAACAGACGATCCATTATCTCCAAATTTATATTCTAAATCGTTCAATCCTCTATATGGCGAACTTGAACCAAGCAAGTTCGGGTGGTTGGTGGGTCCATTTCCTCCTCCTCATTTGTTTAAATCTGGTTTCTTTTCAATATGCGAATAAATCTTTCACCTTTAGCTAAAACGAAATGACTTTCATTATTCAATTTGTGAGCAAATCAAGCAAAGTCGTATAATTTTGTAATTATACTGTTGTTTATTGTGATTAGTTGTTCCTTTCTACGGTGCTTTAAACCCTTATTTCCACGAGGTTAAAGGTGGGCAACGACTCATAGACTATAAGCCCAACCGTTTTCTGGCAATAAGATCTTGTGAACGGCTAAAAGGGTAATTAGGTATCAGTTTGTTTTTCCAGCCGGCACTCTACGAGTGTTGCGCTGTCGCGCTCAACCTCCCCAACTCCCTCAACCTTCTCCGCCATGGAGGCTGAATCTGTCTCTTCTAAGCGTCGCCGTAAAGACGATGTCATCCTTCCTGATGAAACCTGGCCCCCCAGCATTAAAGGTTCTTTCGATGCAGATATCGCTCGATTACCACTTTTCGTTAATCAGAATTGATTGACATAGTCAGCACGCTTCAAGCGACTTTCAGGAAATCTTAATAAACCGTAGCAAACTGCTGACATTGCTACCGCTTTGGCTGATGTCCAAACAGCCTTACAATCTGTTACAGCCAAGCTCTCCACAACCGATGCTGCACATCTTGCCTCAATATCCTATGCTCAAGCGGCCCGTACCAAACTTGTTGGCAAGGCCAAAGCACCTTCGGGAAAATATGTAGCGCCTGTTCCCAGGTCGACAATAGTTATTCTACCTAAGCCTGATTCCCATCTTAAAACCGCTGACGAGACCAAGACGACACTAATGAAAGCTTTGGATCCGCAAAAGTACGGCCTTAGACTAGACCAAGTTACGAAAACGGGTAAAATCTACATAAGACTGAAATCTGCGAAATCAGATCTGACCAAAATACCTGTGGCCATCCTCGAACTAGTCGGTCTTGTAATCAAGCCCCAAGGCAAGTCGTTTCCTTGGTTATCTTATCCTAGACGTTCCTAGAAACCTGTCCCCTGAGTAAGTGAAAGAAGCGATCATATCACAGAACTTTTACGATGCGTGGGACGAAGTGTTTCGCTAATGAGCATTTAAAAGTACAGTTCCGCCTTGGTCTTAGAGACGGAGCGAATTGCAACTAGATACTTGAGATCTACCCTGAAGTTTGAGGATACCTTTTGGCATCGCGTCGAGCGTACGCTGCCTGGAATTCCTGCCGGGTCAATGACTATATCTGTGTCGCACGTTGTTTTGATACTAAAATTGTGTCTTCTTCATATAGAATTTCGCTTGAGTATTCTGCTCGATTTCTTTTTGGCAAAAATTCTTTTGGTATTTTTTTACGTGTTTTACGAATTGTTCCGGTCAAGGTTTTTGATTGCGGCAGTAGCTCCTTCGCCAAAGACATAGACGTAAAAAAATTATCTGTGGTAATACCGTAACCCTTTCTCAAACCCTTAACCAAATCGAAAACTACCCGCTTCTCTAGAAATAAAATTTTATACTCGTGCATAAAATGATAAAATTGTGTTTTACCTTGTTCCCGTTCTGGAGCGTTGTCTACCATTCCAGTATATATTTGGAAATTCAAGCAATATCTGTTACTAACATCGCATAAAGCCCAGATTTTAATTCCGTATTTATCTGGCTTCGACTTCATATACACTCGACAAGAACATTTTCCACGGAAAGAAACAAGTTGTTCATCGATACATACTTCAGCATTAGGGTTATTCGATTTTATGCAATTTGCAGCGAGACTATCGTAAATGCTACGAATAGCTGCTAATTTATCTGTTGCCTGTTATTCTTCTCGGGTGTTCATGTCGTCAAATCAAATGTATTTCAAAAGGTCTCTCATTCGATTACGAGACATTGCAGCACAAAAAATTGGTCTATGGAGAGACATGTATTTCGTACTCCACAGCTCCAATATTGGTTCGTGGCGTGCTTTTAAACCACCAGCTAGAAGCAGTAATCCAAAAAATGCATGTAACTCATCCGCATCTACTGGCTTCCACGTATCGCCTACAATTCTTCTAGCTCGAATGTTTGTTTCTCCAAGTATTATGTCCATAATGTCTTCCGAGATAAATAAATGGAAGCATCTAGGCATGTTGAAATATGTTCACTGAATTTTGTTAATCCTGGCGGTGTTTTTAGAATATTTCGCTGATTTCGTCTTCTAATATGAGGCTTATCTTTTTTTCATATGGAACCATCTTTACCCACCAGTATATTTTTATCATTGTGCAAATTATCATCACTGTCATCGTCTTTCAAACTTTCAATCGGGTTTACATCAGGTGCACTTACTTCTTCAAATTCGGCATCACTATCGTCAGATAAAACTTCATCTTCAATTTCATTCAGTAAATTAATATTGCTAGCTATTTCTTCCACTTCACGCTGAGACAAATATTTTCTAGCCATAATTCAACAACAACTATTTCCAATCAAATGTAATAACACAGCAGATACACTTTTCAACTGATTCGAACAAACTCACCGAATGTAATGACTAAAGACGTAATGGTAGTAGTAGTCATGATTCAGACGAATAACACGTTGAAACACGTTGAAACAAGCAGATTAGATGACAAATGCAGACAAAATATTAGAATTACTTTTTAGAACGTCGGTTACCAAGTGGGGTCAAATATGACCCCAACGACAATATTTTTTTATTGTCGCAAAACAAATAACAATTGGAAAATTTGTTATATCTTATTAAACATTGTTGAAAGAAACTCAGCTAAAAAAATATTGGGACAGTTGTAAAAAAAAAGACCAAAATGGTAATCGAAAGGTTAACAAACTGGAAAAAAGGCAAATATCAGTACAGAACCACATCAATACCGAAACTACACCGATAGAAGCGTCTTCCATATGTTAGATAATGTAATTTCTTGTTTTTGGTTTGTTAAATCATCCATGGTTACTCAAATTTTGTTTCAATCTTATAAAAATCGAATTATGAGGTTGTCTTCTTTCTGGGTAACGATTGAAACATAATTCGGCTGTAGCGTTCGAATGGTTATCGCTTTGATTAAAGCATTCTATCATACTGTATTTTTTATAGTTTTGAAAAACCATTGCATTTTGACTAACTTTACCAATGATTTAATTTGTACACATTTTTAATGACAGAAGCCTACTATGAGAAAACTACAACGAAATACGTGTTTGTTAAAAAATATCGATTTTTTTATGAAATGAGTAAAACATGAAATCATAGACCTCACATGTTATATATCATTAAAAAGAGAAAAAACAAACGATGTCAACTGTAGCTTACTATGATTTGCATTTAAAAAACGCAACTATACGTCATAACTTGAAATATAATAAAGTTATTCGAAATTATAAAACGCCATTGCATTCTACTCAAAAAAGTGCCTTAAGGTCATCTAAACCGTTTTTCTCTAATTTGACAAATAACCGAAATATCGTCATGTGTCAAAAATTAAGAAAATCAAAATACCTTAAAAACAAAAAACAATCTCTCAATTTGGTTTTTACCATGGAGTAGTTTTCTTCGAAAAAAGAGAACGAGGATACGCGGTCTATTTTCTCGTATCTATTATAGTTACCGAGGTTCCCGATCAAAACATCCAATTTAGGACACCCTGTACTACTGCAGTTTGTAGAAGTTTATTTTCATTTCTTTTCTGGGTAAGGTTTGCATGCTATGTCTTGGCGACTTTCACGTCAGAACGGTATGTCTGAATTCTTTTCTTATCTTGAAGCTTTATCTTGAACGATTTATTTTGTAAGCAAACAATAATTCTGGTATATAAAAGATATTTTGGTAGACAAAACATTTTTGAGATGTGTTTGATTAAATCAATTTGTTTTTTTGTTCCGATTGCTGCATTATGTTGTAAGTATATAACGTAATATACGATTCCAAAACAATTATGTTTATTTCTGTGTCAGGTGGTTTTACATTCGCTGTAGACAAGCGCATTGTAAACGGAGTGTTGGCTACTATTGAAAAATACCCATATATGGTTTCTTTAAGAACCACTAAGAATATTCACTTTTGTGGCGGTTCAATCGTCAACCGTTATTGCGTTTTAACATCCGCACGTTGTTTAAGCCTGTAAGTAAAGCGCTTGTGATATACACCTACATATATTTTATAATCTGATGTTTTATAGGGTACCTACTTTTGTAATTGTAACGGGGACCAATGACTTAAATTCAGGTGGCGCTACTTATTCAGTGGCAAAAATTTTAAAACATCCTTCGTTTGATACTAACACTATGAATTATGATGCTGGAATCGCAAAAGTTACAGTACCTATAGTACTTTCGGCTACTGTTGCACCAGTGGTTTTATCATCAATTGTACCAAGTGTTGGTACTAATGTCGTCGTAACTGGTTGGGGATACAAAATCTATCCTGGCGGTGCTATCTCACCGTTGTTACAAGCAGTAAACACAACGGTAATTAGTATCAGTACTTGTCAAAAACAATTCTCGCTTTTACCATATACTCTTCAATCGACTCAAATGTGTGCGTATAAGGCTCAAACTGGTGCTTGCATTGGCGACTTTGGTGGTCCACTTGCTTACGGTAACCTGCAATATGGAATTTTATCTACGGCAATCTTTTGTGCAACAAGCTATCCAGATGTATATACAAAAATTGCAGATGTTTATATTTGGATCCAAACAAACGTTTAAGCGTTGATCCATATCATAGTTGTTTTGTTTTGTTTGTTGAATTATGCATTCAATTAAATATAATAGAAATAAGTAGATTATGTGACACATTGCTTATTCCCAATATATAAAAACGCTGTAGTAAGTTAAACAAAACACACTGCAAAAATAAATAATAATATTTGTTCAAGTAACTCGTTAAGTTTGTTACCTAAAAGCCTCATGTTTATAAGAAGGGTTCAGTTTCTAACTGAATGAATAAATGAAAAAACTTTTACGGGTTTCTCGTTCTTGTGGACCATGCTCCTTCCGTGGTAGAGTTAGGTATACCTGCCTCAAAAACGTAATTGGACACTTTTAAGCGCGAATTGCAAGGTAGGCAACCAAACATACGTTATAACAAAACGCCTAATTACATTTGACAACATTTTCTTACCTGCAAATATTTATCTAAATTGTACCCTAAAGTTTTAAATTTTTCTTCGCCCAGTTTTCTATTTATTTATGTTATCTGCCTATGAATTAAAAAAAATTAATTGTTATTTATGATTATGTTACATCTATAGCTCGTATAATAATAAATTGAATGCTCAAATATGAAACTACTGTACTAATTAGCCTAAAAGTCTTAATATATCTGGATTAAATTAAAGTCAACATTCTGAATTTCTTTGCAGTGTAAACTCTCATTATTGGGCATGACATCGAATTCATTAAATTGGCACATACATTAGCTCCTTGAAATCTTTCCTACACGGTATTAATATGTCGATGCATTTTGTTTATATGTCGTATATCTACGTTGTTGTTAAGTTTGCCGTTCTACCCACGCACGGCCCTCGCCCACAAATTCTCTATAGAGTTCAAATCCGGTGACTTAGGTGGTCAACGGATTCTTTCTACTTCTGGATGTTAAAAACCATTCTTGAACTACAGCTACCGTCTGTATAGAAGAATTGTCCTGAACAAACCGAATTGATTCTTTGGGATAAACTGCTCGTATAGAAAGCAATATAACGTCTTTCAAAATCATCAGGTACGTTTGAGCAGTTAAACTTCCATCGACACGTGTTGATTACTCTAGGACAGCATCACTCATCTATCATCAGAACGCAGCACTAATACTCTCACTTCTTTTGTTGGGTTGCACATGTTTTGATTCAAATCTAGTATTACGTAACTTTATTACCACTTCCCGCAGATGCAGTGGGATGTGTAACCTGAAATCCAGTACCTTGATTCCACTTGGAATCGGTAGCAACAATAAGCAATTAAATGACGCAGCCAAGTTTGAGACAACTTATTCTATTTAAAATAACATAAAAAACATAACAGTCACAAACAATAAAAATATCCCAGCGAATAACTTATTTATTCGAGTCCTGAATTGATTTTGGAAAAATTGACAAAACCCGAAGATTCAAGAAGTAAAAGTATACATGCCATAAGTAACAAACTAATTACATTTAGAACTAGCAAAATTTACATGAAAGCACGGCATACAAATCATATGCGACAGTGCTACAAGGAAGACTACAGAAGGAAAAAAGTTTGGTCCTAGACGGACAAGTGGGATACAGAAAAGGAAGAAGAGTGATAGGCAACATATATATACTGAAACACTTGGCGAATAGAAAGCTAGAAAAAAAAGAGAGAAAATGGTGGCATTATTCGTAGATCTAAAAACCGCTTTATAGAAAGTGAACAGGAAAAAACGGTGGGAATCCATGAAGAGAAAAAAAATTAATGAAAGATTACTAGAAAGGATAGATCTACGAAGAAAGGAGGAGCAGGGGAAGATAACGAGAAATTCATTACCAAGAGAGGGTTGAGACAGGAATGCCCACTGAGCCCAAGCCTGTTCGTAGTATATACGGGGGACAATGAAAGGACAACAGACAGGAGCGATAGTGGTAGGGAAAGCGAAGCTATAGTCGTTGGCGTATGCGGATGACATAGTGTTGTTGGCTGAGGAGGAAAAGGAAATGAAAAAGATGATGAAAACGCTGGAAAAATACATGAAAAAAAAAGAAATGGAAGGAAACACCGAGAAAACTAAAAAAATAGGAATTAGAAAAGGAGGGGCAAAAAAAGAAAGTAGTAAAAATGAAGGGATGAGAAAGTGCAGCAAGTGAAGGAATTTACATACCAGGGCAACACGATGAATCAGGATAATAAGGAGGAAGAACACATAAAGGAAAGAGTGAGGAAAGGAAACAGATCAATAGGACAAGTGTGGGGTGTGGGGGAAAGAGTATTCGAGATGAATATAGAAAAGTTAATAAAGGGGGTCGTGATGTATGGGGCAAAAATATGGAGCTGGAAGGAGCGGAGAGAGGTAGAAGAGCTACAGAAAAAATACTGGAGATGGATTTTGAGACTGGACAGAGATACACCGGGGTATATTGTGAGAGAGGAGGTACAGATAGCAAAAATAAGAGTAGAGACAAGAAAAAGGGCTATAAAATACGAGGAAGAGCTGAGGGAAAGAACAGAATGCAAAATACTGCAAGAATGTTGGAAAGAGATAAAAGAAAGAAGAGTAAAGTACGAGCAAGAGGGCAGAGAAGAGTATTACAAAAGTAACGGGTACGCGAGAAAAGTAGTGGAGAGATTAAGAAAACAGGGAGTAGGGATAAAGGAAGAAATAATAAGGAGAGATAGGAACATCGAAAAACAAGAAATATGGACAAAGATAAAAGAGGGCAGATATAATAGGAATTATAAGATTACCAAGGGTGAAGGGGTGCCAGAATATTTAAAGGATATAGAGAATAAAAGCAACAAAAAGAAAAAAATTATAGCACGGTTCAGATGTAGGAAGGAGGAGTTAGGTAACAAATACGGGAGACGGAGGACCTCAACCACATGAGAGAGAAATGCAGTGAATTAAGAGAAGAGTTTATGAAAATAGAGGAAATCTTAGACGAAAACGGAAATGGAGCGGAGTGGATGAAAAAAGTATGAAGAAGGAGGATAAAGTTAAGAGGAGAGTAAGGATAATGAACTGTATTTATAAAAAAAATTGTAAGCACGAAACAATTTGTAAGCGTAAGCAACAAAATAAAGTTAAACTTATACATGAAAGTAAAACGGCAGTAGAGTTTAGTCTTAAGAAAATTAAGTTTCCTTATCGAGCAATGTTACACAAATTACGCGTAATAACACAGGTAGCGTAAAGTAAAATTAACTAAAGGGGAACAGGTTTTCCCTTTTTGTTAACCAAACGTAAAATCAAATTAAGGTATGATAAATTTTGACCTAGACCAAAGTAGACTGGCCCAACATATGAAAATGAAAGCAAGATATCTACATAAAATAACAAAAATAAAAGCTACTACCTTACAGCCCTGTTTTGGAAACAACGTTACCAAACCTCGGTGTCGGCAGAATGGATCCTCGGCTAGAGCTCCAGACAAGTTTCTGGTCCGTACGTATATTCAGAAAAGAAAATCTACAACATAGGTGTAAAATAGCACATCACTTCGTATTCCATGTAGGTCAATAGTTAATTATAAGCACCAAAAAGAAAAAAATTACCGTCTACATACAATTTGATGTTACTTGTACCCTTTTTATGTAAAATAATTTAGTCATCTTCATAATCATTAATTCAAGTTCCTCCTCCAAAAATAAAAACAAGTAATCTTCGTCAATTTTTGAATAAAAAAATTTGAATTGTGTTTTACTTGCTTGTAAACACCCGCGCACGCCACTTAACGTAGGATTCTACGATGCCCTTGGAAATGGGCGTCAGTCCATTAACCTTGCGAGCACAAAGATAAAATTAAAGAATAGTAGAAAATCAAACAAAAAAAACCTTCTGCAAAATTGCTCTAATTTATAAAAAGAAACAAAATTGTAAATCAAATGCAAACGAAATTTGCCACACGAGTGTCTAAACTACATCCGTCCTGTGCGGATAGCAACGGTGAAATACTCCAAAAGCGCGCCAATTTTTAGTTGCCAACTTCACCCGTGTGGAGTCACCTGTAACCCCCATCGGGCGCGTCCCCAGGTGGCGGATAGGGAAACGCTCTTGAAAAGCCGATGTGCTTTTCTTGGGTAAGAGGGTTAAAATCCTTCCGCGAACCAACAGGCTTGCACCGGGCTTTAAGGCCTGAACACCCTCAGAGTGCTGCAAATTTGCAGCGAGGAAGTGGCGTCCCCAAGGTGTCCTAACTGGATCTGTCTCTTTCTTCAACTAAGGAGCAGATTCCTTATCCGTTTTCTTTTCTGTCAGGTCTTTCTTGACCAAATCTTCCTCTCTTCAGACCCCGACGCTATTAGGCTACCAAGAGCTAGGGGTCTATTCATTTACTTTTCCCATATATTCTAATCTCAATTAAAAACGTCACCCTTCTTTGTAACAAAAAAAAATTAGTAAATAAATAAAAAATACAAAATAAAGAAGCGGACTGCTTTTACGTTGACGACCCGAACTTAGCAGGAAGTATAAAATGCAATTACACGACCAAAATGGATTTGAGGCACATTGATGAACCGTTTACGGTGCAGGGGAAAGATACCCCAGTACCGGTCGGGGCGTGCGGGCTCCCTTCGACCGTCAGCCAGAGTCCGTACAGCCGCCCAAGTAAGGAACCACGCCGGGCAGCAGGCGACAGATAGTGGAACGAAAGCTAAGGCGAGCGCAACTTACAAATGGGAAGATGTAGTTAACCCGACGGTACGAAAGAGCTCGCTATGGAGGTCGCCGACGCGATTCTAGTACCAAATGGGGACGAAAAAGGTCCAAGTTACCTATAGCGGCAATCATAGCAGAGAGGCGTACAGAACCGCAGACGGGAACGGAGCAGCAGAATATCCCACAGACGCAAATGCCAAGATGGGACCCAGCGTACGACAGAGGGACCACGAGAGCCACATGGAACAGCGAGCCCATAGTCGAGACCGCAAGACGGAAAGAAGTGCCCACGGACATCGGCCAAGCTCAAGGCGAACAGGAAAGCCAGACGAATGGGGAAGCCTTGGTAACAATTGCATCAAGCGACGACGAACACAGGAGCACCGAAGAGGGTAGCGTGCATGGAAACGAAAATAAAAAAAGAAAAGCGAAACAGAGTCCTCGCTATGCCGCAAGAGTAAGCCCGGTGAACATAAGTAAATGGCACAAGAAACAAAGAGGGGGCAACCAGATCTCCCCCCTAACCACCTTGTGCAAGAAGGAGGGGGCAAGAGCGGATCAAGAGAACACAGGAAGGGAATACAAAAATAAAGGAGCAGGTAAGGGAAGTTTTATTAGAAGAAGGGCAGACAGTCAGATCCATAGGTTCAAAAGGGAGTAAAACGGTATTGATTATGGGAATAGATGAGACGGCGACAGAAGAAGAAATAACGGAAAGCACGATTAGAAACAGAAACGTCCGGTATGAGCAACTGCTTAAGCTGAGAAGCAAAAGGACCAATAAAGATGGCTACCAAACGGCCACAATAAGTATAGAGAAAGGAAATGCGACAAGGGTTATCGAAGAGCGATACATAAGAATAGGCATGAACTGGTGTAAAATAAGGAAGAAAATGGAAGTTAAAAGGTGCTACAGGTGTTGGGAATATAGACCTATAGCGAAAGAATGCGAAGGGGAAGATAGAAGCAAGAGGTGCACTAGATGCGCCCAAGAAGGGCACAAATGGAACGAGTGCAAGGACAACGATTCATACTGCCCAATATGTGTGAAGCAAGGACACTATGCAGGCAGCGGTACATGTAAATCCTTTAGAGAGGCTCTGAAGGCGGCAAGACAAAACTGGTAAAATGGCTAAGATATTACAAATAAACGTAAATAGAAGTAGGACAGCAACAGATATGGCGGAGGCTTAAGCACCCAAAAAAGGCTGCCATTTATAGCTATCAGCGAACTGAACATCAAAATTAAGCCAAAGCGAAGCTATTACTCCAACAATAGCAAGTCCGTAGCTATAGTAAATTCTAGTCAGACTAATACTGTGATAAACTTTGTTAGTGGAAATTGTTTTGTTAGTGTAGAAACTGAAGTGTTTGTTTTATACTCGGTATATGTGAGCCCAAACTGTAGTCTGGAAGAGTTTGGAAAATGTATCGACGAGCTTGGCGAGGCCCAAAAAAAACAATAAAAATAACGATTGAATCGTTTGTGGAGACTTTAATGCTAAACACTCCTGCTAGGGGAGAAACAAGACAAATGCCAGGGGATACCTACTACTCGAGTTTGCCAATTTAGCGGATCTGAATATAATCAATGACGGGGTAGCTCCCACATTAGTGAGAAAAAACGGAGTATCATATATAGATGTCACCATGGTATCTAGAAGACTGGCAACCTGACACACTCTCCTCTAATGTAGCAGGGGAACGCGATAAAATTCGGAAGTGCGGAGAAAACTTGTACCAAGCATATATAAAGACAACTCCCAAAGTTAAGGGGAATACACAGGGTAAACCGCCATACTGGTGTAACGATAACATTCAAAGCTTAATAAAAGATACCAGAAGCAGGAAAAGACAATATCAGAGAATCACCGGCAACTAAGAGCTAAGAGAAGAACTGGACAGCAGGTACGCGATGGCAAAAAGGAGACTAAAAACCACCATAATAAGAGGAAAAAAAAATAAGTGAAAGGAGCTGTGCGACAAGCTAGAATGCGATATCTTTGGAGACGCCTATAGAATTATACGAGCCCAGCTAAAATACACAAACCCGAAACATCCATAAGCAACGATAGAAAGAAAGAAGTAATCAGGGAACTCTTCATAGAGAAGGACCTGACAACATACGAACCTAGCGCGAACAGGGCCGCGGGAGGGCGATAATGCTCATCCATCATCACGCAAGAGCTGCTCAACGCAGTTAACAAACTCAAAGCCAATAAGGCACCTGGCCTCGATGGCATACTGCCAGAAGTTGTAAAGGCAGTGGAAAAAGCGCGTTCTGAATATTTCAGGGAACTGTTAAACTCAAGCTTACAAAGAAATGAGTTCCCGGTGGAGTGGAAAATAGCAAAGCTAATTTTAATAGAAAAACCTAGAAAAGAAGCTCAGGAACAAGCGAGCTACTGGCCAATCTGTCTGATAAGCGTAATGGGAAAGCTCTATGAAAATATAATAAATGACAGGTTGCGGGAAGAAATAAAAGGCAAAGGAGGTTTCCATAAAAACCAGTATGGATTTAGGAAAGGAAGCAGTATGGTGCACGCGATGGAACGAATACTGGATCTAGCGAAAAAACATAAGAAGGATGGTAGGGGGTGGTGCTCCCTAGTACTGCTGGATGTCCGAAATGCGTTCAACACAGCCGCCTGAGATATAATCAACAAAAAAGCCATCAGGAAGAGTATATCCGCATACATGAGGAACATCATTAGAATCTATTTGTTCGAAAGGAAGATAAAGATAGGCAAAGAGGACAGCATCGAAGTAGGAGCAGGAATACCTCAGGGTTCCGTACTAGGACCCATCTTGTGGAACCTCTTATATGACGATGTTATGGCCATAAACGTAGAAGAACACGTGGACATAATATGCTACGCGGACGACCTCGCAATTATAGCAGCCTCAAAGGAAGCGATGGGGATGAAATTAAAGACGGAAGACGCCCTCCACGCAGTAAACATATGGATGAAGGAAAATAAACTGGAGCTAGCACCGAGGAAAGCCACCGCCATTATTTTCAATCTATCAAGAAAAGCTAAGGACATCACCTTCGAAATAGACCGACATACCATAAGACCAAGCCCAACGGTGGAGTACCTCGGAGTCACGTTTGATTATAGGCTCACGTTTGCGAGACATGTAGATAAGGTTACGGAGAAACCACTTTATAGAAAGAAATACTTATACCAAACTGCCAAGTTAATTATAGGAAAGCTCGGCGCATTCTTTACTATCATTATATGCATTAAACTAAATTATTTGTGCTTGCACAGTATGTACCTTTGTGTGAAATTGCATATTACGTTTTAGGTCAGACTGGTATGAGATTAGCTAATACCCTACTGGATAATCACAACTGTAAGTATTGTATTTTTTATTTTACTTTGTTGGGCATGTCGATTATTAGAATGACCACACGTACATACTAGCTTGTAATCACAATTAATATTAAACTTTTTTGTGTGTCACCTACTTATCGAATGCGCTTTGATTCTCCATACTTTGATTTTCGCATTCTCGAAGTTAAACCTAATAAAGTGCAGTCATTCCTTCGTTAAATTTAAAAGTTAGATTGATTAGGGCACGTATATGTGCGAGTTGTTGTCCTGACATAGGGCGTAACTTATATTTGGCCTGTAATATCAACCCCTGTAATATTATTTGCACCGTTTATGTAACTATACTTATATACTGCCTTCGTCGTCAACTACTTCTGTGATACAATAAATATATACAGCGTGGCTGAGACCAAATGACACATTTGAAATGGACACCATACCTTTAATTTTTGAGTTATCGGGATGAAAAAATCACACTTTGTAGCTAATAAACAGAAGTTTTATTGTAATACAGAAGAAAATTAATTATGATAAATAATGTCTGATAAATGCCGTCCTTCCAAGGCGACGCATTCTTGCAAACGGTCATTAAAGTTCTTCATCACATCTTCCAACATTTCAACCGGAATTGCTACGATTTCACGTCGTATAGCTTTTTTTAATTGTGGAATAGTGCGTGGTTTCTCAACGTACACTTTCGACTTGAAATACCCCCATAAAAAGAAAGAAAGGGGCTGAGGTCGGGCGAGCGGGGAGGCCACGGAACGTCATCATTTCTAGGAAATCTTCAAAAAATAAGGTCCGATTATCCCAACTTTTGACAAAGCACACCACACTGTAGCTTTTTGACCGTGAAGAGGCTGCTCGTGCAATTCTCTAGGATTGTTAGGTGCCCAATATCTGCAATTCTGTTTATTCACATAGCCCGCCAAGTGAAAATGTATTTCGTCCGATGTGATGATCAATGCAAATTTGTCCTGAAGGATATCCAACATGCGCTCACTGAATTGCAAATGTTGAATGTTGTCAGTTGGAAGAAGCCTCTGGACGATCATTATCTTGTAAGGATGGAATTTTAAATGTTTTTTCATAATAGTTTGAAGGTTTCGACGCGAAATTCTAAGTGCATGGGCGCGGTGTCTCGTTGAACGTCGGGGACTTCCCTCAACGGACACTCGGACTCGATTAATATTCTCGCGTGTCACCACAGTTAGAACACGTGTAGAGAGGTTTTTTGGGACAACATTACCGTGTTGACGAAAATGTTTAACCGACTTAGAAATTTAGCGGTTGTTCGGAAGGCGCGACGTGTGGCCGCAAAAGATTCATTATTACGAAAAAACGCACGATGTTGACTTCCCCAACGCGGAATGGTAACTAAACTTCTCACCTTAAGCTACCGACTGCGCTACAGAATGACCTTCCCCCACCTACCCACTTCGCACCACGCCTTTTACAAATGTGGTCATTAGGTCTCCGCCACATTCTGTGTTATTACTTCGGTCGTGTTATTTGTTCTTTTCCAGCTACGCGTAGAGTTAGACGATATCTCCCTAATTTAATCCTTCATCGTCTTGGCGTCTTTTTAGCTTTAATCTATAATTTAGCACCACAAAGCATGCGATTCCCTTTCTGGGGAAACTGTGTTAGCCGTTGCCTATTTTTGTTGTTACAAGAAAACCAGTGTAACAAAATTGTTAAGAAGAATTGTCTCTATAAGAAACTGTAAAAATAATTCGAATAATTTACATACGTACAAAATTGTATAAGAAGAACTGATAAAAATAGCGGATGAACCCACTTCCGGTTTTTTTATTAAATCTATCTTTTGACAAAGCAGAGAGAATATAAATACAAAATTTTAAGTTACTAGAACTTTTGGTTTGAGAGTTATCGTGGGTACATTTAAAGATAATTTAAATAAGATGCAGCATTCTGTATATAAACAAGTCTTTCTTTCCCTTTAAGATATGAAAATTTTTTTTGAAAAAAATTGTCCCAGGCAGGATTCGAACCTAGAATTATATATGGAACTCGTTTTAAATTGTAAATTGTATATATAATAAACTGTTAATGTTAGAAAAAAAAATTATTTGAATAAATTGTTAGGAAGAATTAAGTCTATGAGAAACAATAAAAATAATTCGAATAATTTACATACGTACAAAATTATATACGAAAAACTGTTAAAATGGCAAATACACCCATTTCCGGTTTTTTTATCAGACCCATCTCTTGATAGAACCGAGAAAATATTAAAAGCCAGCTCCAAACCAAATTTCAAGTTACTAGGACTTTTGGTTCGAGAGTTATCGTGGGTACATCGTTACACACAGAGAAGACACACACTCACAGACATCTAAATTTTTTGTCAAAAATACTACTTACTAATTCAGGAAACCTTCAAAGGTAAAATTATGCAAAAAAATTTTTTTTTTAAATGCGATTGCTATACTTTTCTTATAAGAAAGTAAAAATATTTAGATATTTTTTTATCATTTTTTCTAGGAAAGTCGTGTAATGACACCAGTTCTTTTTTCACTTGTTTATACACGGAGTGCTGCATCTTCCTTATATTATCTTTGAATGTACCTACGATAACTTTCGAAGCAAAAGTCCTAGTAACATGACATTTGGTACGGAGCTGGCTTTTTATATTCTCTCGCTTCTCTCAAAAGATGAGTAAAAAAACCGAAAGTGGGTGTATCCGCTATTTTTAATAGTTTTTTTATATAATTTTGTACGTATGAAACTATTCGAATTATTCTTACGGTTTCTCATAGAGATTTTTTCTAACTATTTATTTAAATAAAAAAATTTTCTAACATTAACAGTTTATTAGATGTTTTATCTTTATATATATATTTCTTGTGTGCGTGTGTATGTCACTGAACTCCTTCTAAACGTCTGGACCGATTTTGATTAAATTTTTTGTGTGTGTTCAAGTAGATTTGAGGATGGTTTAAATTCACAAATAAACCCGGCAGATGGCGCTGCAGTCGTTATATAGGTTATATAGCTATACTGCAAGTAAACTGCTGAATCGACTTGAATGAATTTTTGTGCATGCATTTATTCATTCATTTCTTACTTTGTTTAATATCCTAATCGCTTGGTATATCATGCAGGGCAACGTCTGTCGGGTCCGCTAGTTTAAAATAAATTTACAAATATAATATAGGTTCAAATCCTGCTTGCGACGTTTTTTTTTTAGAAAAAAATTTTATATCTTAAACGGAAAAAGCAATATCGACGCGCAAAAATATAGAAGGACAGGGGTGACTACACTTATATGGGAGGGAGGGGGGAATCGGTGATCGATTACGTGATAGTGAGTGGAGAGATATGGGAGGACATAGAAAGTTTTAAAGTAAGGGATGAAGAGGAATCGGATCATCAGCCACTGGAAGTGATTTTAAAAGGAAAGGAGCAAAGAATTAAGGAGGAACAGAGGGGATGGGGAGTAAAAAAAGTGTGGACTAAGGAAAGCATAGAAAGATATAAGATGAAGTTGGAGCAAGTGGTTTGGGGAGATGTAGGGGGGGGGGAGAAGGACTAAAGGAGTTGACTGCAGAAATGAAAAAGGCAGTAGAAAAGAAAAGATTTGAGAGAAGACAAGGAAAAAAGAGAAACGAAAACAGGTGGTGGAATAGAGAATGTAGAGAGCCAAAAACAGAGATGAGAAATGCTAGAAGAAAATGGAAGAAAGGTATAATAGATGTGCAGGAGTATAAGGAGAAGAAAGTGAATTTTAAAAATGTATGTTCTGAGAGAAAGGTGTATAAAGAGGAAATGGAAAAACAAGTAAAGGAAATAAAGAAAGAAGGAGAAGTGTGGGAATTTCTAAACAAGGAGAGAAGAAGAGGTAAAAGGAGAGGAGGTTTAACGGATATAAAAGTGTGGTTGGGTTATTGTATGGAGCGTTTGGAGAAAACAATAGAAAGACCAGGGCAGGTGATATTGCAAGGGGTAAATACAATACAGGAGGGGTAAGAGATAACGAAAGAGAAAATGGAGGAAGCAATAAATAGACGAAAATTAAGAAAGACGGCAGGAACGGACGGTACGCAAGGAGAAAAATGGAAATATGTAGGGGAGAGAGTGAAATGAAATGTAAAAAAAATTTTTAATACAATATGGAAAGGGGAGGAATTGCCAGGGAGTTGGAAAGAAAGTTTAATTCTGCCGGTGTATAAGAGAGGGGATAAGAAGGAGGTAAAGAATTATAGAAGGATTAGTGTCACTAATGTAGTAGATTTAGAGTGGGAAGAAGGGCAATAGACAATGTTTATATATTGAAACAGTTAGTGAATGGAGAGCTAGATAAGAAAAGGGGTAAGGTATACGAGTTCTTTATGGACATAGAAGCTGCGTTTGATAATGTGAATAGGGAAAAGCTATGGAGGGTGTTAAGGAAAAAAGGAATAGAGGAACAACTAGTAAGGAAACTGAAAGGGATATATAAAGAGACTAAGAATAGGGTAAAAATAGTGGATAGTGTTAGCGAAGTGTTTTGGACGAGGAAGGGGCTAAGGCAGGGGTGTCCTTTTAGCCCTATTTTAATTGCACTGTATATAGGAGACATAGAAGAAGGGTTGAAGAGAGGTCAGTGTGGTGGGGTTGTCATGGAGGGAGAGAGTAAAGTGTGGGTGTTGGCATATGCAGACGATATGGTCGTGGTGGCAAAAAATGAGTTGGAGATGAAAGGTATGATAAATACGATAAAGAGGTATCTGGAAAGGAAAGATTTGGGTTTGAATGTGAAAAAGTCTAAGATAGTAGTTTTTCAAAAAGGAAGAGGAGGGAAGAAAAAAGAGGAGTTAAGTTGGGGAGAACAGAAGATAGAGGCAGTGAATGAAGTGACATATTTGGGATATAGACTAAGGTACGAAAATAAAGATGATGCGCGTATAAGAGAGTTAGCAAAAAAGGGTAACGGGGTATTAGGGTAGGTATAGAGTTTAAGGGAAAGAGTATTTGGGAACGAGATCGAGAAGAGAAGATGGCTGTTTGAAAAGTTGATTAAAAGTGTGATGATGTACGGGGTGGAGGTATGAGGTTGGAAAGAATGGAACTTATTGAAAAGAATACAAATAAAATATTGGAAATGGATTCTAGGTTTAGACAGGGAGACGCTAGGGTACATAATAAAAGCGGAGGGGAAGTTATAGAAGATTAGAATAGAAGCAGAGAAAAGGGCGATGGGTTATGAAGAGAAAATGAAGGTAAGGAAAGAATGTAAAATTTTGCAATGTTGCTGGAGGACGGTAAAAGATAGCAAAAACATATATGGGCAGGAAGAAAGGAAACTGTACTACCAACGAGAAGGTTTCGCAAGAGAAGAGGTGGAAAGAAGGAGAGAGGAAGGGAGGTTAAATACGGAGGAGATAGTAAAAAGAGATAAAGACTCGCAGGTGCAAGAAGGAAGGAAAGATAAGGAAAGGAAAGTATAACGTAAAGTATGGGAATATAGTGTCCAGGGGGGTTCCTAAGTATCTGATGGAGAGGAGAAGCTTAGGAGAGAAACGACTTATAGCTAGGTTCAGATGCGGAAATGAGGAGATTTTAATAAGTATTGGAAGGAGGATGTAATGAGGAGACGTAGATTATGTGGGGAGGGATGGGAGGACATAGAGCACTTGAGTGAGGAGTGTGGCGAGCTAAGGGAAGAAATGAGGGGGAGGAAGACTTTGCTTGGGGAGGAGGGGGAGGAATTGTATTGGATGAAAGCAGTAAAGGAAAGAAGGATAAGAGGGGAGGGTTAGGTTTAACGAATTAGTATAGTAAGATGGTGATGGGAAGATTTTAAGGGAAAAAGTTTTTTAGTTTTTAAATTTCTGTACGAATTATATTATTATGTTAAGAGAATGATGTAAGGGTAACGTAACCCATTGTAAGGCCGAATGGCTAAACAATTAACAATAAATACAACATAAGCTCAATTTGCCATATTTCGGCGATATCTTAATGAAATTGAGAAAAAAAAATTAAAAAAATTATAGCATGCTAGGAAGTCAATACAAACGTGTATATATCACTTCTAAGTGGTTTTATAATTTATAACAACATTACTTTAAAAAAAATTGTAGACATTTCTTCATCTTTCTTTATAGGAAAGTTTTGTGGTGACCACACCACTTTTTTTTTAAATGTTTTATTAGACTTTTTCTTTTTATCTCCTATCAAGCGGAGTGCACTGTATTGTGAAATAATTTTACCGAGCTTAGTAAGATTTTACAACTGAGCTATTAAAGCATTTGAACAAAAATGCGCACACTACTCGAACCCACATGAATCACAGTGCATAATTGAAATGCATGAAAGTATATTTTTTTCGCGCGTATCTGCAACAGCTTACGAATATGCTGTGTGTTGATTATTAACTAATCAATGTCATCTCCTTAATGCTTTTTGTATATAAAGTATATTGACATTTTAGTAAGTGCTTTGGGTTGACATAATAATTATGTACACTTTTTACCATTATCGTTAATGTTATGCTTACGTTAGAGTAAACATATTTACCATTTTCAATACGTCGTAGAAATATTTAGTACGTGGCCAAGTTACCGTGTACTTGAATAATAATAGAAATGCTTGTATTAATAAACTTGATGTATCTTTCATTAGTTGTAAGTCTTCAAATTAAAAAAGACGAAGAAGTCGAAAGTGTTAAAATTTGCGCAACACAAACAGTTAAAAACATTTTCGGTGACGATGATACTTTGTTGTTCATGTATAACGATTCTGGTCGCTACATTTTTCCTCATGTTGGTAACCCGAGCATGATAATCGACATGCGAAAAAAAAGTACAATTCTTAACACAACTATTGGGCATAAGCAAAACTTTGTGATTTATTCGGAAGATTTCAACACGATGTCGTTAATGTTATATAAGTTACAAGAAAGTACGCTTTGGATTAAAAACAAAACGCCTTTAAGAAAACTTTTTTTTATTACACCGATGTTTGATAACAAGACTTTGGCCAATTTATTTCAGTTATCGTGGAGTTTAAAAATTGCAAATGTGGTTATATTAACATACAATTTGAGAAGTGGTTCTATTAAGCTTGTGACGAGTGATCCTCAAGCAACATTAAACCAATGCGAAAAGGAAACAAATCTTATAATCACATACGGTTGTGATGCAAGTAAATTTATTAAATTTCCAAATATTTTAAGAAAATACGACAATTGCGTTTTCACTTTCTGTTATCGAGACGTTCGACAATTTATGAAGAAAGACGTAATTAAATCAGTTTCTTTAAAGCTGTATATAATTGAAACAATTAAAGAATATTTAAACATGAGTCTTGAAATAAAAAATTCATGTGATAGTAATTTGCCAAGCAAAGACAGATTCAAAATAGCCACAAGTGGATTCAGTCTATGTGTCACGATTAATTCTTGTACTCAAATATATTATATCGAGGATAGTATATGGATAGTTCCTGCTCCTAAAAAAATTTCACCAATGGAATCTTTTAAACTTATTTTCAAACGTACGGTTTGGATTCTAATCCTTGTCGCTTTTATTTTTACTTCAATAGTTTGGTGGTTCATAGTAATGGGTAAATATCCAAAAAACCAACGTAGTTTAATATACTACTTTTTTGAAGTATATTCTATGACTATATTGGGATCAACTAACAACAAGAGATTATTTCAAAGATTTCGGTTTTTGATTCTAACGTATCTGATTTGTGCAATTCACATACAAGTTATGTTTACCAGTAAGTTAATTGTATTATTAACAATTCCGCAATTTGAAAAACCGATTCGATCGTTACAAGAATTAGCAGAATCTAATAATTCGATCATAATTCGAGGCGAGTATTTGACCAATTTTAATTTCACCAATAACACTGGTGTTTACGGGAAAATCCAAAGTAATTTTGTAAGCTACAATTTTAGCGAATATAATCGATTACTTTACACAGAAGAATCGGCTATCAATTACACTATTTTTATGATACGAGATGTATTTAGGCAACTTACCTATAATTCCACAAGAAAATATTATTACTTTGAAGATAACACTTACTTTGGAAATTTCAGATCTACATTACGTACTGAACCTTTATCGTATTTTACAATCACCGTTAACGAAGTTATTAACAGACTTATCGAATCTGGTTTATTAGACCACCATAATTCATACTTTGATTACCTGACCACAAATCGACCAGCGTCAATTTCTAGAAACAAAATATTGAGTCTAAAAGATCTCCATCCAGCGTTTATGTTTTGGATTGTTGGTCTTTTAATTTCATTTGCCGCTTTTGTTGGAGAAATCGCAACAAAAACAATAAAAAGAAAATATCAAACATCGTAAGAGTTTCGACCTAATGTTGTAATTGTGCACAATAAGTTTGAACTAAACTACACCAGTTTTTTTTTACTTAGTATACGTATTGAATTGTATTTTGACTATCTAAAATAAAAACGCTTAAGAGTTGTTAGTTATGCATAGTTTTTCCATCAGAAAACTTCTTATTTAGACCTCACAATCGTCAGATTGAAAGGTTTCCGATGACAAAACACTTTCGGACCACAGGTATGTCTAACTTACAATTTAACATTTAATTTCCTATAGACCCATACCTCCAATACTTACCCGCAGAACAGTTACGTCGGAAGTTATACAAGAACTCTATGACGACTACTCTTCTCCAATCAACAGTGCTTACGACGTACAAATATACCTTCAATATTGTACATCATCATTTCTGCGACGAAAGTTTTCTAATCCCTCCAACTATTGGTGGTGTAAAATGCTAATTTTGAATCTGCCAATTTAAAACAATCGGACTCAGGTCTGATTAAAGACGTTCGATATAAAGCATATTGAAGGGAGGGCACTTATGACTTACTTTATTTAAATCACAGTTAAATTTACCAAAACTTATGTTTATTAGCTTAATCTAATCAAATTTAACTTAATTGTTCTATTTAACAATCTTAGTAATAAATAAATAAGTCAAAAAAAATGGTAATTTTTTCTTATATAATTTGCGAACAAAGATTTGGATTAAAATTCATGTACCTCGCCTCCAACCAAAATGACCGCTTAAGATCGCACCTATTCACATTCTAATAGTATAGTTTTTGTAATTTTATTACCTACATAGTTCAACAAAATAATAAAAATTTAAGCTTAGTGACCTATGGATAATACCCAGTAAACACAAAATTGATAATGTTTAGTAACAGTTTCAAAACAAAAAAATTATGATTCACTCTTGTTTCAAACATAAAAGAAACCTAACTGCAATAAAATAGCTATAAGTCCATCGCTGTTTCACTTATTTGAATCAGTATAGTTTCGGTATTTTAAATTCAAATCTGCTGCAAAATAAATGTTGCATTCGGTTTACGTTTTAAAAGCTTCGTTCTTGAACTGATACTAAATGATCGATACATGTATGATTTTTTTGTTTCAATAATCAACTAAAACAATTCTTTCAATAATATAATAATACATTTTCGAATGCACGTTTCAAATTTTATTGCACAATAAATATTTTTAAATACAATATCACATTGAGTTGTTTACATATTGCAACTTTCCTGGATGTGGTCTTTTCACGGAAGCCTCGAAAACTGCATCAGTTACTGTTGGGTAGCAACTTTTAACCGCATCTGTAACATAGAAATAAATATTTCATTTATATACATACATAATCATAGAGTTACACAAAATTAATTACATTTTTAATCATTAAGAAAAAAAAATTAATATAAATATCACTTTACCAATCATAAGAAAGTTATAAAAACACTGTGAATACCTTTAGCTGTACATAATCGTATAGAAAACTTGAAGAATTGAACTGTAATTATAAATCCTAAAGTATCATCAGATTTACGCAATAATCTACCTTAACGCAACCATGTGTGTTAATTTACATTTTTTTTATACAAATTAAAACATAATACATAAAGAACAGAAATGATAATAATATCGATTACATTTATGGATTATAATAAAATATTTCGACTTACCGTTTATTGTTCCATTTCGTAATTGTACACACAGCATCACTTATCAAACTACAACCGAACATGTGAAAAGATATCAATTTGCAGCGTAAGCGTTGACGACAGTAATCAAAAGTATAGCAACGACTAATGCTGACTAATCGCAAAGTACTCGTTTTTATAAGAACGATTCCACTGTAATAATAATTCAATCTTATTAAATCGATCTTCAAACAATTTTCTATTCAAAAAATATTCGGTTTTAATAAATCAGTTTTTAGATGGATGCTGATTATGGGAAAAAATTGCTAGTACTGAAACGGTTTAAAACTGATTGTGGAAAATCGGAACTCTTTCAATTTATTCACTGTCAGTTACATGTAAATGATATAAAAATGGAACTAACACGAAACAACGTAATGAAACAATTGTTTTAATTTTGTGACTGTAACAGTTTCAATCCGTGTTTACTGGGAGGTACATAATCCCTAACGGAAATATCGTAAACGGCTTAAATTGGCGACACGAGTACAAAGTACTTTACAATCTTCTTGCCGCCGTGTACAAGTTGTTTAAAAACCAAACAAGTATGTTAATTATTAACTAATCAATGTTATCTCCTTAATGCTTTTTTGAATATATGATCTATATTGACGTTTAAGTGTTTTGAGTTGTTATTATTGTTGTACTTAATGTAGTGACACAATAATGATATACAATTTTTACCATTACCCTTAATGTTATGTTTATGTTAGAGTAAACATATTTACTCTCTTCAATACGTCCTAGAAATATTTCGTGCGTGGCCTAAGTTACCGTGAACTTGAATAATATTAAAAATGCTAGTATTAAACTTGATGTATTTCTCATTAGTCGTAAGTCTTGTAATTAAAAAAGACGAAGAAATCGAAATTGTTAAAAGTTGCGCAACACAAACAACTAAAAATATTTTTCAAGACGATGATACTTTGTTGTTCATGTATAACAATTCTGGTCGGTACATTTTTCCTCACGTTGGTAACCCGAGCATGATAATTGATATGCGAAAAGAGAGTAGAATTCTTAACACAACTATTGGACACAAGCAAAACTTTGTGATTTATTCGGAAAATTTCAACACGACGTCGTTAATGTTATACAAGTTAGAAAAAAGTGCGCTTTGGATTAAAAACAAAACGCCTCTAAGAAAACTTTTTTTTATTACACCGATGTTTGATAACGAGACTTTGGCCAATATATTTCAGTTATTGTGGAGATTAAAAATTGTAAATGTGGTTATATTAACATACAATTTGAAAAATGGTTCTGTTAAACTTGTGACGAGTGATCCTCAAGCAATGTTAAACCAATGCGAAAAAGAAACAAATCTTATAATCACTTACGGTTGTGATGCAAGTAAATTGATTAAATTTCCAAATACTTTAAGAAAATACGACAATTGCGTTTTCACTTTCTGTTATCGAGACGTTCAACAATTTATGAAGAGAGACGTAATTAAATCAGTTTCTTTAAAGCTGTATATAATTGAAACAATTAAAGAATATTTGAACATGACTTTCGAAACCAAAAATGCATGTGATAAGAATTGGCCAAGCAAAGACAGATTCCAAATAGCCACAAGTGCATTCAGTCTATGTGTCACGTTTAATTCTTGTAGTCAAATATACAACCTCGACGATAGTATATGGATTGTTCCTGCTCCTGAAAGAATTCCACCAATGGAATCTTTCAAGCTTGTTTTTAAACGTACCGTGTGGATCCTTATTCTTGTTGCTTTTATTTTCACTTCAATCGTTTGGTGGTTAATAGTATTGGGCAAATACCCAAGAAACCAACGTGGTTTAATGTACTACTTTTTTGAAGTATATTCTATGACTATACTGGGATCAACCATCAACAAGAGACTATTACGAGGCTTTCGGTTTTTGATTGTTGGGTATCTGATTTATTCAATACACATTCAAGCTGTGTTTACCAGTAAATTAATTTTATTGTTAACAATTCCGCAGTTTGAAAAACCAATTGGATCGTTGCAAGAATTGGCAGAATCCAATTATTCGATCATAATTCGAGACGGGTATTTGAGTTTTTTTAATTTTGACAATAGCACAGATTTTTACGGAAAAATCCAAAATAATTTCAGAAGCTACAACGCTAGCGAATATAATCGATTACTTGACACAAAAGAATCAGCTATCAATTACACCATTTTTATGATACGGGATGTATTTAGACAACTTACGTATAATTCCACAAGAAAATATTATTACTTTGAAGATAACTCTTACTTTGGAAATCTCAAATCAGCATTTCGTACTGAAGCATTATCGTATTTTACAATCACCGTCAACGAAATTATTTCCAGACTTATTGAATCTGGTTTATTGGACCACCACAACGCACACTTTGAATACCTCAACACAAATCGAACAGCGTCAATTTCTAAAAACAAAATACTGACTCTAAATGATCTTCATCCAGCATTCGTATTTTGGATTATTGGTCTTCTCATTTCATTTGCTGTTTTTGTTGGAGAAATCGCAGCGACAACAATAAAAGAAAATATCAAAAGGCGTAAGCGTTTGGATCAAGTGCTGTAATTGCGCACAGTAAGTTTCAATTGAACTACACCAGTTTTTTCACTTAGTATAAGTATTGAATTGAATTTTGACTATTAGAAAGGAAAACACATAAGAATTGTTAGTTATTAATAGTTAGTGTATGGCAGTATAATTTATTAAATAAATAAGTTTGCTTTATAGTTTTATTTTAACAAACAGTTGTTATAGGTTCCTATATGTTCCAAATTGTATCATAGCTTATCTAGTATATAACGACTAAAAAATCTTTTAACTTACTTTAACCATTTTATAACGTCAAAATCTTACTTTACTTTAAGGGTGCCAAATTTGTAACGTATAACATAATAATAAATAACTAATAATTAATAATAATAATAATAATAATAATAAACTAATAAAGCACCGTACTAGCTCTTACGACTTTATTAAATATAAACACACAAACCATAAAATAGAGCAATGAGTCTTATTTCTAATTATATTCAGGACGGGGTATTCTACTCGTACACTCAAATTTACAATTCTAATTTGACATATGATTTAAACATAATTTGAAACATAATTTGGACGCCACAATATTTTTTATATTAATTTTATAACGGTTAAATATTGAAACCAAAAACGAACATATAAACAAATCTTAAAACTAACGCTTAATTAGGTACATACTTGTATTTGAAGGTTAATTACTTGTTGCTGTTCGTACTTCGCGCATGGGCGTGTTCATCACGTGACTTACTTGAATTACGCGTTTCTTATCTTTCTTATCTGATTTATGCAACATTACGAAATTCTTGAAATGCACAATAAATTTCCAAATTTTCCGTAATTATTCTGATTTGATCTAATAACCGTACAGATCCTATAACCAGAATCTCGTAAACAAACGTAACATATGATAATTTTCAATCGAAACATCCAAATCAGATTCCATCGAACGTAACCATGAACAATTATCGATTTTCACACATAAAAATCCTAATTCATAACGGAAATTTTTCGTAAAAGCGACGTTGTGACTAACATCAAACGTGCTGCGTAAACCATAATTTCATATCGCATTTCATACCTCAAATTCGTAAAAAGGCATACGTATCCAAACCAAATTTTCGTAACCATAAATTCATAAAACGTATTAGGGGAACGTACGTATCAGAAATTGTCCATAATCGTATCGTACATAAATCGTAAATTCGTATTCAAAAACGTAACGTAAAACCATCGAAATTGTACCTATCCAAACAAATCAAATTGAACGTATCCACCAGCGTATAAAAAAACTAAAACGCAAAATCAAAGTTGTACCACCACGTGTACAGAACAAAGAAATCACTTACCCCTTTTAGATTACGGGTTTCTTTAACAAACAAAAGCGTAAAGTTGAAACGAACGAAAGCGGATGGTATTGCATACAACTAAAGCAGAATTCCACCGTACAAATTTAACATGTGGACATTTTCTGCACGCTGTGCAGGACAAACACGTCCTCACGCCATGACGAACGCACGCAAGATGGTCGACGACTTAAGAAGAAGAACTCATAACGCATGTGCAGGACGTAAAAATGTATTGCGCAAAAGGATTTATATTAACAGTGAACGCAAAAATGTTAATTAAAAGCAGACGTACTCAATCAAAAAAAGTGCACGTTACAAGTATTATCCGATAATAGAATGTGTGTTAAACTAAAGCTAAGTTAAAAAAAATTCGAATCTAAAAACCACGGTTAACAAAATTTCATCAAAAGCCCCTCTTTTCTCAAAAACAATTTATGCGACAAGTAACACCAAATCAACGGCGTATGTAAAAGTAAATTCAACAATTATCAATGTCAAAAAGTTGTGATTACTTGCACCTTAACATCATCTTATCAATTTATAACGAGATTAAAATCTCACAATAAATATATTGTGCATTTGTTTTTCTTTCAAATAGATGTAATGTTTTTATAGCTCCAGTGAAACAATAAATGTTGTAGAACTTGAATTTATTAATATAGCGACAAGAATGATTTAAGTATATGAGTAACGTTTGGCTAGTTTATTTTTTCGTTCGTGCTTCCCTTATTTAGAATTACTACATAACATTCTATTTACATTTTTTTACATTTTTTTTAATACATTTCATTATCTCTCTTATTTTCTTTAAATTATCCTTTAAATATTCTGACACCCTTCACCTTTGACATCCTTATAATTCCTATTACATTTGCCCTGTGTTATCCTTGTCCATATTTCTTGTTTTTCGATGTCTCTATCTCTCATTATTTCTTCTCTTATCTCTACTCCCTCTTCTCTTAATCTTTCCACAACTTCTCTCGCTTACCCGTTTCCTTTGTAATACTCTTCTCTGCCCTCCTGCCCGTACTTCACTTTTCCTCTTTCCAACATTCTTGCAGTATTTTGCATTCTATTCTTAAACTCAGTTTTTCCTTGTATTTTATAGCCTTTTTTCCTGTCTCTACTCTTATTTTTGCTACCTGTACCTCTTTTCTCACAATTTTACGACTTAATTACGGAGGTAGCGCTTAGTGTCTGCATTCCTAACTAAATGTAATTTCAAACTATATAATGGTAGTTTCATACCCCTGATTAGGATGTTGTTTTCTGATGGCATTTGAAAAAAAAACACATTAAGATTTGCTCTACCAAGTTGCATTAAAACATATGTATTTTATAATAGTAATTATGAATTAAAATATATTGGTTATTTTAATTGGTATAAAATATACCTGCAAATGGTTTCAGTTCGAATTTTTCAATAAAGAAACTCTATGAAGACGTATATTTTTTTATTTAAATATAGTTTACAGAAATTTTAACAGAATTATTATTTCTATTAATTAATTAATCTCTTTAATAGAATGTCTACTATATGTTATTGTAATGTTTGTTTTTTATCGACTAGTATGAGTTATTAAAATTAGAAAAAACTATATACAGGATTAGTTTTAAAAGTGCACAAAAGCATTTTATTGAGATTGCTATTTAAAAAATAATCACAATGCTAAAATAAGTTATAGAAACAGTTTTTTTGCATATATTTATTTATATATTTTTTAAAATGTGTTGTTTATTGATTATTGACTACAGTTAAGTAAATAAAAGTATTTTTTTTATTTACGTTTCTAATTGACCGTTGAAATTTTTTTGAATTATATTCTCCAAATGTTAAACTAAGCAAACATCGAATTTAGGGTGTACTCGCTGCGTTAAAATAAATTATTTACAAAATGGCTGTTGCTTTTCTATATTTAAAAAACATGATGCAAAAATTAAAAAAAAATAAAAAAACACGCTTTTATAAATAACCGAACTAAAAACAAGAAAATAATTTATAATTACAGACGAAATTATTAAATTCAGAGTTAAAAGCGTGGGGTGCATCTATAATCATTGTTACAATTATTCTAAAGGCAGCTATCAATAAGAGGAGAGTTATGAAAATATAGAAAAATCCTACAAATAACAGTTTCACTGTATAATGTCTCGCCAAGTACACGTTAAACTATTGTTACAAACAATGATAAATTTATTTTTGTGAACACAAAATATTTAAAAAAACCTCTGATCTTTACAAAAAAATTATTAGATTTAACAAAAACAGTGCAGCTGTAGAATATCTTGTCACGTATGTATTTAAACGTCGTGTTTAGTGACATTATTATGTATATCAGTCAAATGACAAACTGACAGCAATGGTCGAACTGAATACATGTTAAAACAATGATTGATATAATTAATTAAAAAAAAAAAAGAAATAACAGATACTTGACGCGAAAGACTACCATGTATCCGGATGCACCCCACGCTTTTAACTCTGAATTTAGTGATTTTGTTTATAATTATATATAATTGCTCTGAATTTAATAATTTTGATTGTAATTATAAATTATTTGCTTCTTTTTAGTTAGGTTATTTATAAAAGCGTGTTTTTTTAGTTTTTTTTAAACTATTATTTATTTTCTATTTTTTAGTTCGGGTACCTATAAAAGCGTGTTTTTTCAATTTTCTAAGCTATCAGTTATTTTCCGTATTTTAATTCGATTTATCAATAATCAATTTTTGCGGACATGTGATTATGAAATATCTTACGAACTGAAAACGTATTGACAACAGTAGTTATCGACAGTAAGACCTTATTTCTCGGGGAGGAAATCTGAGAAACAGCTATCACATCCAAGGCAGGCAGCGGGCGCGCAAATTACCTGCTCCGACACGAAGTGGTAATAGCGAAATACACTGGAACGATTTAAACGCGATAGGCTTTGTCGAGATGCACGTTTGCGCAGTTCACGCGCTCTGTCTTTGTCACTCTCATGCAGAGGATCCCTAAAGAAATCAATTAATCCTGATGATCCTAGTTAGGATAATAAAAACTTTTTAATGAATTATTGCATTGTCGTCGGTCCGTGAAACGCATGCAAAGTTTCAAGTTAATCAAACACCTGGAAACTGCTGAAAATTAAGCTCAAAGATTCCGTTACATACATACATACATCCCGAACTAATAAAAGCGTGTTAAAAAATAAGAAAAAAATAGGCACTTACTCGATATAAAAATTTAAACTTCGCAAACTGCAAACACGAAATTTAAATGCATATTTATAAAGAAAATTTTCCTTGTTCAGCAAATAAATAATAAACTTTAATATGTTCAATGTGGCAAAGAATTCTACGAAATTTTCTAAAAGGTACTTTGTGTAAACCCGTTTAGAATGCTACAAAAATATTTGGAAAAGATGACCTTTAAAATCATAAATACCTAATAGAATGCTAATAGTAAATTTACAGCAGAATAACAAAACTTTGTCTAAAATTTCTATGCAGTAAATGTAGTTTATTATTGCAAAATTACTATATTTTTAGTTATAACGCAATTGATTTTTCAATTCAATTCAAACGCAGATGTCTCGATTTCATATTCTCCTTCTGTAATTTTTTAAAAATTAAATTGCGTTTATGTACATACTATAATTTTGGTTTACTTTTTATTAAAATATGCGCACATAAAAATAATTTTTAAAATAAGCATATTTAAATCGTGAGAATATCGTGTTAGAGTTTTTAGCAAAAATTTAAAAAAAGTTTAAGGGAAACTTTTAATCTATGAATACGTAAATTTAAAAGTACCTCTAAAAATAAACATAAAAATGTTAGATACTGATTAAGCATAAATATTAGGTCTATAGGTAATTAAAATATACATATATTTTATGTCAATCAAACTTTGAAAAAAAAATTGTGACTTTAGAATATGTTGGTACATATTTTTATGACATTGTTTTATCTACTTTTACAATATCTAGAATACAGTTTCTACATCTTGCAATAAGTATCTGGAATTAAAGTATTTACCTAATGTCATGTAAACCTTGAAAAAATTTGTAAGGTTTTAAAATATTGTACGTATATATTTTTCAAATATTAGTATTATACACTTTAACAATATCAAGAATATATCTATTACACCAAGCAATATTTAGTCGACTTTAAATATTGTACCAAGATCATTAGAATATCGTACATATTGCAATGACATAGTTGTAAATGTGGTTAGGCAATATGCATTACATAGGTGATGTGAAGCTTGCATAAAAGAAAAAAGAATAACTGAAATTATGATGTTTTTAGAAATAATTAATTGGAAATTCTCCGTGATTAAAATTAAATTTAAAAATTAACTATAAGAATAAAGCAAAGCAAAAGCAAAAGAATAGATAGCATGAGAAAGTTTGTTGCACAGCCATGCAAAGCATTGAAATAAATAACTAATCTAAAATAGTAAAACTGAGTACTTAATTACAAAATATCACAATAAGTTGCCTAGAAGAATTATTTCGAAACAAAGTTACGAACCCGAGTTAACCGAGCATATGTGCGGTGCAATTTATTCTTTTGAATTCATTTATATTCTATCGTATAGAGAAAATCCAAATAATTAAATTTGAAGAATTAAAGAATTTTAAATTAATAATTTTCCGTTATATCACCGCAATATATTTTTAACTATTAAGGTTATTTAAATAAAAAAATTCAGATATTTAGGGTAAGCTGTACAGTTGTTGGCCCCTTAAGGAGTCTAGGCAATAAAATTATTTTTAGTTTTAATGTTAAAAGGTAGATCTTATTATTATTGTTTTTTTTTTCAAAATTATCAATGTAAAAACAAAATATTTAATTTTTGTCTTTTAAACATGTTAAACATTCGAATATTGGAAAATTAGATTTGTGTAAATCAAATTTTTGTAGACACTTAAAATGATATGCTCTTGTGCAGGAACTACATTTTAAACCATTCTGTTGTTGACTGAAGCTAAATGTACAACTATAACACATTCCTTTAGTTAAAATACAATTTTTATTTTGAATTAACCCCATTTGTTTTAAAATATTTTCGTCACTGTCTGTAGGCGTTACGTTTAAAGTTATATCCGATAATATTTTAATTTTAGGAGAGTCGCTAAATAAACGTCTGGTCGATTTATTAATTTTATCTATTTTTTGAAAAAGTAGACGTGTAGGAGAAGCCGTGGATGGAGACGGAGTCACCAGGAAAGTCTCCTTCTCTTTATGTTTTCTCTCGAGAGGTGAGGTCCTTATTGAAACCGACTCTGGCGCTACTTTTTTTTCCTTTGCTTAGCTTTCTTAAAATTTTTTTTTGCGCAATCTTTTTGTAATTTATTTTCTGCCCTTTTTGTTTTCTAGCTTCTTTTTCTGTTTCCTTTTGTTTTTGTTTCTTCTCTGTCTGTCTTATTTTTTTTTCCATTGTGTTGATGTCAAAACATATAGATCATGGTCTGTTTGTCTTTGTCCTTTTCTTTTAGGTGTAAATGGCCAATATAAATAATTTGAGATTGAAGATTCTGCAGATTCAGATTGTTCTAATGTAACTGGTTTTGTCTCTACCTGAGTATCCTTATAATCCAATCTGGAAAATGATTGTTTTTCTGATAATATAATAGGAATTTCCTCAATATTTAAAATTTGACAATCTTTTTCTATTTTGGAAATATATGAGTTCTCTTCTACTATAGTATCAGCAATGTAAAAACCATTAAAGCAATTTGGAAATGTTAATGATTTTGATTCAAATTCGGTTTCAACTATTTCTACTCCCAATTTTTCTTTATCGCTTTTGACCTTTTCCTCTTTGGCAGTATTTATTTGCTCTGGTTGGGCAACAAATTCTCTAAGTATTTTATGAAGCAACATATCTTCATGTGACGTCTTATCATCTAAAGCTGATATTGTTTTAAGCTTATCGGTCCCTATTATGCTAATAAACTTTTCATAGGTTAATGTATTTCTGACCACTCCGATATTTATTTCATTTACAATAATATTATCATTTTTTTCTTTTGTTATTTTACCAATACATTTAGTGAAATCTATGGCATCTACATTCCAAGGACAAATACCACAAGCCCTGAATCCATTGACAAGTCTTTTCGGGTTATGTGAGTTTTGGATTGATTTCTCCAAAATTGGAGCAAATTTTTCTTTTGTTAAAGAATCAGTTGGATTATCCCTTTTCCAGTCACTACAGTACGCTTCCATCCAAATTTTATAGGTTGGAAGGCTGCTACATCTGCTGGTTGAAGTATGCTGGCAGCGTTGGGGTATAGGCATATTAAAATTATTTGAAGTTTTTTACATAAATCACTTAGTTGCAAAGTTAGGCGCGTGCTATGTCCATCGAGAAATAAAATAACAAGAAAAGGTATGCTTGACTTCAATAAAAATGGATACAGAACGTTAGAAATATATTCGAAAAATATTTCACTGCGCATCCATCCAGTTTCTGTAGTCCCTATTCCCCATCCTTCCGGAACTGATTGAATAATATAATTTGGTAATCTTTTATATGGATAGATTACCATTGGGGGAGTTAATATTCCTGTGGCCGAAAACGTAAACATGACTGTCAAATTTGGTTTGGAAGAAACATTTTCCACTTCGTAAACATTGGGGCGAGTACTTTACAATTTTTTAGACACAAATAGAAATTCGTTTCATCTCCATTAAATACTCTGGAGGGGTCTTGAAGAATACTAAAATGGTCTTTTTCCTTTAAATATTTCTCTATTTCATTAAACCATTTTTTTCAAATCACTTGGAGAAATATTTGAACTAGCTTTTGTAACAAATTCAGCTGTTCGTGGTGCCAATTCTAGATGTCTGTTAAGAAATGAGTTATACCACCCGTTCCCTGGACGATTATCTATAAATCGGTTCGGCCTTGGCTTCATATCGAGAAAATGTTTCACAGAGTATAACACATCTGCTTTTCTTCTCGGAAATCTTTTTTCTATGGAATTCAAAAATCCATTCTACCAAAGTAGCTTTTTCGTCCTTTGTTAAAATTGGTGCGGGACCATGTCCGGTTTTTTTGAACTTTTCACTTCTTCTAAATTGTAATGTAGCACGAGGTATTTATAATTCTTTACTCGCTTTTCTAATAGACATACCATTATCAATGGCCTTTAACGCTTTTTGAATTTGATCTTCAGTGTAATTGTTAACCATCTTTTCAAAATATCAAATTCTGTAATAGAAAATTCACAAATTCAGTTACTGGCCTTCCAAATTTTAGTTATTGGCCTCCCGGCCAATTACTGAAAAATAGAAAAATACTGCGTTTTATGCAAAACGAATATTACTGTACTTTAAAAATATACGAAAAAACGACTTAAGTTACAAAATTTATATTTAATCTAATTTTAAAAATGTGTATTTTTATTAAATCAGTAGTTGGCCGCCTTACATTTTTTTGTTTTTTTAGGTTATAATGTCTTAAAACGCGTAATTTATATATTTAATATGCTTTATTATGTCATAATAAATGCATGCACAACTAAAAAATATAATTTTACACAAATTTTCACTTCCTTTGTAAAGGTTTAATCTGAAGAAAATTAAAGATATTTACATATTTCTCGCACAACGAAAAAACGCGTTTCTTTATATACTGTTGCGTATCTATTTATTATTAACTAATTTATTTAAACGATTAAAAATTAGGTTTACTTATTCTAGAAATATGTACACTTTTAAATTAACCGAACTAATTAAATCTAATAATATTTAATGAAAACACTTACACGAATTTATGTATAACCGTTGTATAACACTATCACTTAAGATAACGTCCTCGGATTTCACACTTGTTTGTTTACTCTATAGGTCACGTTCACTCGATTCGGTGTACACTGTTATTTATTTAAAACTTCGCACGTGCTAATCACTTATTTATCTTCACTTGAATAATCTTCTTAATGCTGCATGCATTCGCTTTACGGCAATAACTGCCCTACGATTTCCATCTTCGGCATTTATAGACATCGGCAAATCCTTCTCGAGCGTTTCCTACTTTTCGCTATATCTTCTAGACAGCTTCTAGAAGGCTCTTGCATTTGTAAATAATTTCTCGAACGTTTCACTGCCCCCTTCTTAGGACTGTTCTGTCCCAGAACAGGAGACTGGATGTGACACCGGTAAAAGGGATCGTGGCGATAGCGGCAGCTTCCTCCATTTCGGCAACTTCCTTGACCATAAAAGTAACAGTCAATAGACTTTTCCTGACCCAATATTCTCTTTGGTTGGTAACTACAGACCAACACTTGAATGCCTGTTCCTCGGAAGACGACCTCCAACATGTTTCGAACTGTCCTCCAATTCAGTTGATCTAAGCCACAACCAAGCTTGGGTACTGCCAATTGTTACGGTCGAATTTTCTTTACGTACGCCTTTGTTAATCTGTTACGGTCAAAATTTTCATTAGGCACGCCTATGTGTTTTCGACGTGAAATTAGTTTCGGGTTTTAACGCCCGCTAACGATCCTTTGCGTATTAGATGTCATTTGGTAGAAAGTCGTCACATATGTGAATGAGGTAAAATAGTCTGTAACTAGTGAATATTGAGATATATCCGTTACCATCTGGGAAATAATGGAAAACCATTTATAATTATTTAATTACCTAGTTTCTTTGAGACGTTACAGGGTAAGCTAAAGTCGTCTTTTAGTATAAACTCGTTTGTAATTCGTTTTCCTTTTGACAGCCATTTTGCGTCCCTTCATTTGGCACCTGTTATATTCTCGATAAATGGATATCGTAAACTACTACTAAATAAGGCATCACGTTGCCGTACTCGAGCACCAGCGTAAGGCGATTTCCACGCTACAAAATTGGGTGGCTTGCGGAGCCTTCCCGGCCAAAGAGTGCTACACGTGGCTGACACGCCGTGTTCGTGTTCACCACCTATTTGTGTTCCAACGCTATTCTGTATTCGATACCAATTTACGGAGGAATGAACCTCGACCAATATTTGGATGGGACGATGCTAACTTTTTCTTTATAAGACTTATGGTTATAACTAATTAAACCAACGACAAAGGGGTACCACAGCATATAACAACCGGTTTATATTATTTATACTTTCTTGTATCTTAAGTAATAATTGTTGTAGATGTTGATTTCGTGAGACATTAGTTTGACACGATTTGCGATTCAAATTGCTTACATGGTACGTGTCGGGAAAGTACTTTCTACACACCTGTCGAAACTCCTGTATTGATGGTAAGTGCTTTTATATGTTTTATTTCGTAGTCAACCGGGTCAATCACGATACATTAATTCTGTAATTATCGCTATTGTTGTCTACCAGCTAGGTAGTAAATTTTACTTATGTCAAGTTGTGCATGCTGTGTACTACCGATTGATTCACGTTAATGCTATATTAATTTCACACGCTTTGTTATGATAAGTTAACATTAGCGTAGTACTTTCTTATTTCTGTATTTGATTGTCAGTAATGCCATTTCACTAATTATGTAAACGATATTTACTACAAACTATTCTTCGCTATATATTTTTACTGTAGTTTACTTATGTACGGTGTGTTGCCTATGCTACTGGCATTTCTGTATTGAGAAGTCTTATATTCTGTGATAATCCTCAGCGATTCTACATTAAAATTGTTATTGTGGTTAGTTATTCTTTTATGACAACATACCTGTTTCCTATGACTATCGTTATCAACTAATTGCTTCTGACTACTCGAATAGCTGAGTAGAGGAATTACGAACCTAACATCTTGTTACAAGTGCTACCATTCTGTTGTGAGCGGACAGAAGCCACTTTTGGGATAAACTCTGGCGCCCTTAATTATCTTTTATGTATCTATGAACCCCCTCTCTCACCGACGCTTGTGAGTTGGCCGTGCAGGTTCGTAAAACCACAAAGCTTGTAACATGATGGGTCTCCATTTCTCTCTTGAGAGTCTATAATGTTCGCCACAGATCTTTGTATAACGGCTTGACACGGGAGTATTTCTTGGTGACCAAATAGAAAACGAAGCGTCCGTCACTACGTAGTACTAAAACTTTTCCGACTGCCGGTTGCTGTCTTCGTAATTCATCTAGCTGCGCCAACTTCTTTTTAAACACGACTGCAACCACTCTGGACATGTCAAGATCCTCGCCCACGCAATGTGCGATGGCGTAATCTTTAACCTAGCTTTTCCAGAACCTCCGTATAAGTTTATAAACTTCTCGAACTCTATTTCTTCGATTGGATTCCTGGTTCTGCTACTTATTACTCTGGTTCGGACCTGGACTTGCGTATTGTGGTTAACGCCAGCAAACGGGGCTAGACAATCGACGTGGACCACTTTTGGCTTGCCTCTGGGCGGTTTTCGGATGCGGTATATGACGTCGTTAATACGCTGCACGACTTCATAGGGGCCCTCCCATTGCCTTTGCAGCTTCGGCAACAAACCACGTCTCCTTTAAGGGTTATACAACCAGACCATATCGCCAGGTTGAAACCCACCATTTTGTGCCTTGACGTCATATCTGGTTTTCATCCTGTCGCTGGCAATTTGTGTGTTTTTACGAACCTTTTCATGTACTTCGCCTACCCTCTTTGCCAGCTTGCTGACGTATTCTTCTCCAGCGACTTCCTCTTCCGGTCTTCGGCCAAATTGAAGGTCGCATGGCAATCGTATTTCACGACCGAGCATTACACAGGATGGTGTTTGACCTGTGCTTTCGTGAACGGATGAGTTGCAAGGTGTCGACAATGTCACGTCAACAATTCAATTGTCGACGCGTCGACAATGGCCACGTCGAGTAAATCATTGTCGACACATTGTCGACACCATTGTCAACACCAATTATAATTACCTCAAAAATTACATATTAATGTTGCAAGTCATATACGCGTTATTTATTTTATTCAAAAATACAAAAAAGTAAACTAACACGTATATTAAACACAAATTTGAACTATAATATACATGTATCTATAAAAACATGGTAGTGTACCTACTACTAGTAGCTTTAATGCTTTCAAAAAAGAAATTAAGCTCATCTTTAACTTCAGTTTTCTTTGTTTTCTCCTCTTCTAACAGGTACTTCATTAGAGTACCACTAACAGTATAAGCCTGGGTAGAGACTTTAACATTGGACTTGGCTCTTTTTGGTGTTTTCTCTTTTTCGTTCTGCGGAACAGTAACTTGCAAGTTACTTTGGCTATCCCGAAGTAAAGTTTCATCATGGGAAGTAATGAGAATTTGTGATGCATTAGGAGTGTATGATGCCTCAGAGTCTTGTGATACCTGAGGATCTTCAGATGCGTCAAGATCTTCGCTTAGTTGAGTATCATACTCAGTGTCTTCATCATTTATTGTTGTAACACTGGGGTTCTCAGTCGTAACTGAAGTCAATCTCTCTTTATCTTTCATGAAAGAATGAAGAAATTCTAGTATGTCTTCGTACTTCCATCTGGCTTTAGGGCTTGTGCAGTTCTTGTTTTTTTAGAAGATTAGGAACCTCCTGTATTGCCCACGAATTGCCTCCCACCGATGCTTGCATTCTTGGTCATCTGAAAACGATAATAATTATTTTTTCAGATTCCTGGCCACTGGAAATTCATATCAAACTATTGCATTCAGTTTCCGATTAGGACATTTTAACGCAATCATTAATAAGCTACTGCCAGTTTATATCCCTACACCACATAAAGAAGAAAAAAATTGGCAAAAAGTTTTGGACCGCTTGGAACTTTCCTAATTGTTTGGGAGCCCTAGACGGCAAGCACATTGAAATCATTGCACCAGCTAATAGTGGTTCTAATTATTTTAATTACAAAAAAACATTCTCTGTTGTTCTGCTTGCATTAGTCGATGCTGATTACAAATTTCTGGCAGTAGATGTATGTTCTTACGGCAAAAACAATGATGGGGGTATCTTTGCAAATTCCAGAATTGGAAGACAACTGGAAAATGGCTCTTTGAACTTACCTGATAGAAGACAACTCCCAGATTCTGATATAAAAGCACCTTACGTTATTTTAGGTGACTCAGCGTTCCGCTAAAAATTAACCTTCTGAGACCTTTTTCTGCGATTCAAGTGCTCAATGATATCGAAAAAAGAGTTTTCAATTATCGACATTGTCGTGCTAGGCGGGTTGTAGAAAATGTCTTCGGAATATTGGCACAGCGTTTCCGCATTTATTTCAGAAAAATTCATTGTAAACCAAGCTACGCCGAAAGAATAATTCTTACAACATGCATTCTGCATAATTACTTGCGTAGCACAACCATTACTAGGCAAGAAGCGAATAGTCGTATGGAGAGTAGCAACTCGGAACTTAATAATAACCAATGCATATTGAGAAATTTGCCAAGACAAGTGGTAATGCACAAGAAGAAGCATTCCTTTGTCGAGAAGATTTTACCAGATTTTTCAATTCAAATGCAGGTTCTGTGCCTTGGCAGTATGACAGAATATAACAATTAGATATGTAGGTACAATGTACATGTTTTATATTCCAATACAGAGATCATATAATAATTATTTACTTACCTAGTTGTAATTTCTCTCCAATTGACACCCACACATTTGTTTTGTACTGATTGTCCGAATATCTTCTATGGGACAAATCATAGAGTGCGTCATTTCCGTACATATTCTATTAATTTTTCATCAATGAAAAATTATGAGCTCTTTTCTGACGTTTATTACTCATTTTGTGTCACAGAATTCAGACTATATACAATCTAGACTAAATACAATAATAAAATTAGCAAAAAACGTTGAACGGGCTCGGCACTTGCTCTGCAAATATTCTTTCGTAAAAACTCGGCGAGCATGCAGCATGCTTTGCCGATGCGCTGCCCGAACAATGTGAATGCATCCTCGAAAAACGCATTTGAATCCATAGTTTACAATATTTGCAGAGCACGTGCAAAACCCGTTCCGAGCCCTTGCATTGCAGGCCGCTTCCACGATAGTGGGAATAGGCCTTAAATCGGGAGATTTTGCTGACCATTCTAAAGAAATTACGTCGTTTCTGTCCTCAAACCATTCATTTACGACTCTGCTTTTATAAATTGGCGAATTGTCTTGGATAAAAACAATTTCTTTCAATTCTTCTTCTAGATAAAGTGTTCGCACACTTGGCACCAAAATTGTGTCTAGCACTCGAACGTAACTTTCAGACGTAAATCGTGGTGGAGAAATCCACCAGAAATTCTTCCACTTAGTCGATTCTTACGAACATGCTAGGTACTAAATCTTGTATTTCGTAATCTCTAAAGTATCATACACGACTCTTGTGTCGATGAAAACACCGTTTCGTCCGTAAAATTCACCGTACTCCAGTCTCTGTACAAATTATTTTGACAGTATCTAATTCTTGCTTGAGCATGCCTTTCTGTTAATTCAGGTTTTGTCGCAGGCTTGGTTGTAAATAATCCCGCGTCGTTTAATCTGTGTCGTATCGTTGAAGCGCTGCAGTTTAAACGAACTTCTTTTCGAATTCGCGGAGCAGTTGTAAAGTAACAATTTTGAACACACCTAAGATTATTTGCATCTTCCTCTATAGTAGTTGCTTTATTTATTCCTTTTGGTTTCGTAATAAGAGAAACTTCTCCTTCTTCAGCAAACCTTTGAAGCCACCGACAAACTTGGCGCACTTCTACGGAGTTTAGAATCTGGCTTGGTTCACAAGTCTTTTTCGTGTTTATAGTCTTATAAACACTAAAACAAATGTTTTTTACAAAATCGCAATTGGTATTGTTCATTTCGGTGATTATTTCAAAAAATCTCATACGAGCATAATAATCATGTGGTAATAATTCTTGATGGCATTGCCAACGGTAACTTTTAAACCCCTCCTGTTTGAGATACCTGAATGCTGACGACCGAGGAACACCTACATTAATTTCAATTTCTCGCAAACTAACATCAAAATCTTGGTCTACACCTGCCAGAACTGCCAACTTTTGAGGGTCGTCTTCATGATCGTGTAAGGGTGGTGGACGCTAACATTTACATGGTGGATTTACGGAGCCAGTGGTTTTAAATAATTGTATCGTTTTTTTTTTATACTGTTTAAAGAAGGTATTGGTCTATCTGCGAAAAAAACAGGTGAGTCGGTGTCCTGCGTATATAAAAAACCAAAAAGAAAAAAAAATAAGTTATAGAAAAGATGCCCAAGCCCGTTGCGTTATCTTCAGAATAAAATAACAGAAAATTATTACAAAAATTATTATGATTTATTCGAGTACTGCATCACAGTAGATAACGAAACAGAGAAATAAAGAAACAAAAATATTACAACGAAATTCAAAACTAAAAAGTTTAGTCGTTGGTACACTTTTAAATATTATTAAATTTGAAATATATCGTAAACCTACTATCATAAACATTTTTTTCGTTCTTTAATTAATCGCCTTTCTTCAATTCCTCTTTCTATAACTAGTTTTAATAAAGAATTGAACATTATTAAACAATTTGCATATAATAATAATTATCCTATTCAGATTTTAAACAGTTATTTATAGAACTCGTTTTCGCCATTTGTTTAAAAATTTTGTATATAATAAATCTAGTAGTAGTGATATTTACCGTTCCATTCCTTACTTCATTCCTTCTTGTCTTTTCCTTAAAAATTTGTTTAAACAATTTAACGTTTCTATTCCTTTTTCTACAAATAATTATTTAAAATCTTATATTGCTAATAATAAAGAGCCTATTTCTTCTTTAGACAAATCTGGTGTTTACAAAATTTCGTGTTTATGTAATTTTTCTTATGTTGGCCAAACTGGAAGAAAGTTCAAAATTAGATTAAAAAAACATATTTATTTTACTAATAGAAATTTAAATACTGATATCTTTAATACCTGTTCTGTCTTTGCTAATCACATTTTATCTACTAAATAGTCATTCTTTTTCTCCTGATCTTAATATTAATCTTCTTAATTTTTGTAATAAAAGCCATTACCTCAACAATCTTAAAATTTTATTTTCTAATGATAATTCTTCTACGTGTCTCAATGAACTTCTCGATATAAGCACTTCTCCTCTTTTTAATCCTAAATTCTAACTTTGTTTTTCTATTTTTTTTATATTTAAATTTATTTTTATCATTTCTGGCTGTGTGTTTATTGATAGTTTCAATTTGTTATTTTTGACATTTGTCAATTTAATAATATTAATAGGTATGCTCTTTTATAATTTATTTGTTAGCTATATTTTTAATATTTGGTATTATTTGTAGAGTTACTGACAATGACATTTTATAATGTCGAAACTTGTTTAAAATAAAATAAATTAAAACCAAAATATTTTGTGGAAAAGTGTAGTTTTCAACTTCTTACCAGCACTACAGTTTATGTAAGAATGGCGTTCCATCACATACGGCTTTGAAGCAGATCCTGTGCCGCTTACGGTCAAAATTCTTATTAACCATTGCGATATCTACCACAAACGACTACAATTGGAAAGTTGTCTAGTCGACAGTCAGAAATGCATTAAAACATATTTCAAGTCAAGACAAAAGAAAACGAAGCCAATAATCTTTATAACTAATCAAAATAAATCTTGCAACAGCAGAAATCGACTTTACTTACAGACGCTTATCAAGGATAATGTTATCAGTCGGGTAATATTATCACTTTATTAAACTAAGAGCCGAGCGTATGCTACTACAATGGAAAAACATCGTTTATAGTAATCATAATTTCGATTTTAGTTTTCTAATTAGAATTGTTTGTATACATGAAGATAAGCTATTTTGCATGGGTTTTTTAGCTGAATTTTTACAATACGTTTGTAAAGTGAGTAAAAATTTAATCATTGAATTCTAAAAATAATTGTTTTGCATGTTTGGTCTTAATTTTGCAGTGTTACCAATGAACATTTTTTTTTGGATATCCAATATTATTCTTTAGTTGTTGTTATCAATAACCCCAAGTTCTGTGATTGCATTAGCGGCGTGCACTGTATTGTGAAATAATTTTACCGAGCTATTAAGGTAGATGCACAATAACTAATCCGAACGAACCGCATTTGAACGAAAATGCACACACTACTCGGATCCGCACGAATCGTAGTGCGTAATTTAATTACATGAAACAATTTTTTTTGGCGCATGCGGTTCGTTCGGCTCCGATCGGTGCGAGCGTATCTACAACTTACGAATAAGCTGTGTTTTGATTATTAACTAATCAATGTTATCTCCTTCATGCTTTTTGTATATAAAATATATTGACATTTTAGTAAGTGTTTTGGGTTGTTACTATTGTTGTACTTAATGTAGAGACACAATAATTATGTACCTACATTTTTACCATTACCGTTAATGGTATGCTTACGTTAGAGCAAACATATTTACTATTTTCAATGCGTCATAGAAATATTTAGTCCGTGGTCTAAGTTACCGTGAACTTGAATAATATTAAAAATGCTTGTATTAAACTTAATGTATTTTACATTAGCTGTAAGTCTTGTCATTAAAAAAGACGAAAAAATTGAAAGTGTACAAAGTTGCGCAACACAAACAATTAAAAACATTTTCGGTGACGATGATACTTTGTTGTTTATGTATAACGATTCTGGTCGGTACATTTTTCCTCATGTTGGTAACCCGAGCATGATAATCGACATGCGAAAAAAAAGTACAATTCTGAACACAACTATTGGGCATAAGCAAAACTTTGTGATTTATTCGGAAGATTTGAACACGATGTCGTTAATGTTATATAAGTTACAAGAAAGTACGCTTTGGATTAAAAACAAAACGCCTTTAAGAAAACTTTTTTTTATTACACCGATGTTTGATAACAAGACTTTGGCCAATTTATTTCAGTTATCGTGGAGTTTAAAAATTGCAAATGTGGTTATATTAACATACAATTTTAGAAGTGGTTCTGTTAAGCTTGTGACGAGTGATCCTCAAGCAACATTAAACCAATGCGAAAAGGAAACAAATTTTATAATCACGTACAGTTGTGATGCAAGTAAATTGATTCAAGTTCCAAATATTTTAAGAAAATACGACAATTGCGTTCTCACTTTTTGTTGTCAAGACGTTAGACAATTTATGAAGAAAGATGTAATTAAAGCAGTTTCTTTAAAGCTGTATATAACTGAAACAATTAGTGAATATTTGAACATGTCTTTGGAAATAAAAAGTACTTGTAGTAGCAAAGACAGATTTAAAACAGCCACAAGTGGATTCAGTCTATGTGTCACGGTTAATTCTTGTACTCAAATATACAACATCGAGGATAGTATATGGATAGTTCCTGCTCCTAAAAAAATTTCAGCAATGGAATCTTTTAAACTTGTTTTCAAACGTACAGTATGGATTCTAATTTTTGTAGCTTTTGTTGTTACTTCAATGGTTTGGTGGTTGATAGTAAGAGGTATATATCCAAGAAACCAACGTGGTTTAATATACTACTTTTTTGAAGTATATTCTATGACTATACTGGGATCAACTAACAACAAGAGATTATTTCAAGGATTTCGGTTTTTGATTCTTGCGTATCTGATTTATGCAATTCACATACAAGTTATGTTTACCAGTAAGTTAATTGTATTATTAACAATTCCACAATTTGAAAAACCGATTCGATCGTTACAAGAATTGGCAGAATCTAATAATTCGATCATAATTCGAGGCGAGTATTTGACCTTTTTTAATTTCACCAATAGCACCGATCTTTACGGTAAAATTCAAAGTAATTTTGTAAGCTACAATTTTAGCGAATACAATCGATTACTTCACACAGAAGAATCAGCTATCAATTACACCATTTTTGTGGTACGAGATGTATTTAGACAAGTTACGTATAATTCTACAAGAAAATATTATTACTTTGAAGATAACACTTACTTTGGAAACCTCAGATCTACATTTCGTACTGAACCTTTATCGTATTTTACAATCACCTTTAACGAAGTTGTTTCCAGACTTATTGAATCTGGTTTATTAGACCACCATAATTCACACTTTGATTTCCTGACCACAAATCGAACAGAGTCAGTTTCTAAAAACAAAATATTGAGTCTAAATGATCTCCACCCAGCATTTGTGTTTTGGATTGTTGGTCTTTTAATTTCATTTGCTGTTTTTGTTGGAGAATTTGCAGCAAAAACAATAAAAAGAATATATTAAAGAGCGTACGCGTTTAGACCTAGTGTTGTAATTGCACACAAAAAGTTTGAATTGAACTACACCAGTTTTCTTTACTTAGTATACGTATTGAGTTGCATTTTGATTATCTAAAATAAAAACATCTATAGTTACTGTATTGCATTATAATATATTAAATAAACAAGTTTACTTTCGTATATGTATTTTAACAAAGAGTTATTAGCAGTAAGATAACCGTTCTGACAAAATTTCCTACGTTTTTGTTTGAATTTGAATTTGCGGTAAGATCGGTGGTTCTCTCGAGTGAAATTAGTGGGAAATCATGAAAGTTTGATTTAGTCAGATGACATCGGGTATATTCGAGGTTTTAAAAGGAGAGGAAGCGGTAAGTAATCGCAGAAATTGTCGAAGGGTTTCAGAAAAAAATAAATTTTAGTATAAAATGTTAATTTTGGGTATGTTCGTATTTAGTCGTAAGATTGAGTTGATTGCGTAATGATTTTATAAATCGAAATGATTCCTTTCAAAATTTTTTAGAACTACTTTCAGATAAGGCACAGAAACATTTTTCAGAACCACTTTAAAATTACACATTAATTTATAAAGATTATATATATCCAATTACGTATTTAGTATTCGAAAATAACAAAACAATTAAAATTTAGAATGTAAAGTTAAAATGAGCAATAAATGTTTGATATAAAAGTACCTTACTCATTTTAGTATTACAAGACAAAAACCTTTAATGCTTTACTATTTACTATTAAATACACTGTTACGCCCTGAGCAAATTTTCCTAAATCCGGTACTGTTTCATTCATTTAAGTTATATGTGTGGGAATTTGCTGTTGTTGCTAATCTCAGGCTTTATTTCGTTACATTTTAAAGTTGATAATTTGTAATTTATGATTAATTAAGAGCGTATTATCTTCGCTTAATACGTGGTTAAATTCTGCTTTTTTGCAAGTCCTTATCAAGATCATTGTTTAAACTATCAGTTACTCGCGCGTTCTCACGAGTTTGCTGACGAATTTATTTTGTTATCTTCTGAGGTCAATATAACCTTAGGTACTTCGTTTCTTTCTTTAATCAGTTCCGAACAAACTCTTGTTGAGATCACTTTAAAAATTTACTGTACCTTGAAAGTACTAACGTTTACTTAAACACGGTGATTTTACCGGATATTACGTTGAAACCTTCCTAACTTTTAGTATATCTAGGGAACCTGTTTCTTTCCTAAAATTACTAAAAATCGTATATTTACGGCTATAAGTTACTTTAAATTTTAAAAGTGTACTTAGTTTTCTTAACGCTGGATTATTATTGATGAAAATACAAAATATCCCTAATGTTTTGTCACTATCTTTTTGTAGTACTTATGTTGATACGATTGATCACTGTAGCATCAGAGCGTCAGTTACCTTTTTGTATTTGTAGTAAGTTCATGTGTCACCTTATTTTATGTTCAGTATTTTCTATTCTAACCTTTTTTTTAAATTAAACAAACTTTTTCTTAGTGTTATTGTTTAAATCAACAATAGGTTATGGGCCCAGTTCGTTTGTATCTGCGTAGCTAAGATAACGGGTTTTTAAAAAAACGAGGTTAGGTTGCTGCACGTGTTAGATTCTATTTTGCGTTTTTTTTTGTGTTCGGTATGGATTTCAAGGCACAGATAGAAAAACTTGAAGGCACAAGAAATTGGAGTCGATGGCGAAGACAAATGGAGTTGTTACTTCGACATCAGAAAGTATTGGATCTCGTGATGGGCGACAGAGCCATTCCGGACCCACCTGGTGAAGAACAATTGTCTGAAGCAGCAAAAAAGTCATACGAAGCTGAAGTTAAAATATATAAAAAAGGTGACGCCCTAACTCAACTAGTTTTAGTAAGCAGCATGAATGATGCAAATGTTGATTTGACGGCAACTTGTAACTCCGCAAGTAAAACTTGGAACAAGCTTCTGTCGGTATACGAACAAAGTTCTGGCCAACGTGTCGATAAGCTGATGGAAAAGTTCTTCAGCTGCGAAAAGGATTCCACAGAAGATATTGCCACGCATGTCGCACGCCTTCAAAGGAATTTTAGGGAACTAAACGACGAGTTGAAGAAGCTTGTGAAGACCGAGTTACCGGACTTGCTTTTGATGAGTAGAATAATGTCTACGTTACCATCTGATTATTTCGAGTTCAAAAGTGTTTGGGAGTCGATACCTTTGCCTGAAAGAACAATTAATAAATTAACGGAACGATTGCGTCTAATTGAAATGCGCCTTCCTGAAAAAAGAAGCGATTCCTCGGCTCTCATCGCGAAGGATCAAAAGTCTACCGCCAAATTTGAGAAGAAAACGGAACCGAGAAAAGTTTTTAAATGTTTTAAGTGTCACAAGGTAGGCCATCTAGCGAAAAACTGTACAAAGAAAGCAGATGCAGCGGGAAAATCAAAACTGGCGGGAGAAGCGTTTCTATGCACAGATGGCGACAGGGAAGATAAATGGTTGGCGGACACAGGTGCATCTGCGCACATGACCAACAACAAACAATATTTTTTAACCTATGAAGCTTTCGATTTTCCACGTGATGTTCTAGTTGGGAACAATAACATAACTCAAGCGTACGGACAGGGTGCGATTAATGTAGAAATGAAAATAAAAGGTGATTGGGAACGTAACCACCTGCAAGGCGTTTGGTATGTACCCAAGATTGGAAAAAAATTGTTTTCGATTGGTCAAACTGTAAACAAAGGTTTTGAATTCATCGCTGATAAAAATGGATGTGCATTTAAAAAGGATGGTGTAGTACGTTTGGTAGGCGAGAAAACGGTTAAAGGTCTCTATGTTTTAGCAATGCGGAAAACGTTACTACAGGGTTCATTGCAACAGGAACGGATGAGTTACAGCTGTGGCATGAACGTTTATGCCATCAAAATAAAAAGCACGTTCAAAAGGTGCTAAAGCGAAGTGGAATTGATGTGCAAGTTGAGGAGGAATTCTGCGTTGATTGTGTGTTTGGCAAACATCAACGTAAAAGTTTCGGTGTACGAACAAATAGGCCGATGACTCTTGGTGCATTAATTCACGCAGACGTTTGCGGACCAATGCAGGAAGAATCACTCGGGGGTGCAAAATATTTCGTGTGTTTCAAGGACGATTACACTAAATTTCGTCGTGTGTTTTTATTAAAACAAAAGCAGAAGTGGTTAACTGTTTAAAAATAGTCATAAACGAAACAAAAACTGCTGGACATACAATAAAAGAATTCTTAAGTGACGGCGGAAAAGAGTTCGATAATTCGAGTGTGAAAGACATTTTAGTATTAAACGGAATTAATTTTCGAGTGATCATGTCATATACTCATGAACAGAATGGGGTTTCGGAACGGGAAAATAGGACACTAGTCGAGTGTGCGCGGTCAATGATTCATGCAAAGAATCTTCCAATAAAACTGTGGGCGGAAGCTGTTAACACAGTGGCGTACATTTTAAATAGAACCGGCCACACACCCGTTGAGGACAAGGCGCCTGCTGAATTATGGTTAGGTAACAATAATATGAAACTTGATCATTTGAAAATTTTTGGTACAGAGTGTTTTGTACATGTACCAAAGGAAAAGAGACGAAAATGGGACAGAAAGAGCGTTTCTGGAAGATTCGTAGAATACTGCGGAGAATAAGATGGTTACCGAATCTATATAGAGGCTGAGAAGAAGGTTGTTCGAAGCAGAGAAGTTATTTTTAAAGAAGAACAGCTTCTAAAAGGGAATGGAAAATTGTTTTTACATCAACGGCTAATCCAAAATCGATGGGCGCTGAAAATTAAATACCAACCCGATGGATCTATTGATCGATATAAAGCAAGACTCGTTGCAAGAGGGTTTGCGCAGAAGGCTGGAGTCGATTATGGTGAAACGTTTAGTCCGGTAGTTCGTTTCGACACCATACGAACCATGTTAAGTGTTGCCTCCTCTGAAAGGATGCAGTTGAAGCAATTCGATATTAAAACTGCGTTTTTATATGGAATTCTACAGGAGAAGGTTTACATGAAGCAGCTTGATGGTTTCGACGATGGAAGTGGTCGCGTTTGTAGACTTAAACGCAGTCTATATGGGTTAAAGCAGGCACCAAGATGTTGGAATGAGCGTTTTGTTGACTTTTTATGTAAGTTACAATTTGTGCAAAGTGTGGCAGACCCATGTCTATTTGTGAAAATGACAAGTGCGTTCAAATTATTTGTTGCACTTTATGTGGATGATGGACTAATTGTCGGGACAAATAATATGGAGGTAAACTGTTTTGTTGGTGAACTTGAAAGACAGTTTCAAATTACAATCTGTTCGACAAATTATTTTGTAGGGATACAGATTTCAAAATTAATTTGTGGTTCATATTTTTTAGATCAAAGGGTCTACACGAACAAAATTCTGCAGCGGTTCAACATGGATGAGTCGAACGCTGTGACAACACCGTCCGAAACAAGCACTATCGAGGACGATTCGCCAGCAAATGGAGTCCCATATCGTGAGGCGGTCGGTAGTCTTATGTACCTGGCTGTAGCTACAAGGCCCGACATCAGTTATGCCGTAAGCCTGGCATCTGAATCGCTAGACAGCCCAAAGGCTTTAAATTGGAAGGAGGTGAAGAGGATTTTTCGCTACCTAAAAGGGACAATGGATTACGGTATCCTGTACCGAGATACAAGCGAGAATCGCGGTTTTCTAGCATATAGTGACGCCGATTATGCCGGAGACAGCAAAACAAGACGTTCAAGGAGTGGAGTCGTTTGTACTAATCAGGATGGTGCAATATTCTGGTGCAGCAGAAAACAGCCCTGCATAGTATTATCAACTATGGAAGCAGAGTACATTGCAGCCAGCGAGGCAGTCAAAGAAATAATATGGCTTAAAAGGCTATTTCAGGAGCTAACAGGTGAAAATTGTGCTCTAACTCTTTTCATTGACAACCTTAGTGCTATCAAACTAGTTAAGAATCCAGAATTTCATAAGAGGTCAAAGCACATAGACATCAAATTTCATTTCATTCGTGAAAAGTTCAATGCAGGTGAAATGAACATTCAACACATCAGTGGAGTTAACCAAGTGGCGGATATGTTCACCAAGTCGTTACCTTGTGTTAAATATGAAAAGCTGAGATGCTTACTCGGCATGTGTGTTCTGAAAAACAATAGTTACAATATTTTGGGAGGAAGTGATGAAAATACAAAATATCCCTAATGTTTTGTCACTATCTTTTTGTAGTACTTATGTTGATACGATTGATCACAGTAGCGTCAGAGCGTCAGTTACCTTTTTGTATTTGTAGTAAGTTCATGTGTCACCTTATTTTATGTTCAGTATTTTATATTCTAACTTTTTTTAAATTAAACAAACTTTTTCTTAGTGTTATTGTTTAAATCAACAATAATTATACCCAGGTAAAGTACTTAGTTTTTGCTTTATTTAGTTAATCTAACTTCGCTTCTCTCCCTTCCTCTTTATAGCGGTTTTTTTTCCGACGAAATTGTTTTAATTCATATGAACGTCTCCTCCAACGGATTGTTTCCTCCACGTGTGAGAGTTCCTTCAACTACCAAAATACTCCGTTCATCTGTAAACTCTACTTACGCTACGCTGAGAAGTCAACTTCGATTGCAGCAAGTGACTAAGTGGAAAACCAACCGTTAACCTTCGTTCTATCGTGAATCAATTCATATTTGTGCAAATCTCAAAGATATATTTTCTACATTGAACTTTTAATCAAAATCCTACTTGCTTAATCAACTTTAGAAATTCAAGAACTTTTCCTTATACTTTAAAATTTTACAATTTTTTTTTGCTATTTAAAATTCACTTTTGTTATTTAAACTTTGGCTTAATTTACTTAATTTAATTTCTCTTTGTTTGTATAAGAATTTGTTATCTGATTTACCTTGAATTTTGTTGACTTATAACGTAATTGTAACTGACCTATTAACCTACATAAATTTGGTTACGCCTCCCCTGATCTACGAGATAGTAAACTTAAACCTAACTCTAATTCTCGGCTGTTATTTGCCGACGGCCAATTGTTTGTTTTAAATATTTTATTTAAGGAAACTTCGACTGAAAATACCGTGCACGGAGTTTCATCAGCGAAGTAATAAAGGTAAGATTTTTTTTTTGTATTTCAAATTGTAATTACTGTCTTGTCGAATTCCGATCGCTGCCCCAAATTAATTTTTTGTTGTTGTTTGTTTTGCGAACCTAACGTAATTAAATCAGTTTTACTACTTTTGTTTTAACACAAGGTAATTTAGATCCTGTATTTTTGTAATATTTGAAATCCATTATCGATTGTTTTACTCAACTTCACGCATATTTTGTTTGCATAATTCAAAATTCATTATATTTACATCAAATTTACTGCTTGCTATTTATTGCTTAACCTTCCCCGTTTTCTTTCAGCAACCCTTCGCTACTACTAGAGCCCTGTTAAACTTTTACAATTTACTTAACAGGACCGTAACTAAACAAATTGTGTGGCGCCTATTTCTAACAATTTCTAATCACTATTTGACTAATTTTATCTACCACGACATCTTTGATTTAAATATTCCCCTCACAATTTCTAACCCACCCCATTTTGCCTACAAGAACCGAGCTACTGCGGCCATCGCTCCATTTAAATTTAGCTACCCATAATTCTTACCGTAACAACACGGCCACCAACTTGTAACGCACAATTTGTAAAGGTGAAAAAAACATAATTTTGTTAATAGTCTATCACCTTTGGGTTTTCAGTCGTAGATAGTTGGGACTCGGATTGTAGACATCTAATTTCTTCAGATGAGTCGGTGCCCTGCGCCACCTTATATTTGTAAAGAAAACCACCTTATCCATGTACAAGACTCATGGGATGCATTGGGTCTAAAGTTTTTTTTTTTGACATTTGTCTAATTGCGAGATTTTGTGAAAAATTAATTCTAGAGATAAGTTGTTGAAAGATATAAGGACTTTAAATGTTGTTTTCTTTAATTTTTAGTTGTAGATATAAAATTAATTTGTTGAACAAAAACTTTAATTTTTAGGGAAAAGCAATTAAATCTTTGATTATAAAAGATATAATTAACATTATAAAACATTTTCTGCAAATATTGCACAAAACATGAAAAGATTAAGATTCGATTTTGTTGTGAAACCAACAGCAGATGGAAAATCAAACAGCATATGCATAATCTCGATAGCTACACCTAACGGACATATTTTTGGAATACCAGTCGAGTTCCAACCTGCAAACTTGCATCAATTTATCGCAAATACTCAAAACTATGTCAAAGTAAGAAAATCATTAAATAAAAGGTATCAAACAAGGAAAATATAGATGACTCTGACAGATGACATATCAAAAATATATTTGGATGAAGAACAAAACCTACAGTTTAAGGATTTTTACTTGGAAGAAATTTTAGCAGAAACAAATAGTGTTGAGTCTATACCTAGTGGCTCAAATGAATCGTTTGAAAAATTGTTAAAGAAGTTGCTTGAAGATAAACAAATAAAATCTGAAACTCAAAATCTAGGGAAAATTGTAAACGATTTTATGATTGTAAAATTCAATTGCAGGAACTCAAACGCTTACCAGTGGATTAGGGATTTTAATAAAAAATGTGAACGTTTCCAAACCAATTGAAAATAAAAAGAAAATTGAAACTCTAAACATTTTTTTGGAATACTCTAGCATAGCTTGGTACAACTGCATGTTAATAAAACTTGCAGTGGAATCAGAGTAGAACAAATGAGAGAAAAGTTTTTGTGAGACGTTTGCAAACAAAGGATAGTAGACCAATAAACATGCTCTAGCTTTTAAAGATCAAGCAGGTTCCTTACTTGAGTATGCTTTAAAAAAAGAAAAATTGTTATTAGAAATAAAAAAATTAATTGATACTGGGACACTCATCGACCTTATAGCATTTGGCTTACCTAATTATGTGGCTGATAAAATTAACAGAAAAATTTTAGAAGGAACAGAAGATCTTTACAACTAATAAGGAAGATTGGAACATTTTGGTGGGAAAAATAAATATGATAAAAAACATAATATATATTCAAAAGTGTTTGATGGCAGAGTCATCTCATAGTATAATTTTACTATGTGTCTATAATTAACTGTAAATAGCTATAAACGACGGAAAATACATTGAATTAGTTTAACACCCGCGAAATTCAAAATCAGCTTTGAATAATTCGTCGGGATAAATTATGCAAACGCCACCAGATTGCATTGACATTGCTTACCCCCAATGTCTTTTTACGTTGTGGTTTTATCCCGACGAATTATTCAAAGCTGATTTTGAATTTTGCGGGTGTTAAACTAATTCAAACTATTTTCCGTAGTTTATAGCTATTTACAGTTAACTATAGACACATAGTAAAATTATACTATGAGATGGCTCTGTCATCAAACACTTTTGAATTGTAACTTCGTCGTACTTAAATATAAGCTATAAGGGGCGTCAATGCAATTGTGGGAACAACATTAGAGTGTATCTCCTACTACTGATGAGCCCCAAAAGCGCGAAACAGCTGTCTAGTAGTTCACTCTGGTGGCGTTTGCATAATTGCATTGACATTGCTTACCCCCAATGTCCTTTTACGTTGTGGTTTTATACCGACAAATTATTCAAAGCTGATTTTGAATTTCGCGGGTGTTAAACTAATTCAACGTATTTTCCGTCGTTTATAGCTATTTACAGATAATATATATTCTGACAATAGATTAATAAAAATTGAGGAAAAAAAACCATGCCAAATCTGTGTCTGCGAGAAAAGAGAAATACGTTACCATCCAAAGAAAAATTGCTAGCTTAAAGAGAAAAATAAAAAAACAGTTTTAAAAACTGTAAATAACTCAGAATTAGAAATTGAGCTGAACGAGAAGAATCCAAAAAAACTAGAAGTAGAATAGAAGTAGAATAAAAGTAAAGTTTTGTCATTAATAAATTCAAAGTTATTGAAGGTACAGCCAAAAGAAAATACAACTAATATAAAAAAACTTAACTTGAAAACTATTAATGGTGAGAAAAAAAGAAAAGATATGGTAACATTAAAAATTAGTTAATTGTATCACTAGTTCAGAAAGTGCTATTTTGCGAGTATGAGCATATTTGTAGGCCGAGGTGAAGCCGAGGCCTACAAAAAGCGAATACTCGCAAAATACTTTTAGAACATGTGACACACAACATTTTTTGTGCTGACCTTTATAGTATAAATTAATTAAAAGCAGTTATTTAAGTATTGATTTTTAATCAAATTTAATAACATATGTTGATAAAACGGAAACCTGTAATGACAAAATACAATTGTTTTTGAAATTAATTTGACAATTGCATATTATTACAATTTCACTTATATGAAAATAAAACCATTGTTGTTTTTAGCAATTGTAAGGTATAAGAAAATTTATTATGTTTGTTTAAAAAAATGTTAGTGCTACTCTAAACAATAACACAGAAAATGGTGTATTGTTACGAATTTATTAAAAACTACTAATTTATTTAAAAGACTAAAAATACGTTTACTTCTTCTAGAAATATGTACATTTTTAAATTAACCGAACTAATTAAATCTAATAATATTTAATGGAAACACACTAATTTATGTATCACCGTTGTATAACACTATCACTTACACGAAGATAAGATAACGTCCGCGGATAGCTTCACACTTGTTTGCACTAAAAATCACGTACACGATTATTCTCGGTCTATTTATCTAGACACACGCGTGCTAACGACTTATTTATTTTCACTTTAATAATCTTCTTAACACTGCTGTATTCGCATTCCAGCAATAATAATTTTATAGCAAAACTTTTGCTATATACTTTGGTATAAATTTTATTACCTGCTTTGGGATGTTTAACGGCTATAAGTTACAATTCTAAAAAAAAATGCAAAAAATAAAATAAAAATGGGGTCCCCCCAAAATAGGTGAGTGATGGGTAAAAACGGAGCTCATTTTTGGATTCAGAAGGTCATTTTACATATGGATCGTCAAGAATGGCATCAGGGCCGATTTTCATGCAGACCAGTGTAATTTATATTAATATATTTATTTTCAACAAGAGAGAATCGGAGTTAAAAAAAGAGACAGAGGTAGACCAATAACAATTAAATAGCGATTATAAATTTGTCGACTAATAGAATAATATCACAGCTATAATATCGATATAGGCCTTTTTGTTTAGGCAACACACTATACCACTAACGATATTCAATAGCTAACAAACGTTATAAGTGATCGATCAAATTACCGCGTCTACTAGACACTTGCGAAATAAGTCGACAATCGACAATAATAATAATGCAGTGACAGTTGTCATGGTGAAGAAGCTGTTTTTGGGGGCAATGTTTCTACGATTGAAGATGAAAGCTACGCTTTTCGTGGAGTTGCCTTTTATTCGCCAGTCGTCATATCAGGTGTTTAGTGAAGTAAGAGCCATTTGAAGATTTTTCTCGGCTGGGAAAGCGGGAAGTTGCCAGGACGGAAGTGTAGTCGACGTAGAAAGTATAAGTAAGTTCGTCGATTTTTGGAACGTCGGTCGTGAAGATGTTATATAAAAGTAAAAATAGCGCAGATGTTTAAGAAACTCATACTTCTATGTGACGGGGAATGGTTTTGGCGGTAAAATTTTGATCACAAACGATCATCATAGTACATTAGAGCGTTGATGCCTAGACAGTAAATCTTGTAAGGTAGAACGCGATGCTAAACCTTTTCGAACGCCTTCTTGATGTCGAGAAAAACGCCGCCGGTGATGTCGCGGTGGTTGAAACCGTCAGTGATCTGCTTAACGACGCGGAGAGCTTATAGGACAGTGGAGTATTTTTTGCACTGTTCTTGAAGAATAATTTGGTTGGTGTCAACATGTTCTTGTAACCTAACAAGAATTATTCTTTCCAATAACTTAGCAAGCGTCGAAAGTAAGCTGATTGGACGGTAGTTTTGGGGCATGACGTGGTCATTTCCGGGTTTGGGAATTACTATCACGTCTACGGTTTTCCATCAATATGGATAGTGTCGGAGTTTTCGGAAAGCGTTGAAAATTGCGGTTAAGATAGCTATACATTTTTTGTAAAGAATTTTGAGGGTTTTGTTGAGAATGCCGTCGTTCCCGAAAGCTTTGCGCGTTTTGAGATTTGTAATTTCCGCTTCAATTTCTTTGGAAGAAGTGTGCTTGATGGGTTCGTTTGTAGTGGACATCAGAATGCGTCTGACTTTGTAGTGAATAACGTTTGTGCGACGAAAGTCTTCGCCGTCTGAATGGTTTGGTTTGAATTGGAGTTCGAGCGTGTCGACTAAAGTTTTGCCAGATGCGGTGGTCTTATGGATTTAGTGACTAAAGTTTGTCATTGAACAAAATAGTTCGATCTGAATTAGAATGGCGGTTTGAGTTGCGTTAAGAGTTCTTTAGTCGTTTGGGTGACTCGTGCGTTGCCATCTGCGTCTTAGACGGTTTTTCTCAGTGATCTCGTTGCGAATGTGAAGTGTGAGTTGAAGAGGATCGGACTTAGTTTAGTAGCTTTTGAAATGCATCTTTTGACTAGGTTTGTGAAACTGCCAACCGTGGCCTAAAGTTGAGAGATACTATCAATGACCAGGACCAATGTAATGAGTTTACTGACATTAAATTGGAAGAGTGGTCACGTGGTGATGTTCTATTGAAACTGAAGGTTGTCGTTTTACACTTGATCACGGGCTTGTGGTTGGAACTAGGGTCGTGAACAGTATTTAAATTGTGAAGTAACCAGATATTGGAAATGGTTATGTCGATGACGTGGGGAAGTCTGCTGTGGGGATGAATTGTGGGTTCGTAGTACTGCATCACAGTAGATAACGAAACTGAGAAATAAAGAAACAAAAATATTTAAGACTAACAGGTTTAGTCGTCGGTACACATTTAATTAGTAGTGCACAAATTATCGACATATAATAATTACGCAAGTAGTAGCAATATAGTAACATATAGATTAAATTAAAATTACAGTCAGTATTATAGCATAGTATGATAACAATAAATATAAAAATGACAATAAACTTACTATAGATTTTAAAGGATTTAAGATCCCAGATTACAAATTATTAACGCAATGCAATCGCTAAATTTAAGTGATTTAAACGCGTTCGCGCTATAACGTTTTACTTACAGTGATCTCATCAGGCCAAATAATGCCATAGATGCAACGAGATAAACAAATTTGGTTTAACTAAGGTACCCTTCTAAACACGTAACGTGCGCAACGGACTTCTGAATCTCCTTACAAAAAAGTTATAGAGTCGTAAGAGTAGTTTAAATGACATCGAAATGTAACATTAATTTAAATGATAATGCAAAGTAACATTAATTCAACTCATATTAAAGAGTGTTAAAACCGCTTAGAAATTAAAACATAAATACTTTGAAGTACAATAGAAAAGGATCGCCCCCATTGAGATAGTTATTCCGCTACACTTACAATTGATATGCTCTAGACGTTAACATGCGTAGAGAAATTAATAACCCATTTGTAGAATTTTAGTAATTAGTCATATGGGTAACAACGAAGGACCTAAAAAAGAAAATGAGTAACTCGCAACCACGTGTAGAGAGAAATCATCTTCTTCTTCTTCTCATTTTCTTTTGCCTTTTCAGGCGTCGTCGGATTGTGGGTCACGGTCCTCTTTAACCGATTTCTTCCATGCTTTTCTATCTCTTACTAAAATTTCCATCTCTTCTTTTGTTTTCCCTTTTTTTCTTTCATGTTCTTCTATCTGGTTTAGCCATTTACTTCTTGGTCTTTCTCTTTTTCTATTTCTTGGTTTCATTATTTTTTTCGTCAGCCGATCGTTATTCATTCTCATGACATGTCCGTACCATAGTAAGTATTATTATTCTTCAGTTCTTTCTAATATGGTGTTTGTTTTCTTTCTTTCTTTATAGTTTCATTCCTAACGTGGTCACCATTGCATTTACTTTACTTTCATGTTTTTTCGTTCATGTCCAACTTTCCGCTGCATATGTGATTGTTTAAATTATTATTGTATTGTGTATTTTCTTTTTCGTTTTTTTATCTATTTCTTTATTTCCTGGTATATGGTTGAGTGCGTTATATAGTTTCGTTGATTTATCATATCGATTTGTTATTTCTGCGTCTATTTTTCCATCATTTGTTAGTATTGTGCCTAGATAGTTAAAAGTTAATATTTTTTCTAGAAATGTGTTTCCTCTTGGTTTGCTTTACTACTCTCTCCATTATTATCAAGAATAAAAGTGGGCTTAAGCTGTTCCCTTGCTGCATTCTTTTTCTCATCTCAAATTCTTCTGATCGCTGTCCTGCGAATTGTACTTTCCCCTTTACTGTTTTGAACGTGCTTTTAATTATTTGGGTAAGTTGTGTAGGCACTTCTAGATCTTCCAGGCTATTCCATATTGTTTGTCTGTGTACAGTGTCAAACGCTGCTTTCAAATCAATGAATATCAGGTATAGCTCTTTATCTTCTTCTTTTGCTCTTTCTATTAGCGTTTTTAGTATATAAACGTTGTCACTTGTCTGTCTTTCTGTTCTGAATGCCGTTTCTTCTTCTTCAAGTTTGTGATCTACGTATGTTCTCAGTATTTTTTCAAGTATTCTCGTATATAGTTTTAGTGTGGTTTGGGCTGGGCATATCGCTCTGTAATTTTCACAGTTTGTTGTCTCGTCTTTTTTATGTATAAGAATTATTAGATTTATTTCTCAGTCTTTGGGGATCTTCTTCGATTTCCAAGCTTCTTTTAATATTTCATGTAGCCACTCTGTTTCATCTTCTCCTAGATATTTTCATTTCTGGTGCTATTTCGTATTCTCCACTCGCTTTGCCTATTTTAATTCGTTTTATCGCTTCCTGTACTTCTTCCCTTGTTGTCTAAGGTACGTCTACTGTGTCTTCTTTAACTTCATTTTCTACATTTAATTCTCTTTTAAATTTCTCTGAGTAGAACTCTTTCCAGACTTCCAATAGTTCTATTATTTCTATTTTGAGTTCTTGCTGATTATTTTTTACTGCTTTTATTTCTTTGCTTTTAGTCCCTCTCAATCTTTTCATTATTGTCCAGAACTTTCTTGTGTCTGTCTTGTGTTTGTCACATATTTCTTGTTTAAACTCTTTCCAGCTTTCCTTTTTCGCTTTTTTGATTTCTCGTTTTACTTTGTTCCTTTTTTCTTTATTTTCTTGGTCTTTTGTTCGGATATATTTCTTCCAAGCCTGTTTCTTTTCTTTCACTATTCCTTTTATCTCTTCAGTTCACCATCTTGTTCTTCTTAGGGTTTTATTGATGTTTTTTCTTCCACACACCTCCTCCGCTACCTTTAGAGTATTTTCTTTAAATTTTTCACATTTTGTCTCCAGGTCTTCTTTCATTGTTTTCTGTAATAATTTACGATATTGTTTATTTGTCTTTTTTTTGTACTCGTCTTGTCTTTCCGGTTTTTTAAATTTGTATAGGGCTATTCTGCTGTATGTTATTTCTTCACTTTTATTTACTATTTCTTCTATTTTTGCTACTACTAGTCTATGGTTTAAACCTATTTCCGCCTTTTTTCTTGTCTTTATGTCTTGTATTGTTTTTCTTAGTGTTTGTGTGAACATTATATAAACTATCAAGCCTTTTGCGTTACGTTCTTTTGCCACGAAGGTGTACTTATCTTCCATTTCTTGTTTCCGTAGTGTGTTTCTTATTAATAGATCATTTCTTTGACAGAAATCGATCATTTTCTTTCCGTTACGGTTTACTGTTTGTTCTTCATATTTCCCCATGCATCCCATGCCTTTATTATGGTCATTCCCTACTCTTGCATTTCTGTCGCCCATTATTATCAATGGTTTTGTTTCCTCTCTTGCTTCATCTAGTACTTTTTGTAAATTGTTGTAGAATTCTTCCTCTTCTGGCGTACCTTCTATCGGCAGGTATATTTGTATAATGTTTATTTTCTGTTGTAGTTTTATTGTCACTAGTATTATTCTTGAGTGTACGGCTTTCCATGTTATTATTAGTTTGTTTAGTTCCTCTGTTATTATTATTCCCACCCTTTCCTCTGCTCTTTTTCCTGCATCAACTCCGGCGTAATATATTACGTGTTTGTTTGTTAATCTTGTGTTTACTTTTCTTCTCTTCTTTGTTTCGCTTAGTTCCATTATTTGTATTTTGTTGTTATCCATTTCTTCTGTAACCTCTATCTCTTTCCCTTTGATTGTATTTATATCCCATGTTCCTATTCCAATTTTTTCTGTTTCTACTTTATTTACTTTACTTTTTCCTTGTGTTTCTGTCTTCGTCGTTATTTTTCTTATTTGCCCTTTTCTCTTGCCTATTGTTGTCGTCTTTTTTACTTCCAACTGGTTTTCATTTTTTTTAGTTTTTTGGAATTTGTTGGTTTCGATTTGTGATGTTCCTAAGTGTTTTGTTTAAATCTTCTTCCTGTGAGCCCGACCTTTTTTTTTGGGTAGCGTGTTAGTATGGTCTGTCCCCAGTTTTTCTTTTTGGTATTGCTTTCCGAGCAGGACTTGGTTCTTCCTCATCTGTGAATCTGGCTCTTTCCTTTTGTTCCTCTATATCGTTATATCGTTACGTGATATTTTTTCCGGATTTTTCTTTTCATCTTTTGTAATGTCGTCAATGCCCCACTCTTCTCTATCTATTAGTAGTTTATTCTTTCTAATTACTGCTTTTAGCCCTTTTTTTCTAGCATTCATCATGTGAGAGATTAGTTGTTTTTTCTTTTCTCTTGTCTCATTCCTATTTTTATTCTTGCTAATTTCTTTGTGTTCCTCCATTTTTTTTAGTATTGTTGTAATCCCTATCTTTACTAGTATGTTTTTATTTTCTTTTCTCTCCCTCAGTCTGTTGATAATATCTATTTTATTTTCTCTCAGTTAAATCTCCATTTTCTTCCTTATTATTTCTAGGACCTCATTTTCTAATTTTTTGATCTTCACTGCCTGGTAAATTTATAGTGTCTTCTAATTTCTTCATTTTCTCTAATTGTCGATTCATGTTTACATTTGTCTCATCAAATTTTCCTTCTACCTGTAGTAATTTTTTCATGATATCGTTTAAAGTTATTTCTTTGTTTTCAGTCGATTTCTTCCCGTTGCGTTCTCTATTTCGTAATTTGTAGTTTTGTCTTAAATTCATTTACTTTATGGATTTTACGCGCGTTAAAATTTTAGATACTGGCTTGTCTTCTTGGCGCTGGCGGATCGCGTTTTACGTGTAATATTTAACACTGAATTATAAATGTCGGTCGTGACCTTCACCAATTATTTTTTAGAAATAGAATAAAAATCATAACTAACTTTAATTAGATCTCCGTTGAAAATGCAACAGGAAAAATAACCTCAAGCGGCTTCTTAAAAGTTTGTGTTTCGCATTGAAAGAAATATTCCTTAAAAAAGATTGTCATAAGGTGGATGTTAATAGCGAAAAATTGTATGCCTTACCGGGTGTAGTTTTCAACTTCCTACCAGCACTACAGTTCAAGTAAGAATGGCGTTCTATCTATCCTGCGCCGCTTACGGTCAAAATTCTTATTATCCATTGCGATATCTACCCCAAACGACTACAATTGGAAAGTTGTCTAGTCGACAGTCAGAAAAGCACTAAAACGTATTTTAAGTCAAGACAAAAGAAAGCGCAGCCAATAATCCTTATAACTAAACAAAATAAATCTTGCAACAGCAGAAATCGACTTAACTTATAGACGCTTATCACGGATAATGTTATCAGTCGGTTAATGTTATCACTTTATTAAACTAAGAGCCGGGCTTATGCTACTACATTGAAAAAACATCGTTTATAGTAATCATAATTTCGGTTTTAGTTTTCTAATCCGAATTGTTTGCATACATAAACGATAACCTATTTTGCAAGGGTTTTTAGCTGAATTTTTACAATACGCTTGTAAAGTGAGTAAAAATGTAATAATTTTATCCTAAAAATAATTGTTTTGCATGTTTGGCTTTAATTTTGCAGTGTTACCAAAAAACTTTTTTCTTTTTTGATATCCAATATTATTCTTTAGTTATTGTTATCAATATCTCCAAGTTCTGTGATTCTATTAGCGACGTGCACTGTATTGTGAAATAATTTTACCGAGCTATTAAGGTAGATGCACAATAATCTGTTACGGTCGAATTTTCTTTACGTACGCCTATGTTGTTACGGACGAAATTTTCTTTGCGCACGCCTATGTATTCCGACGTGGAATTAGTTTACGGTTTGAACGCCCCCTAACGATCTTTTACGTGTGACTGTCATTTACGACGAGTTCTTCAATTTGAGAACTACATAAAATGGCCGGTGAATTGGCGAGTGAACATTTCTAAACTTATCCACCGTCATGGGGACCAATCTATAAGTGTATTACACTTATAATTCGTTTGCGTCGTCACCGGGTAAGATAATAACTCTCATTTATTAAAACTCTGTTGTAATTTCTCGTAATTTGATAGCCGTTCTGCCACGTGCGAGCAATTCGTTCCTAATTGTTAACTGTTAATGAAGAATCCAGTTCGAATAACAATTTCGTCAAATAAATATTCTCTGAGGCATACGACATATGGCAAAAACCGAATGTACCGAAGTTAACTAAAAACTGTCGAGATTCTACTTAGGCGGCAGATACCTGCGTAAATCACAGAAAAGAGGTATAACAGCATCCGATTTTCGAGTTGTGTTATGTGTGTACTTTAAAATTTAAGTAATGATTTTGTAGATTTGGATTTCGTGAGATATTAGGTTGACACGATTTGCGATTCAAATTACTTACAGGGTTACGTGTCGAGGAAAGTACTTTCGTCGCACAAGGAAAATTCCTATATTTGTGGTAAGTGCTTTTATATCTTTTCTTTCGTCGTCAACGAGGTTACTCACGAAACTTTCGCTAATAGTAATTCCGTACTGATTAACGTAATTGTAGTACCATTTAGTTAGTAAATTTGCTTATACTACGTATGCTGTGTCCTACCCTTAATTATTGTGATAATTTAATGTTAAGGCCATACTTATTATCATTGTTTTATTGTCAGTAATGCCATATTACTAATTATGTAAACGATATTTACTACGTACTATTCTTCGCTACTTATTTCATTGGAATTTATTGATGTGATGTGTGCTGCCGATACTACAGGCATTTAGTTAGAAAATTTGATGTACTTTTTAATCAAAGTGTACGCTAATTATTAATGTGAATCGTTACTCATTGTAGAATTTAAGGTTGTCGTATAAGCAAACTGTGATAGGTATAAATTCTACCTCGAATATATTAACACTCATATCTGCTATTATTATTCCAACGTTAAACCATTAAATCGATTATACTTGTTGATCTTTCTTTTTATCTTCCCTGCTCCTGTGATTATCGTTTCCTACTAATTACTTCTGGCTACTCGAACAGCCGAGTAGAAGGGATTACGAACCTTCGAATTGTTACAAGTTCTACACCATTCTGTTGTGAGCGGACAGAAGAGTTACTTTGGGATAAGCTCTGGCGCTCTGGAACACCTTTTATATATTTCTTGGAAACCTACCCCTCTCACCGACTATTGCGAGTTGGCCGTGCAGGTTCATAAAATACCTAAAGCTTGTAACAAACCATAGCCGAACGAACCGCATTTGAACGAAAATGCACATACTACTTGGATCCGCACGAATTGCAGTGCGTAATTTAATTACATGAAACAATTTTTTTCGGCGCGTGCGGTTCGATCGGCTCCGATCGGTGCGAGCGTATCTACAACTTACGAATATGCTGTGTTTTGATTATTAACTAATCAATGTTATCTCCTTCATGCTTTTTGTATATAAAATATATTGACATTTTAGTAAGTGTTTTGGGTTGTTACTATTGTTGTACTTAATGTAGAGACACAATAATTATGTACCTACATTTTTACCATTACCGTTAATGGTATGCTTACGTTTGAGTAAACATATTTACTATTCTCAATGCGTCGTAGAAATATTTAGTACGTGGTTTAAGTTACCGTGAACTTGAATAATATTAAAAATGCTTGCATTAAACTTAATGTATTTTACATTAGCTGTTAGTCTTGTAATTAAAAAAGACGAAAACGTTGAAAGTGTAAAAAGTTGCGCAATACAAACAATTAAAAACATTTTCGGTGACGATGATACTTTGTTGTTTATGTATAACGATTCTAGTCGGTACATTTTTCCTCATGTTGGTAACCCGAGCATGATAATCGATATGCGAAGAAAAAGTACAATTCTTAACACAACTATTGGACACAAGCAAAACTTTGTGATTTATTCGGAAAATTTCAACACGATGTCGTTAATGTTACACAAGTTACAAGAAAGTGCGCTTTGGATTAAAAACAAAACGCCTTTAAGAAAACTTTTTTTTATTACACCGATGTTTGATAACAAGACTTTGGCCAATTTATTTCAGTTATCGTGGAGTTTAAAAATTGCAAATGTGGTTATATTAACATACAATTTGAGAAGTGGTTCTATTAAGCTTGTGACGAGTGATCCTCAAGCAACATTAAACCAATGCGAAAAGGAAACAAATTTTATAATCACGTATAGTTGTGATGCAAATAAATTGATTAAAGTTCCAAATATTTTAAGAAAATACAACAATTGCGTTCTCACTTTTTGTTATCGAGACTTTCGACAATTTATGAAGAAAGATGTAATTAAATCAGTTTCTTTAAAGATGTATATAACTGAAACAATTAATGAATATTTGAACATGTCTTTGGAAATGAAAGATACTTGTAATAGCAAAGACAGATTCAAAATAGCCACAAGTGGATTCAGTTATTGTGTCACGATTAATTCTTGCAGTCAAATATACAACATCGAGGATAGTATATGGATAGTTCCTGCTCCTAAAAAAATTTCAGCAATGGAATCTTTTAAACTTGTTTTCAAACGTACAGTATGGATTCTAATATTTGCCGCTTTTATTTTTACTACAATGGTTTGGTGGTTAATAGTAATGGGTAAATACCCAAGAAACCAACGTAATTTAATATACTACTTTTTTGAAGTATATTCTATGACTATACTGGGATCAACGAACAACAAGAACTTACCTCAAAGAGTTCGGTTTTTAATTCTTGCGTATCTGATTTATGCAATTCACATTCAAGTTATCTTTACCAGTAAGTTAATTGTATTATTAACAATTCCGCAATTTGAAAAACCGATTCGTTCGTTAGAAGAGTTGGCAGAATCTAATAATTCGATCATAATTCGAGGCGAGTATTTGACCTATTTTAGTTTCACCAATAGCACTGATGTTTACGGGAAAATCCAAAATAATTTTGTTAGCTACAACATTAGCGAATATAATCGATTACTTAACAGAGAAGAATCGGCTATCAATTACACTATTTTTATGATACGAGATGTATTTAGACAACTTACCTATAATTCTACAAGAAAATATTATTACTTTGAAGATAACAGTTACTTTGGAAATCTCAGATCTGCTTTTCATACTGAACCTTTATCGTATTTTACTATCACCGTTAACGAAATCATTAACCGACTTATTGAATCTGGTTTATTGGACCACCACAATTCACACTTTGATTATGTCACCACAAATCGAACAACGTCAATTTTTAAAAACAAAATATTGAGTCTAAAAGATCTCCATCCAGCGTTTGTGTTTTGGATTGTTGGTCTTTTAATTTCATTGGCCGTTTTTGCTGGAGAAATTGCAGCAAAAACAATAAAAAGAAAATACCAAAAAGCGTAAGCGTGTAGGTAGACCTAATGTTGTAATGCACACAATAAGTTTGAATTAAATTACACTAGTTTTTTTTACTTAGTATGCGTAATCGTATTTTGACTATCTAAAGTAAAAACACTTACTTAGTTTCTGTATTTCATAAATTTTATATTAAATAAACAAATTTATTTTATATATGTACTTTAACAAAGAGTGGTTACCGGTAAGATGACCGTTCTGACTCAAACTTTCCCACGTTTTTAAAATATAAATTGTAGCGTGAAATGTTGATTTTGGGTATGTTCGTATTGGGCCGTAAAATTCAGTTAGTTGCGTAATGATTTTATAAATCGTAGTAGTTTTTCTCAAATTTTTTTAGAACCACTTCCAGATAGCGCATTAAAACATTATTTAAGACCGCATTAGAATTACGCATCACTTTATAAAAAAATTATATATATTCAATTACGTATTTAGTATTCGAAAATAACACAACAATTAAAATTTAGAATGTAATGTTAAAATGAGCAATAAATGTTTTACATAATGGTGCCTTATTTATTTTAGTATTACAGGTTGAAAATCTTTAATGCTTTACTATTTATTATTAAACACACGGTCACCAACTTTTAACGCACACATTTGTAGAAAGTGGAAAAATATAATTTTGTAAATAGTTGTAAATATCTAATTTCTTCGGGCCGATCGGTACTCTGCGCCACCTTCCCTTGCGTGTAGAAAAGGAAATATAGTCTAAGGTAGAGAAAGTAAATCTCAAGAACTTACAATAATTTCAAATAATAACTGTTACTGTATGATTCATTTAAACAAATTAAGTATTAAGTAGTTAATACAACAATAAAAAACATAAATCAGCAAAAAATTTTTTTAATGATAACGATTTCTTTAATAGTAAGACTCCAAAAATAAGATGTAAATGAATATATATTTTTCAATAATAATATTTAAAGGAAGAAATTTGTCAAAGTATGAATGAGAAAATAGAAGCAATAGGAGACAGAATAAAACTGCTTAAAGAAAGAATGAACCAAATGATTAGGCATAGTGAAAGAAGCGTTACGAATGAAGATTTAATAATGGCCTATAAGAAAGAAACCACTTACAAGTTTAAAGTTGTACCTCCAAATTTTGATGGCTAATGGTTGAAGCAAAAAGCGACGTCTTTAATAATGTCTTTACGTAGAAAAGCTCTTGGAAGAGACTGTGGTGACTTACTTTGGCAGTGCTCAATAATACGCAAACTTTGTATATATTTTAGTTTGTTTTTTTAGTTTCTTTCAGAATTGAAGTTGGTGTTTTGGGAATTTGACGACGGTCATCACTTGTGAACAGGCCGCATGATATCGTTGTTCATTTTTATGTGATTTTATATTTAAATGGTGTTACTTTATAAAACGTCTTCTTAATTATGGTTTTCAAGTGTAGTAAGCACCCACTTACATAAAAAGACCGCTAAAAATTGGTGACCCCGACGTGATGTAAGTGGAATAAAAAAAAAGACTAAAAGTTCGTGAGGCGTGTGGTTTGAAAAACTCAAAATTTGGTTGTAGTGTATGTTCACCGGTATTAACTCAGGCAAACATGTCGGAAGAACAAACGCCGGAACGCAACGAAGAGATTTGTACAGTTTCGTTGAAAGTACCGGAATTCTGTAAAGAGCAACCCCAGTTTTGGTTTTATCGGTTAGAGGCACCAATTTAGAAGCGCTGGTATCACGTAAGATACGACGAAATGTGAACATACAGTAGCTTCGCTAAACTGCGACACAATTGCAAAGGTCTATGACCTAATTTCAAATCTACTGACTACCGGAAAATTTGACGCCTTGAAACAAAAGCTCGTCCAATAATTTTCTGACTCCGAGTCAAAGAAAATTCAAAAACTTCTCAGTGGAATGACTTTGAGAGATGATAAGCCTTCGCAACTTCTTCACAAGATGCAGATGCTAAATAACAACCAAATACAGGCTGGCATTCTCAAGACCCTATGGTTAGACCACTTACCGACAAGTATTCGTGCTGTGCTCATCGTGAGCAAGGAGGACCTGGGTATCTTGACTGATATGGCCGACAGAATTTATGAAACCGTCCACCATGTGAGTGTAGTATCGCAAAGTGAGCCGAAGATGCAAGACAAAATAGAGGCCTTGAGTGTGCAGATAGAAGCTCCCACGAAGGAAGTGCAAGACCTGAAACAAGAAAGGACTGCAAAAAGCCGCAACAGAAGTCAGTCGAGGGCAAGATCCAAGTCGAGAAATCCAAGTTATTGCTGGTATCACAACCGATTTGGCGAAAGGTCAACAAAATGTACCCAGCCCTGCAGTTTCCAGCAAAGGCAGTTTGTATTAGACCATAAGTTAAAAATTTAGTTTTTAATGGATACCGGAGCGGACATAAGTCTTCTACCGCACCATACATTCAAGGGCCGAATAAACAATAACCTAACTCTCTACACTGCCGATGGTTCTCCGATTCCAACATATGGCATAAAAACTGTAACATTAAACTTGGGCTTGCAAAAAAATTTTTTTGCACCAGCAAAAACCAAATTATCGAGTGGAACAATTCGGCAACTAAAGCTTTTGACGAAGTTAAAGAAGCACTTGCCGCTCCTACAAAATTAGTGTACCCACAAGCAGATATGCCTATCTTAGTCTATACACAGATGCATCTGAGCAATTAGAGCAGTACTTCAATAACCCACAGTAGCAGGAGATCAACCAATATTCTCCTTTTCAAGAAAGTTAACTTCAACCGAACGTAAGTAGAGCACTTACGATAGGGAACTACTAGCAGTTTATGCAAGTTTTCGTAACTTTCAACATTTCTTAAAAGGAAAAGAATTCACAGTATTTACGGATCACAAACCTCTTACTTACATTTTCAAACAATAGCATGATAAACTATCACCAAGGCAAGAAACGCAGTTGGGTTTCATTAGCCAATTTTCAACAACCCTTGTTCACATAAAAGGAAAGGATAACGTTGTAGCAGACTCTCTTTCAAGATTTAATGTTAACATCGTCAGCAACGAAATGGACTACATGCAAATCGCAGAGGAGCAAGAAATGGATTAAGAATTCCAGGAACTGTTAGAAAATCCTAACCACAGCCTTAACATTCAAAAAGTGAAACTACCAAACCGTGAGTCATTAATTTATTGCGACTTAAACAATAATGTAGTCCGGCCTTGCATTCCAAGGAAATTCCGAAAGGCCACCTTCCTAAAAATACACAATTTAGCTCACCCTGGAGTTAAAGCAACCCGAAAGTTAATATTGGACAGGTTTGTTTGGCCAGGAGCTAACGGAGACATCTTAAAGTGGACGAAGGAGTGTATTGCATGACAACGCAAGCCAAACAAAAGTCAATCGCCATACCAAGACGGCAATGCAGGCTATACGAACTCCCGATCATAGGTTAGCGCACATACATGTTGATTTAGTGAGGCCATTGCCACCATCTCGTGATCACAGGTATTTGCTAACCATCATCGACCGCTACACCAGATGGCTGAAGGCAATTTCCGTTAAAGAAAGCTGATCTATTATCACTATCTTTCATCTAAATGTGACCACCGTAGTGTTAAAAGTACGTTGGAAGGTCTTTGTTCTCACTTCAACTGGCCGCACATGAGATCCAAGGTTGCTGAGTATATACGGTCTTGCTGTTGCAACTCGCAACAAAACAATACTATTAAATCGCTTTCTCGCTTATTGCCAGGTACTATGAAGCGTTTTAACAATATTGTTGCTAATAGGTCTTCTACACATCTACGTAAAGATACTATACTTGCTCAGGATGTAAAAGCTGCTTCTTTCTCTTTTCCATCGAGTTCTTTGGTTTCTTCTGCTGATGCATCGACGTCTCTTTCTTTTGATCGTTCGCTTTTCTTTCATCGGCGTCGCAAGCGTCGTAAATTCTAACAACGCTTGTTGACTTCGGGTTGTTGACTTTTAGCTATCATCTTGGTCAGTGTGTTTAGAATTCTGATATTATTCTTTTAACTATCTCGTTGATATTTTGGTTGTGATAACTCGGATTTACTTCTTCCAATTTGCTGCCACTAATTTCCTGTTCTTTTGATTAAGTTGTATTTTCTTTTGGTTTTCTTTCTTCACCATCTTATTTCGGGACAAACTACCCTTCCGTATGTATATAGTTATACCCGCTTAGTCGGCATTATTTTGGATTGGTATGTCACTTATAGAATTCTCTGTTTCGCTTTTAAATTTTGATTTTTTTTTGGGGTTTCCTATTCCGCTCGTCGGCATAAAAGTCTTGGAGTAAACTTTTCACTTTGGATACAGCATTTGGTACACATTCGTTCAATGGCTAACTACGATATCTTTTCTCTTCTCTTTCTAAACTTTTTGGGCGGTTGAATGGGCACCGTAGGGTGGTCTCTGTTTTCATTCTTTTACGGGGTGAAGAACAAATTAGGCATTAACATTAAGCCTTATCTTTCTCCGTCTTTCTCTATCTCTTATCTTTTCTACTTTTCATTTTTTTCTTTTTGAGACCTATCTTTTCTATGTGCCAACCAATGTTCTTTCTTTTTTAATCCTCTTTGGGGTTCGCTTCTAGGGCGGTTGGTTGGGCATTGAAGGGCTGGTCACTCCCTTTCGTTTCTTCTATGGAGAGAAGAACGAAGTTGACACTTACACTTTGTCTTATCTTTCTCCGTCTGCCTTTTTTGCTTTTTTCGTCTTCGTGTCTTTCTTTCTTGTTTCTTTTTCTCTTGGGTTGCTTAGACACTTTTTCTTTTTTTTGGTAACTTTTTCTCTTGAGTGTTCACTGCAACTACGCTTTTTCTTTATTTCTAAGTTTTTTCTTTCTGTTGTTGTGTAACGTCCCGTTAGAGTTCATTGCATTTAAAATTTTATTTTGCATCCACGTACTAATTTGCATTTAAATTTATTCAGTTTGGCAACGTCGCGTCGTACTTCGAATCGACCGAGCAATCGATTTTTGTTCGTACTTCCGTTTGAGCCATCTTGAGGCTTACACGTCGTAGTGGTGCAACGAAGACAAATTTTCTTAATTATTGCGTAAAAACGCATACAAATTAATTTTTATTCTTTCCAACTAATTGCCGGTAAGTTTACCTTTATTTGGATATAATTTTTCTATTGAATTTAACATTTTTAATGATTTCACAATGTTACGCAATATATTTAGACAAAGGAATTGATTCCAAGACCGTTGCATCTAAAGTAACGTAAGTAATTTCATGTCGATTAAAAAACATTCTAATTATTTACATTTAGGGTCTTCTTTTTTTTAATATTTACTGGATTTTTCTTTTTATTTACTAGATTTATATTTTGGTTTTATGCCTACTGTTGTGCTTTCAAATCTACATTTGTTTGGTTCGTTATTTTATGCTGGAAGAATCATTTCAACAAAGAATGTGCTAAAAATAGAAGATATTAGATAACGTCATATCATATATGGTGAGTCAACTGGAATTTATGCTACTACTTATTACATTTTAAATTCAAGTTAATTAAGTTGTGTTATCAAAAAACTTTTCGAAATACATACTCGGTAACAAATTAAACGTTTATTACTTTTGAATTTAATATCAATTAATAGTTAGGTATAAGATTTTATGCTTTTTATTTATCACCAATTTCAAGGTGATTGGCGCCCAAATATTGTTTTAATCCAAATAATGTTCATTTTTTCTTTAATGTAAATAGTTAGTGTATTATTCCAAATAAATTAAAGAAATTCACACCTGTGTATTTCACTTTCATTCAGGCTCACACCCAGAGGTCTGTGTTCCGACTGCTGCTATGGTAAAATAAGTATTTTTGCTTTCAATAAATGTATATTTATAATTTGAAAGTTGACTATTATTTTTATTGTATGTTTTTTATTTTTATTACAGTTGGATTGGGTTTAGTGGGTCATTTGGTAGTTTGGTAAGTCTGAAAGTTGAGGCAGACTACCACTCCGCTTTTCTGTACTGTATGTACTTCCGCTTGGTCGGTTTCTTTGGATGTGGGTAGTCATTCTTAGGGTATCTCTTCTACTATTTTTTCTTTGATCTTTCTGGGAGTACTCTAATCCGTGTTAATCGGTTTCTACGTCTTATTGTTACAGTCCAGCACAACGATCGATAATCTACGAACGTTCGATTAGCAATAGATACTCATAACGTTTTCTTATTTCTACTTCTTTCTGTCCTTCTCTTAAGGTTACGAATACTGGGATTTTGTCCCTGGGGTTGCTTTGGTGGATTTTTAGGGGTTACTTTCTTTGAAATTTTTCTTCTGAGGTTTACTTAATTACTGAGGTTGAGAATTCATTAGGCTTTTAAAGCTTTCGGGTCCTTAATGCTAGTCTAAACTTCTTTTTTTTTCTCCTCTTGTTTTTTCTATTAGTTTTCTTTGGTCGTCTCTCCTCACTTGATAGAACGTCTCGTTGATAATTGATACTCCGAATCACCTTTTGGTAACTTTAATGAACACGTTTACGTTTGTGATATTCGCTTTTTAAGTTCTCTGGAGTTTGGTTTCTCGGGCAGTATTATTTTGCTTTAGGCGTCTCTAGTCCAAGTCAGGTTTGATTGAGTTTAGGGAACTTTAAAATTCTTTTTCTTCCACTATCGGTTTCTTTGTGGTTTTTCGGTTCTTGGGTTGGTTTCGGTTTTTAATTTGGTTGTTTAGTGCTGACGAACTCCATTACACGTTTCGCTCTAAGTCCTCTTTACTACTGCGTTCGGATTTATTTCGACCGTGGGTCTCACTTCTTGCTAGAGGGGAATTTGTAACGACTATTTTTGGTATTTCGTCATTACTTTATCTGATGGATAGGCAATTTTGCTATCACCCGTGTGAGATATCCGACCTCGAATAATATTTTTCGACTTTATGCACGCAGAGAGCGCAATAGTAGTTGACCTTCTAGGAACGGTTTTCCGGTTCATATTGTCTTACGAGTTTGTTATGAATGTGGCGGAAACGGATTCGTTCCTCATCAATCGTCATCTAACGTAAAGACGTTTTCATTTTAGAAATCTCTAATAAATCCGCTCGAATGTCGCATTCGTAGTTTTCTTTCTTCTCATGGATTAACGGAGTGGTTAGTTTGCTTATGGATTAACAAAAGCGTAATTTTTTTTGTGTGGTGTAATTCTACTGATGGCGTCCTATTGTGTAGTTTGAGTTCGCCGAGGATCAGTTGGAAGTAGGGCCACGTGCGAATGAATATTCCTTAGGTAGTTTCTGGCCGAAAAAGATATTTATGTATAATATAAGTTTCCGCCAGCATAATCAAGCGGCGAATACGGCACCTCGTCTGGTCAAGCACTTTGGAGTTACCGATTTGCAATCGCGTTAGGATGCGTTGTGTCAAAATTTAAAAAACGTTACAATTTTATCAATAAAAAAAAAAATTTAATTATTAAATTATTTGTGCAATTATACAGTATCTGAAGATGGCCCATCGTTTATTATAGAAGGCCGAAACATGTCATGTCATTAATTGAATATTAAAAAAATTGGTTCGACAAGGTTTTTTTTTTTTTTTTTGATTGGTATAATTCACGACCAATAATGGATGATCCTTTTTATCAGTTATAATTTTAATTTAAATGAATGAAGGAGGAAGGTAATATCTGTGCATTTGCAAAATTTGTTCTCTCGTTAATACTTTAAGCCTAATCAATGTCAATTTTGTTTATTAACTATAAATGTCAAAACTTTAATCATTAATGTGCGGGAATGTTACTATCAGAGATTTGGAAGTACGCGTCGAATTGTGATTTTGTCGTAAAATGAATTTCGACTAATGATACCGGTCGTAAGCTTGACGTCAACATCTACGGGCGGTTTTAAAATTTCACTTGCGGAATCGTATTTATTTTGCTACCGTTTATTGTATTGCGTCGGCGTGTTTAATCTAGTAAAATTATATCTGCTCCAGAGTCTACTTTAAACTTGCTTTAGCACTGTGATTTATTTGTTTTGTTATTATGTATATATAATTTGTACCAGTGGCGTAACAGTCGATACTCAATGAAATTGCTCTTAATAATTAATTGTTATTAATTTTAGGTATCTTTGATTTGGGAATGTACGTTGGGGGATTGAGGGTCTAGAATCTCCTTTTCTCCTGCCTAGGCATCCTACGTGATATTAAATTGCGAGAAAAGGTGGCGCAATCTGGCATTTAGCTTACCTAAGAATATTCTTTTTTACTTCGATTTTCAACCTACGACCATCTGCGATGAGGCTAGCCGAAAGGTAAGCGAAACATCTCAGTATAATAATTTTTTTTTCTTTTTTTCCACCTCCTCCATTGGAACGTGACAGAATTACACTTTGACCAAGGCCGCAACTTTAAGTCCGAGCTGTTTCTCCATCCTTAATTTGACGGCATGGTTGAGCGGATAAATCAAACAATAAAAAAATACTTATTCAAAGTAGTGTCCGAATACCAAAAAGACAACACTTGCACCTTTTCTTAATGGCATACCAATCATCCGTTTACAAAAGCACAGCCCAAACAATCCAATTTGAACGAAGACCGGAAGAAGTTGCTAGAGAAGACTACGTCAGCAAGCTGACTAAGAGGCTGAACAAAGTACATGAGGCAGTCTGTAAAAACACACAAATTGCCAGCGACAGAATAAAGACCAAATATGACGGTCAAGGCACAAAATGGTAGGTTTCAACATGGCGACATGGTGTGGTTGTATAATCTCTAAAAAATACGTTGTTTGTCCCCGAAGCTGCAGAAGCAATGGGAGAACCTTTATGAAGTCGTGTAGCGTATTAATGACATATATCGCATCCGAAAACTAGACTTCGATAAGTTTATGAGCATATACGGAGGTTCTAGAAAAGCTAGGTTTGGAGTTACGACCGAGGAACAACAATACCTGTTCCAAAGACGAAAAGATTACGTTTTCGCACATTGCGTGAGCAAGAATCTTGACATGTCCAAAGTGGTTGCAGTCATATTTAAAAAGAAGTTTGGACGGCTAGAGAAACTACGAAGACAGCAACCGACAGTCAAAAAAGTTTTAAAACTACGCGGTGAACGACTCTTTGTTTTCTATCTGCACACCAAGAAGTCCTCACGTACAAAGCCGTTATACTAAAACCTGTGACGAGCATTATGGAATATCAAGAAAGAAATGGAGTTCTACAATATTAAGGAATTGACAGTACCCAAGCTTGATTGTGACTTAGATTAACTGAATTGAAGGACAGTTCAAAATATGAGGTCATCTTCCATTAAGTGTTGGTCTGCAGTTACCAACCAAGTAGAATATTAGGTCAGAAAAAGTCCATTGACTGCTACTTTTATGCTCAAAGAAGTTGAAGAGAGCTGCTGCTATCGCCACGATCCTTTATCTTTTGATCAGTTTTTTGTTCTGGGACAGAACAGTTTTTGGAAGGGTGCAGTGAAACGTTTGCAAAGTTATTGTCATCTTCGAGAACGTTCACGAACTAATTATTAACTTCCAGAACGTTTACCGAAGGATGTAAAAAATTCTCGAGAGATAACAGAAATATATAAAAACGCTTCAAAAAAAATCATAGATCAGTTTTTCAAAGTCGGAAGTATTAAGAAGACCTTGGGATGGGGACGTTTTGCCCCCCGCCGTTTCGCCTCTGGATGTTTCGCCCCCATACCGTTTTACCCCCGACCGTTTCGCCCCCGAAAATAATAGAGAATTTTGAAAAAAATATTTATTGCATAATACATATTACAAAATGTTTTAAAGTTCAAAATTATGAGCAATTCCTAAGAAATAGTGCATAGTACCTATCCTACCATAAGTTTCTACAATATTTTTAATTCTTGTTGAAATAGCACTATATTTTTAGTTATTTTTTCGTCTAACACCTAATAATAATTGAGAAATTTCATATATGTGTAAAGACTGTTGTTTTTTAAACTATTTATAAATTGAAATATATTTGGAAGATATTTGCATCCGGTTTGTTAGGATTCTTTTGTAATTTCTTTCTTAATTTGATAGCCGTTCCGCCACGCTTTGAACACATGTTCGATTTAATAAAAGAACAATGAAGAATTAATAATATTGATAAATACCTTCACTAAACGCTTAGGATTCTGGAAGGCATATTATCCGCAACGAAAACGAAGTCTTGACCAGCATTTGCCTTTGAGATGTTATTTCTTATACACCAGTCGATTGCGATACCCACCTTTTCGTAATTGCAAATAACAGCATTCGATAAAACGGGTTTTTATATCTCATTTCCTTTATTATCAACGATTCTGTAGCTTTCTATCTTTGTGAGTTATTGTGTTGACATGATTTGTTATTCAATATCTATTCCAGGCTCACTCACCGGGGAAAACGTTTTCTTCGATCAAGTAAGTACTGGATTGTGGGTAAGTTTATTTAATTATTTTGTCGCTGCCAGAAGAGTCACTCACGGAACTTCTGTTTATGTTAATTTCCGTAATTACGATCATTGTTGCAATACCATTACGGTAGTTTCATTAATTATTTTGTGTGTATCGCATGCTGTGTACAAACAATATTTATTACGAAATTTTTTTCGCTATTCATTTCGATTCAACTTATGTATTATGTGTTACCGATACTTCTGGCACTTATGGATTTAGAATTAGAAATACTCTTGTTAATCTTCTACTTTACTAAATTAAAGTTTTTATACCTGTTTAATCTTTCTTTTATGGTAACATACCCTTCTATTTTAATTGTGGTTACCCGGACACCAGAACAACAAGGATTACGAACCTAAAAATTCGTTACAAGTTCGGACCGTCTGTCTTGATCGAGGCAGAAAGGTTAATTATAAAAGATCTGGCGCCCTTAATTACTATTCACTTGAACCTCTCTCCGACTGTGTGAGTTGACCGTGCAAGGTTCGTAAGACCTAAAGCTTGTAACAAGGTAAAGAATCTTGCACTGCTTGCGTTGTATTTGAAGTACATGCGTTTATTATTTGGCTGGTCTGTTCCAGTGTTTCTGTGGCGCGCTTCTTCATTTGGGTAACGACCGTCAGAACGTCAGTTCTCGCGACCGAAGCATCGTGAGAATGAATATTCGCTCGTTTGATTAAATCTTCACCCTGTGTACGAATCCTGAATTTACACCGCCCACGTTCCTCACAACGCCAAAACTTAATATTAGGGTCACTTTTGGAACACGCGTCAAACACATACACATACCCGTCTTTACAAAATTTCTCCTTCCCTCTAATACTCAAAACAGTGGAAGCCTCCATATCACCTTAGCTTGTAGATCAATTCATCAAGACTAAATTAGTAGATCATATTGTTTGAGTTATATAGTGACGGACCGGAACAAAGATTATTTACATTGTTTTTGATCCTATTGTCAAAATTTTAACAATAATTTGGAAAGTCTAGTTTAGGCTATCCCTGGATGAGTAATTCACCACTAATTGTATACCTTTTGTTAAAACAGAAACAGAAAAAATAGAAAAACCTTAAACAAAAGGTATAATTGATGGGAATTATATTCAAGTAAATTTTACAAAAGAAGAATTTTGAATCTTTGTTATACTAATTACCAACATAACACTATTATGTTTTAATTCTTTAAAATGCATAGACATGTATTTGCGTCTCAATTAGTTTTGTTTTAAGTAAAGTAGGAAAGTAAAATAACGTGTAAATATTTGAACTTTCGCAGTTCGCTAAATAATGCCAGATTTTGTCAAAAAATAAACTGTTTTATACAAATTTTTTTCTATTGTCCATTTTTGACGGAAAAAATATTTTTATAGAGCCACTGGCGGCTAGAATAGGATAAAACTTCAAAATTGCTTTTTTTTAGTTTTTTTTTTAATTGAATAATTCTGTTACGTGCATAAATTTAAATAATGCACTACCCTGTATATTGGTTTAATTAAAACTCGACGCCATCTATCGGGCTCGTTGGTCTCTTCGTATTGAGTAGACGATATCCGGTGAGATACGGGCATTTTGACTTTAACATCGTTCATGTTATAACCTATGTCTGCGTGAATTAAAAATCGTTGTCTCAAAACATCCACGTGTTGGGACACGATGGGTAATAGAAGTCTTCTTAATTGACTAATTTAATCCACGCAGGGTAAGTGGCTTTTGTTCTTTCTTTGATTAAAGGTAATTTTTATGTCTTTTCGTTAGCGCCATGTGCTACCTCCTAAATATGGGTATTCTTGTCGTAATTTAAAATCTACAAGGAAAAATTATAATTTAATTACGATCGTAAAGTATTCGAGTCGTCACCGGCCATTCCACCACGTCCTGGCACCTGTTTCTATTCGATACCAAATTAGGAGGGATTAGCATCGACAAATACTTTTACTCAAGCGGCAAACACCTGCGAAACCAACTGGCATCGAAGGTGTACAACAGCATTCGACAACCGGGTTATATTATATGTACTTTCTTTAACAATAAGTAACCATTTTTGTATATGTTGATTTCGTGAGGCATTGGTTTGACACGATTTGCTACTTAAAAGTTATTTAAGGCTCACTTGCCGGGGAAAGCGCTTTCTTCGACCAAGTAGGAGTTACTGTATTGTGGGTAAGTTGATTTATTTATTTGTTCGCTGTCAGTAAGGTCGCTCACGAAACTGTAGCTAATGTTAATTCCGTAATTGCTAACGTTTTAATTACTTTGTGTGTTTCGCATACTGTGTACAAACAATATTTACTACTTCGCTGTTCATTTCAACGTAACTTACTTATGTATTGTGTGTTGCCGATACTACTGGCATTCCTGTACTGAAAATTCAATATATCTGTGATAATCATCGACGATTCTAAATTAAAATTGTTATCTTGGTTACTCATTCTTTTATGGCAACATACCTTTCTCTTTTGATCGTCGTTATCTAATAACAAACTTTGGCTAGTCGACCATCAGAGTAATAAAGATTACGAACCTCCAATTGTGTTACAAGTTTGGACCGTCTGTCGTGAGCGAGGCAGAAGTGTTATCTTAGATCAGCTCTGGCGCCCTTAAGCATACTTCCTATGAACCTCCCCTACTTCCGACTATATGAGTTGGCCATGCAAGGTTCGTAAAACCTAAAGCTTGTAACATATGATACGAAAAACCGTAAGTAAAAAAAACAGTAAGTAAACAAGTGATTGGATCACAGAACTCAACATCTAAAGTACTACGTTTAATCAAAAAACTCTTAAAATAAAAGTTGCAGAGAATGTAATTTCCAACGACTTTTGCTTACTAAATTTTATTGTATAATAATATCCTTGACGTAATTAATTAAATAAATTGAATAAAAACGCATTTTGCTTGATAATACGATAATTAACGATTTCGTCAAAAAAGTGTTTAGACAAAACTTGTGTAGAATTTAAATAGAAACAACTTATGTTTAAAAGAAAATTACGTATTAAAAATATTTTCCACTAATATACTAAAAAAACTCCAAACAGCCTTCTGTAAAGTGTCCTTTTGGCTCGAGCGATATAATCAGCGCTTGCATTTTATACAAAAACTCTAAATTCCAAGTTTCATAAAAATCGCATTAGCAGTTTAGGCGCAATCGTGTTTACATACGGACGGCCGGCTGGCCGGCGCTAAATAAAGGGGTGTTAAAATTTTCGATTTTTAAACCGTCGCATAACTCCCATCTTTATGTATATAAAGATGTGTAATAAAAATAATATCTAATATTTCTTCATATCATCAGTTCTATTATTCTATTATTTACTTAATTTGAACTGCACGACGAAACGGCAAACGGCGAGATAGCAAACGGCGAAATAGCAAGCGGCGAAATGGAAACGGCGATATGGCGACAGCGAAACGGCGACGACAAACTGGCGACGGCCAACTGGCAGCGGCGAAATGTCCCTTATCGTATAAATTAACCTAGGCAGTTAAAGTTGATGAATAAAAAATGAAAGTTCATATGTTCTTCGAATATGCACTTCGATAAGTTTATGAGCATATACGGAGATTCTAGAAAAGCTAGGTTTGGAGTTACAACCGAGGAACAACAATACCTGTTCCAAAGACGAAAATATTACGCTATCGCATATTGCGTGAGCGAGGATCTGTGCATGTTTAAAGAAGTTGTAGTCGTATTTAAAAAGAAGTTTTTGGACGGGTACGTGGTGAACGACGCTTTGTTTTCTATCTGCTCACCAAGAAGTACTCACATACAAAGCCGTTATACAAAAATCTGTGGCAAGCATTAGGGAATTTCAAGAAAGAAATAGAGTTCTACAATATTAAGGAATTGACAATACCCAAGCTTGGATGTGACTTAGATCAACTGAATTGGAGAACAGTTCGAAATATGAGGTCATCTTCCGAGGAACAGGTGATCAAGTGTTGGTCTGTAGTTACCATTCCAGTAGAATATCGGGTGAGGTAAAGTCCATTGACTGCTACTTTTATGCTCAAGGAAGTTGTCGAAATGCAGATAGCTACCGCTATCACCACGATCTTTTTTCTATCGACCAGTTTCCTGTTCTGGGACAGAACAGTTTTAAGAAAAGGACAGTGAAACGTTCACGAACTTATTATCAACTTCTAGAACGTTTACCGAAGGATTTAGAAAATTCTCGACAGATTACAGAAATATATAAAAACGCTTCAAAAAAACATAGGTCAATATAATGTAACGTAAATATTTCGTTATAAATAAATTAATTTTAAAATTCGTTACAATATGAACTGGGGCTCGAAATCAAAAATTTGAACTAAGAAAAGGTGTTTGTTTCAATGAGTTCCAACTGCCATTTTTAGGTGTTACAACTTAGTGTTAACACTGTAGGATAACTGTAAAATATAATCGCAAGATAGTTTATATAAAATTTGTTTCTATTATTGAAGTTTTTATATAAAATATATTGACTTGTCATATAAGTGCTTTGAATTGTTATGTACTTAACATAATGGTATATAATATTTACTTCCATTAGCGTAAATGTTATGTTTCTATCAACTAAATAAATTTAATGGTATTTTGTATGTGACTCGACTACAAGCACAGAAAATATTCAAAATGCTGATTTTAAACGTTGTTTATGTTACATTAGTATCCAGTTTGATTATGAAAAAGAAAGATCAAATTAATACTGTTAAAAAATGTTCTCATGAAACAATAAAAACGATTTTTCAAGAAGACGACACTTTGTTGTTTATGTTTGAGGATGCTCAAAATGACATTTTTCCGGATTACGTTACTAACCCGAGTATGGTTATAGATATGGAAAAAGAAAGTACAGCTCTTAACACGTCTATTGGTCACAAGCAAAACTTTGTAATTTATTCAAAAAATTACAGCACTATACTGGCAATGTTAAAAAAGCTTAGTACTACTAAACTCTGGTTAAAAAATAGATCACCGATAAGAAAAGTTTTACTTATTACACCAGTTACGCAAAAACAAATTTTAGCCAACATGTTTAAATTATGGTGGAAGTTTTATATTGTTAACGTGGTTATATTAACATATGACTTAAATGTGAGAGACGGTTTTGTAAGGATTATGATGAGTGATCCTTTAGCGGAACCAAACCAATGCGAAACGGAAACGAACTTAATCATCACACGCAATTGTAACGAGACCAAGCTAATCAAATTTCCGAATGTCTTAAGAAAACACGACAATTGTGCTATGACGTTAGGTTATCAACACGATAGAGAACTATACAGAAACGAAAGCAGAACAATATCTTTATGTATGTATATAATTGAAACAATTAGTAAATACTTGAATATGACTTTAAAAAAAACAAAATTAGGTAGCGGTAGTTGGATTAACGCAGATGGGTTTAAAATTATGACGGGTACGTTTACAACATGCATGAAATTTAACTCTTGTAGTCGTATATTTGAAATCATCGATATCATATGGGTAGTTCCAGCTCCTGAAAGAATTCCACCTATGGAGACTTTGAAACTTGTTTTTAAACGCACAGTGTGGATTATAATACTTATTGCGTTCATTTTAACATCTCTTGTTTGGTGGCTAATGGAAAAATACAAATACCGGAGTAACCAACGCGGTTTGGTATATTACATTTTGGGAGTGTACTTGATGACCATATTGGGATTAACTAACACCAAGCGATTCTTTCGAGCTTTTCGGTTTTTGTTTGTTTCGTATGTAATTTACTCGATTCACATTCAAGCTGTGTTTACCGGTAAATTAGTTACGCTGTTAACCATACCACAATTCAAAAAACAAATTAACACGTTAGAAGAGTTAGCCGAATCTAACAACTCTATCATAACTGTAAACAAATACTTATCTGCTGACGGTACCGATGCCAATTGTAGTGACGTACACCGTAAAATTAAAACACAGTTATTATACTACACCGAAGAAGAGTTTGTTAATTTTCTTGAAACCACAAGAACGACGAATTACACCATTCTTATGAATCGAGATGTGTTGGATCAAGGTACAAACACCTTTAGAAGAAAATATCATTATTTTGTAGATAATTCTTACATCGATAGTTTAAAGGTAATTTTGGCCACCAGGCCGTTTTCGTATTTTACAATAACCGTCAACGAAATTGTTACCAGGTTTATTGAATCTGGATTAATAAATCAACACAATGCACAGTTTAGTGACAAGCATACGATCCACATAATTACAAACACAGAAAATAAAAAATTGAGTCTAAAAGATCTTTATCCAGTATTCGTGTATTATGCGATTGGACTTTTGATTGCTTTATTCATATTTACAGGAGAGCTTTTAGTAAACGTTATAAAACGAAAATATCAAAATTTTGTACATTTGTTAAACAGAATATAATAACCATTATTTGAAAGAGTCGCAACGTTCGTTATGCTATGCTTCACTTTCGAGGCTTGTTAGATAAATGACTATTTTGTGGTTTGTAAATATTTAATTGTTTTATTAATGTTTATTGACACAATTTTGTTAAACTTAAGTGCACTAATAATTCATTTATGTGAGTTTTGTTTCTATTTTTTAATGTATATGCAAACAAAACAAAATATATATAATTCAAAGTCATTATGTGATTTTTATTCCCAGCTGCGTAAAGCAAAGTCAACTATGTTAATTTTTTGTATTAATGACATGAATATGTAGTTAACTACATCGTCAAAGTTAACAATGTTTTATGCACTCCAGCTTTAGCGTTTACGATTTTAGAGACACTTATAGAAACTTTTAAGTTTTTTTTTAAATCATTGTTATGTTAAAAGTGTTTTGGTATGATGTTTGCACCCTGTATAAGAATTATTCTCGAAACGCCCACTTACCGCCGCACTAACAGGAATAAGTGTCAAATCGTAAAACGATAATTTTTCCGGTAATGCTAGAATAACGCAGACATCATCAGCCGCTAGCTAGGAAAACTAGAACGGTAAGTATTATACTTCTTATTTTAATTCTTTGTTTTTCAGTAGATAGCACAAACGACTGAACGTACATAGTAGGTTGTTATCTCAATTAACTATACAATCGTTTTGCTGTTTGCCACATTAAATTAGACGATGCGCTCTGCTTCTCAGATTCGCTTATTTGTGTTATAATTTGCAAATGTAAATTTATTTATTTTTGGAATGTAGAAGTTAGGCCCATAAATTTAGTTTGTTGTACGACGTGTAGCCCAACCGAATGAGGCTTATTTTACCGCTTTGTCTGTGATATTCACTTACGTTTTAATTGCACTTATCTAAATGAATGTATTATTTTTCAACTTTAGCACCACGAAGCTGACGACCCAATCTCCGAATCCAACTGAGTTAGTCGCTAACTTATTAAGTAACGAGATAATTATCGTAACATTATGATAAACTTTATGTTATAGTGTTCAAAAATTTGTAATAACGACCAAAGTAGAAATAAAATATATAAACAAATTATTTTTGTCACGTATTTATTTATTAAAGTTAAGAAAGTTAAAATTCTTGGCTCGTAGACACTAAAGATACATAAGAATTCACTGTCGAAGCAATTAGGAGAAAAGCAAACAATAATCAACTTGAAAAAATAACAAAATGTGTATATATTTTCTTTAATCGATAATAACATACTACTTTATGTTTATAAGTAGCAAGAAAAAGGAGAACTGTAACGGTTAGATAAGTTAACTCGGTCAACAATTTTAAAGCGATAAGACAAATTGTAACAAATCAAGTATTAAGGATTATATGCAGTCGCGACAATATAGTTAATAAAAGCAAAAATTACTTAGTACAAAATATAAGACTTACCCGTTCGTGACGTAAAAGTTAAATACAAGTGTAGAAGTTGGAGAAGATAGTGACCGAAAAAACAGGAGTTAGTAATGGTACTAAGAGAGAAAAAGAAAGAAAAAGTAGTGGGTAACGGAGAAAAAGTGTAAAAGAATAAATAAATTAAGTAAAAAATGAAAACGGTGGTGGAAAAGTATAAAACTGTGACGAACATGTGAGATTAAAGCGAATAAACAGTATAATCGAGAAGGTCAGGGATAAAAGATAACCTCCAATATTAATAAAAGTTATTGCATTTAAATCAAAATTAATTTGAAATCACTACAAGTGAGACGTTTCAAACACGAAAAGTAAGAAAAGAAGGTACGGAGAAATAAAAAAAGAAACAGGAATTAATAAAAGAGAGAGAAAAGAAAAGGAAAAAACAACAAATATCTGAAAGAGGAAAGAAAACAATAAGACCACTGGACATAAAAAAGATTACGGAAGAAATCTAAAGAAACAGCACAATAAAAGAAGGAGGAAGGAAAGAAGAACAGAAAGAAACTAAAAGAATTAATAAGAGAAATGATGAAATATATGAAAGAAAATATGCAAGGAATAAGACAAAAATAAAAAGTAATAAGAGAAAGAGAAAAGAAGTGGGAGAAAGAAAAAAAGGAACTGGTGAAGAAAATAAAAACTGGAAAAAGCGGAAGAGGAAGAAAGATGGAAAAGGAAGAATTATATTGTAATGAAGGGGTGGAGAAGTGAAGAACCACAAAAGGATTCCGAAGAAAAATTAAATGTGAAAATAGAAGTGAAAAAGGTGACAGTGATAAATAGAGAAAAGAAAAATGAGATGGTTGTGGCGGAAATAGGAGAATAGGAGAAAAAGCAGAAGATGATGGCGGAGAAGAAGAAATTAAGAAATACAAGAATATATATATATATATATACGTAAGTGTTGAATTATGTGGCACCCACCATACCTATTGCATAAAAGACACCCGGGTGTATAAATTCTTTGATAATATATGTCATTGTGGCATATCGATGTGTATGATGCAAATGGAACCCATTTGTATATAAATACATGTTTAAAATAGTAAATGACACCCAACATTGTTGTCATATAAATTAAATAGTAAAGGTGCCAGTTAGTAAATATTTCGTTTTTAATTAAACTGTATGTATATGATATTTCACTTCTATAATGCTGCTTATATAGAGTAAGCTTTTGAAAAAAAAACATCCCTGCTTTAGGACACTTTTGGGACACAACTTTAAGTGTCAAACTTGACATTGACACATCAACCCTCTGAACCCAGCAACCCCTAACTTAAGAATTTAAATAAGGGAAGGGGGTTGATCAAACCTTCATTTAAAACCACCTGCAATTCTCTATGACGACAGCATGGCAGAAAGTGGTTTTATTGAATTTTTTTGTGTTCCTATAAAAAACAACCCTCTAGATTAAGTAAAGTGGGGGAAACTAGTTTTTTAACAAACGCTTTGACAGGTCGATTCTTGATTTTTAGTAAATAACTTGAGATATTAAACTTGACATTGACACATCAACCCCGTAACTCCAACAACCCCTAACTCAAAAATTTAAATAAGGAAAGGAACTCGAATGACTCTTCATTTAAAGCGTCTTTAAATTTTCTATCCGACAGCATGGCCAAAAATAGATTTATCCAATTCTTTTTCGTCTTCTTTAAAAACAACCCTTTAGATTAACTAAGGTGGGAGACTAGGTTCTTAAAAAAACGCTCGGGCAGATCGATTTTTGATTTTTAAAAGACAACTTTAAATTTCAAACTTGACTTTGACACATCAACCCCCTAGCTCCAGCAACCCTTAACTCAAGAATTTGAATAGGGGAAGGAGGTCGAATGACCCCTTATTTAAAGCGTCTTTTAATTCTCTATGCAACAGCATAGCTGAAAATAGTTTTTTCCAATGTTTTTTCGTCTGTATTAACAACAACCCTCTAGATTAACTAAGGTGGGGAGACTAAGTTATTAAAAAAACACTCAGACAGGTCGATTCTTGATTTTTAGGAGACAACTTTAAATATCAAACTTGAAATTGACACACCATCCCTCTAGATCTAGCAACCCCTAATTCAAGAGAAGGGCGTCAAACGACCTGTCATTTAAAAAGTCTTTTAATGCTCTATACGACAGCAAGGCCAAAATTAGTTTTATTAATTTTTTTTTGTCCCCATAAAAAACAACCCTCTAGATTACATAAGGTGGGGTGTTGTTTAGAAAATATCCTAAAACACGCAACTTTTGACTTTTTGAACGAAACATTTTGGCGTCAAATTTGATTTTGTCAGGTCAACCTTCTAGCCCCAATAACCCCTAACAAAAACAAAAATCATAGTAAGGTGGTTGAGTAACCCTGATTTTAATGGTCTCTTGATTCTCTACGTGTGTGCATGATTGTTTTTAAGTTTATAAAAATTTTAAAAGTGTAGAAAAATTTAAAACATCAAAATTCAACGTCAGAAGAAATTTTTATTAGTTCAACAAATGCTCAAATTGTGCGCAACCAACTTCCATACAATAATACAAATTCTGCTCTAAACGTTTCCTTACATTTTGGAAGATCTATGGCGTAATTTAGCGGCATTCTTCAATATTGCGTCGACGAAATTTTTCCAGAGACCCTGGTTCCCTTGCGTAAATTTTAGTTTCTTTTTACTGTCGCATAGAAACTTAAAAAACGCTTCAAATTAGGGGTGGCTATTTTCCATATTTAAATTCTTGAGTTAGGGCACTAGTTTCTAAGTTAGGGTTTGTTGGAGCTAGGGGGTTTATCTGTTAATGTCAAGTTTCACGTCAAATCTTAAAAAAAAATTAAAAATACAAAAGCATGAATATAATTAATTACGAAATTTAGTAGTAAAGTTTTTGATCTGTTAATAAATAATCCTGTGTTTTGAGTTTCTTAAAAGTGTAATTTTCGGTAAATACTTTTTAGAAGGGCAGATTATGGTGTATTGATTTTAATACTCATCAATGGGTATCTTGCTAAGTACTTTATTAAAATAATTATAATTTTTAAATTGTAGGTTTAATATAAATGTTCATCAATTCTTTGTCATAAGAAACGTTAGATGTAGTGTTCGTTTTGTTTTCTAATGTTTTGTACGTACAAAATTACCAGAAAGGATGAAGGTAAACACTGAAAAAAGTAAAGGTAAAAGTCAGAAAGTTTAAAAATACAAAACTAAAAATACATTTTTTTAATATTAAATTTGTATTTACATTTATCAATAATGTAGCAAATTTTCTTTGTGGACAATGTTTACGTCTAGCAACTTTAAAGAAGTAACTACTTTTTAGGATGCGGCTGTCAATTTCTAAAATTCTACAACTTGTTTCTGATGTTTTCTATTTTAGTATTTGATAAAAAATCTTTGTTAATTTACATTAAAAATCTATAGAATGCGCAAGAAAAGTCAAATGTAACTGTAAATAATATACATTTGGTTAGGTTTTCCAATATGGTAGTATCATTTTATAATAAAAATATAATTTTGATTGTTAAATTTAAAGTTATTTTTTACATTGAAAAAAAAATGTTAAATTTCAAAAATCTTAAAAAAATGACATTTTTTGTTTACAACACTTATATACCAATTTAATAACAAAAAACAACAAAAAAGATAAATCACAATCATGATAAAGCAAAGGAAAACCGTATAACAAAAACCAAATAAGAAAATGGGTCAGAAATCAATACAACTTATAGAACCTGGCATCTTTAATCAGATATCCATGCAACTAAAAAATATTATAACAGTGAAACAATTAGCAAACAAGATTAAAAAGTGAATGTTTTAAGAAAGAACTGGAATTCTAAAACCTGGAAGTACTTAAGCTAGTGTCTAGTTCTAGGGACATTGTTATGAATTTGGCTAGCCACCTGTGTTTAAGATGAAAAGAACAGAGAAAAAAACTAAACAATTTCGACTATAAACTAAGTGAAAATTATTAAACCTCAAAATAAATTTAATGAGATGACACATTTCAAAAGACAATTTTTTATAGTACTAAATATTACGATCTTTTATTTATTTTTTAATTCATTTAATCATATGCAACAGCACCACAGTTACCGTAACAACAGTTTAAGTTATAGAAAGTAAGTAATAAACGACGCGCGTTTATGTATGCTGCAGAAACAGAAAAAAACTCAATTAGAATCAATCTTGCAGAAAATACAAATTAAAAGCAAAAAAACAGTTGTTTGAACGGATGAATCACAATTTAAAGTTTTTGAAAGCAAACGTCGTACATTTCAGTTTATCAACAACTAATAAAAATATTGGAAAAAAAATAAAAACTATAAAATATGGAAATGATAGTACTATGATTTAGGGTTGTTTTTAAGTGCAGTAAAAATTTCATAAAATAGCTAACAAAATGACTAGTAAAACAATTACTTACTACTTTAAACTTACTTAAAAAATACTCTTCTTAACGCTTTATAATACTTTAAACAACAAAAAATTGTTTATTTTTTGTTTAATAAGTTTTTGTTCTAATATATTTTATTTACAAAAAACCAATATTCAAATACAAGAAACTTAAAATAGAAAATAATATACAAGTTAAAGTTCCTACGCTAAAATAAGCATAAATTATTGCTTATGAAAAACTAATTAAAACAAATCTTGAACATTTAATATTAATTAATCTTTGTAAAATTATATTTTTTAAATTTAGAAATAATTTTGATACATATACAGTATAAAAACTATCTAAAATATTTTAATTGATTATTTTGTTAATAAATATCAAATAGTATAGTGTTTTAAGTTAAATAATTAAACAAAAACATAACTGATATCAAAAAGCATTATCAAGTTTTTATTAAATCAAAATGAGTTACGCAAGTTATATTTTAGTACATTTATTTTGTTACGATATCGCACTGTTCAACAATGTTGCCGCTAAAAATGGTGCCACAATCTACAACAATTATCGGGGTGCCATATAGTCAATACGTCAAAATTATAGACACCTGTATATCGCACAACGCCCTCTGTCTTATTATGAATGAACCAAACTGTATAAATCTGACCACCAATTGACAAAATGGCTCCCAAGCAATTTTTTGCGTACGAGCTTAAAAAGTGTTGATAAGCTCTAGAAAAATTTTTAATGTAAAAGTACTGTGGCTCCCAAACTTGGGTGCCTCTTTGTATTTTTGGGTGCCACAATAACAATGAATACCCAATTATGGTGCCACGATGACAATTTTTATGTATATATATATATATATATATATATATATATATATAAATCACGATTTGACATGGGAAGAAAGAAGAGTGCAAAGTTAAATAATGAACATAGCGGTGGAAAAAAGAGCGGAAGGGAAGAGAGTATGGGTAGGATACAGAAAAATGGAGATAGATGGAGGAAGATACATATGGAACGACAAAAAACTAAAGAGCGAAGGGGGGCGATAAAGAATAGAAGGTTGACAAAATGGCAAAGAAAAGAAATAATGAGTAACGGAAAGGAAAAAAAAAGAAAGAGAAAAGTAAGGAAGAAGCACAGGGGGAGATGAGTGAGTTGAGAGTATTGTTTTGGAATGTAGCGGGAATAAAAAACAGAGAACAGGATTTTTGGAAGTACATCAGGTAACAGAACGTAATGGGATTACAGGAGACATGGATGGAAGAAAAATAATGGGAGTAGTGGGAAAAAGAGCTGCCGGAGGAATTTGAGCGAGTGGTGCAACATGCAGAAAGAGAGAAGAGTAAAGGGAGAGCAAAGGGGGGTATAATAACGGGAATAAGAAAAGAATGCTTCAGTCAGGAAAAAAAAGAAAGTGCAACAGAAAAGAGAAATTGTAGAAAGGAACATACAGTAGGGAAAAACAAAAATAAGAATAGTGACGGTTTATAACAACAGAATGAAAGAGACAAGAAAAAACATAGAAGAGATGATAGAAGAGAGGTTAAATGGACTGATAATATTAGGAGGGGACTTTAACGCAAGAATAAAGAAAGAAGGGGGAATACAACAAAGGAAAAGGACGAAAAAAAAACAAACAAATGGCAAAGTAATAAATAAAGAGGGAGAAAAACTGCTAGAAATGTGCAACAAAAGGGGGTGGAAATAATGAATGAGAACAGAGAAGAAAAAAGAATGGGAAAGTATACGTACATAAGTGAGGCTGGAGAAAAGACGAAGACATTTAAGGTGGGAGAAATGGTAGTCAGACCACCAACTACTAGAATTGGCAATAGATAGAAAAGAATGAGAAGAGAAACAAAATAAGATAACTAATACATAACGAAAAAAATGTGAACAGAAGAGGGTATAAAAAGATACAAAGAGAAAATAAGGAAAACGGTATGGGTACGAAAAGGATTACAAGAGAGTGTGAAGAAAATAAGAGAGATGATGGAGAAAGCAACACAAAAAGTTAGATTTAGAAAGTGGAAAGGCGAAAAAACAGGATGAAAGAAATGGTGAGATAGAGAATGCAAGGAAGCAAAGAAAAATGCAAGAAGAGCAGTAGAAAAAAGGAGGAAAGAAAAAGAAGAATACAAAAACCAGTAAAAATATACAAGAAAACATGCGAGAGAAAGAAGGAAAAAACAAAAAGAAACAAGACGATCAAAACAAAGGAATAAAAACAAGATGTATGGAAGTATCTAAAGAAAGGAAATGAAAAACGACGACAAAGGTAATATAAATAAAAGAATGGTACACATATTTTAGAAACCTGCTGGGATGGAAAGATCAAAATCAAAAAAGAGAAAAAAGAAAAAGAAAAGAAGCAGTAATAAGACGGGAAGAAGGAGATAGAGATAGAATAAACAAAGACGAAGTAACAGAGGCAATAAAAAAGATAAAAAAAAGAAAGGCGACAGGAGAAGATGAGATACAAAGCGAAGACTGGTTATACGGGAAAGGAAATGTACCAAAAATGACGGAAATACTAAAAAAATATAGAATGAAGAAGGATTTCCGGAGAGATGGAGAGAAGGAATAATATGCCCGGTCCATAAAAAAAGAGGCAGAAATAAAGTCAAGAATTGCAGAAGAGTAACATTATTAAGCACAGCATATAAAATATATGCGACAGTGCTACAAGGAAGACTACAGAAGGAAATAGAGAAAAGAAGTTTAGTACCAAACGTACAAACGGAATTCAGAAAGGAAAGAAGAGTGATAGACAACATATATATACTGAAACACTTGGCGAATAGAGAACTAGAAAAAAAAGAAGAGAATGGTGGCACTATTTGTAGATTTAAAAGCCGCTTTTGACAGAGTGAACAAGGAAAAACTGTGGGAATACATGAGGAGAAAAAAATGAATAAAAGATTAATAGAAAAAATGTAGAAAGTGAAGGTATGGTCGTTGACGTATGCGGATGACATAATGTTGGTAGATAAGGAGGAAATGGAAATCCAGGAGATGATGAAAACGCTGGAAAGATACATGAGAATAAAAGAAATGGAAGTAAATACGAAGAAAACAAAAATAATGGTAATTATAAAAGGAGAGGGGGAAAGAAAAAGAGAGGAGTGGAAATGGAAAGATAAGAAAGTGCAGCAGGTGAAGAAATTTACATACCTGGGTTACACGATAAAGCAGGATAATAACGAAGAAGAACACATAAAAAAAAGAGTGAGGAAAGGAAACAGGTTAATAGGATAAGTGTGGAGTGTGGGAGAAAGAGTGTTTGAGATGGACATAGAAAAAAGAAGGCTGCTGTTTGAAAAGTTAATAAAAATTATGGTCATATATGGGGTGGAAAGAGTATAAAAAGGGTAGAAGGGATACAAGAAAAATACTGGGGTAAGTACTCCGACGGGTTTTGCGCTATAGTAAACAATAGCCTAAAAATACCACATAAAAGTGGATGCGGCGATCCTGTTGAAGGGCAAGACGCACTATCGAGCCTATACCCAAAACTAGAACTATATACTATACATTTATGTTGCAAAGACATTCTTTTAATCAAAGTGGATTTTTAAAATATGGATTGGATGCTGGACATCCATTCATTCTGTACGTATGGCAACGGATTCTTTAGCGGTAAAAATTAACTTAGATATAATTAGGACCTCTGCGTCAAAGGATTCTTCCAGAGTAGTCAGTTGGGAAATGTCGGAATTGGCATCATTGTCGTCGTCGTCCCGTCGACGACGTTTGGAGAAACAGCATTCATCCTCCATAATAATAAAAAAATGAAGTTGCGCGCGAAAGCGCGGCTTTCTAGGATTACGACCAGTGACTAGTGCCGACTTAACCTTTTTAGCCGTGCAACAGAAAATGATTGCCGTATAGGTATTATTACTTGAACTTCGTTGCCCACCGTTAACTTGGAGGAAGTAGAGTTCTGGTAAGAAACTCAAACTAATAAAAATCGCAATAAAATAAATAAATATAGCCTGGTCTTTATACCAAGAATTGCAATTTGTTCACAATTTAGAAAATATTTATTACCTAAGCTTTAGCTAAACGTGAAAGATTTATTCGCTATCTGAAGAAAAACCATAATCATAAAGTTAGAAGTGGAAGAAACTTGGTACATAATACAACTGTACGCGCCAGTGTAAAGAACAGAGGAGGAAGAAATGGAGGAATTCTATATGGAACTGCAAAGCACACTAGATAAAACTAAGGAAAGAAACGAGAAGGTCATACTGATGGGAGACTAGAATGCGAGGATAAGATAAATGACGAAAACATAGGAATTGGGTGTGTTTAGGCCATTTGTTCGTTTTAATTAAATACGGGCCTGTGCCAAGTGCGGCCCATGTACCGCTAGGGGATTTTTTTTGGTGTGTGGTTGTTACTGTTAAGACCGATTGGGAGTTAGTCTGTGTTATTATGTTATGTTGTACGTTCGACATTAAAAAATATATACTCAGCATTTAAATGAAGAAGTTTCTTTAATAAAAACAAATACATTCAAGGTTCTTCGAAAACAACGTAAAAATCAAAAGGACGCCGTTAAGCGCGTACATTATGGTACTTCGAACCGTATGACTTCCGGTTTTATGGATGTACAAGTTCAACTTTTGACGACAGTCATCGCACAATCTACAAAACTTCAATGGTGAGTCTCCTTTGTATTCAATTCCTTTGTTCTCATTACTATAACCAGATTTCTCTCTTCTCTATGTTAAAACGACATTTTCATGATTGCTATATGTTTATGTATCCTATTTTTTCGTGAGCTTTGCTTCTGGAATTTTAAGCATCGCGATTATTTGGTTACGGCATACTCTGATCCAACAAGTTGTACGATTGAGTGTTTTTATTCTTACACACTTATTGTTAAATACTTTGGCGTTGTACTAAACCCATTTATATTTACAAAATTCCTAAATTAGTCTATTTTCAAAATGGAATCTCTAAAGCGGCAGCGAGCCTCTATTCAACAAACTCTAAACATTTTTGTGGGATTCGTGTCAAAGGTGGAATCTCAATTTACAATCTCTTCATTGGCTAATCCAGCCAAAACTATATTCAAAATACAAAGAAGATTGACTGCCGCAACTCCTTTATTGTCACAATTTCTGGACATACAAATGCAAATTCAAGCTCAATCTGAAAATGTATCGGATGAGGTTATCGTTCAAGAAGAATTCACAAATTCTTATTATGACTCAATTGCGACAGCAGAATATTTGTAGAGTCAACTTTCTCCTTCAAGAACCGAAGGTATACCTACACCGACTGGTTTAAGTGATCCAAATGGGTTTCCAAACCCAATTAACAGCAATAATTCTATCAAGCTTCCTGTTATCAATCTTCCAAAATTCTCAGGCGAGATTGAATCAGAAGAATACAGAGACTTGTACAAAAGTCTTATTCATGAAAATGATTCAATTACTTCCATACAAAAGTTTCATTATCTACGTGCCTCCTTAAGTTGTGACGCGTTGCTTACAACAAAATCTTTAGAATTTTCGGGTGAGAATTATCCATTGGCTTAGGATACTCTTTGTGAGCGTTATAATAACTCTCGAATGTTGGTTTACAACCATATAAAGGCACTTTTAAATCTTGAATCTCTCAACCAAGAATCTGGGAAGAAAATTTGTCACCTTCATGACATGTTATTCAAGCATGTCAATGCACTGAAGTCGATTTCAGAAACGGAAGATCTGTTTGATACACTCATAATTCACTTGAGGGCTGTCAAACTCGACTCTCACACAGCAAGAGAGTGGGAAATACTCAAAAATAACAAGACAGCTATTCTACCCACACTTGAGGATTTTAAAGGATTTCTAAAGAGTACCGCAGATTTACTTTATCGGAAAAATCTTTTTATATGCCCCATCATGGCGTGTTGAAAGAAAACAGTTTAAGCACAAAATTGCGTGTTGTGTTTGATGGCTCTGTTCAATCCATGACTGGCTATTCCTTAAACGACTTACAAATGGTCGGACCTGTGATACAACAGGACTTTTTCTCCATCTTGATTCGGTTCACAAAATTTGCCTATGCTAAATCTGCGGATATTGAAAAAATGTATCGGCAGGTGCTCATTGATCCTCTACAAAGGCCGTTACAACGCATTCTTTGGCGTCCATCGCCGCAATTTTCTCTTGTTACATACAATCTTAATACTGTAACATATGGTACAGCCTCAGCTTCCTTCTTGGCCACTCGTAGCCTACTTCAACTTGCAATCGACTGCAGGGATTCTCTTCCCGAAATTTCTAAGGTAATTAAAGAAGATTTCTACGTGGACGATCTTTTAACTGGTTCGGATTCATTAGATTCTGCTAGAGACTTATGTCGGAGCATTCAAGCTGTGTGCATGCAAGGTGGTTTTAAATTATGTAAATGGATCGCCAACGATCCTCAAGTATTAGACTACATCAATGTGGTTGATATTCATCCAGGTTTACGTGAATTTGGCTCCCACGAAAATGCCCACACTTTAGGTTTGTTGTGGCAATTCCAAACTGATGATCTCATGTTTTCAATTTCGGTTCCGTCCTTTACAGCTGTGACTAAGCGATCCATACTTTCAAGTATTGCTCAAATCTTTGATCCTTTTGGATTGTTGGCTCCTTGTACAATTTTAGGCAAGATGCTGATTCAGCAGCTATGGTTGGAGAGACTTTCTTGGGACGATCTCGTTCCAAAGCACATCCTTGATAAATAGAATTTGTTTTGTCATGAGCTTCCAGTCCTTAATGATTGTCGTATTCCACGACATGCTGTGTGTCCAAATTCGATTTCTGTGGAATTGCATGGTTTTTCCGACGCGTCGATGCAGGGATATGGTGCATGCATTTATTTAAGGTCTGTTAAGAGCAGTGGCGCGGTTCGTGTTAGTATATTGTGTGCGAAGTCCAAGGTTTTGCCTCTGAAACTGCTCACGATTCCTAAGTTGGAGATTTGCGTTGCAACCTTGCTTTCTAAACTTTTCGTTTGCGTCCACAAGGCGCTGAATATTCAATTCATGCGATCTGTTTTATGGACTGACTCTACCATAGTACTTGGTTGGTTGAGTACTCCTCCCAATCTCACAAAAACATTTGTTTGCAATTGAATTGCTGATATTCAGGAACTAACTTCTAGTTGTCTTTGGCGTCATGTTCCGAGTAAATCCAACCCCGCGGACTTGCTCTCTAGAGGTATTCTTCCACGTCAACTAGTCGATTCTCCTAATGGTGGAACGGGCCTCAATGGTTGCAGGACGATGAATCCAAATGGCCTTACGTAAATTCTTCAATTACGTCAACGCTTCCAGAGCTAAAGGGGCAAATTACTTGTCATCATACGACTTAAGTCTTGTAACGATCCTTTTCCCATATCAAATTTTTCAAATTTCAATAGGCTAATAGCTGTGGCTGTGTTTAGATTGTAAACTTATTTTATTAAAACTTTATTGTTACGCTACTGATGGTGGCAGGGATTTCAACCAACATCCCTCTTTGTAAAATCAGTCATCATGTAACCACATGATGAAACGAATGTTCGTTCGATAAATTTTATTCGTTCTTATTACTTTGTGTTTTATTTATATCGTTCTATGTAATTAACAAAATAAAGAACTACAGTTCACTAAAATTAACTGGCTGCTTATTGCTTGCGTTTTATCAACAACTGTCGCATCTCGCTCTCTTCAAGACGATATGGTCTTCTGTCTTGCGAAGAGTTGCAAGTTTCTATGAACAAAATCATAAAAATATCGCAAAATGAATCTTTCGCAGATGAGCTTAAAGCTTTCAATTATTCTCGGGATCCTAAGCCCTCAGTAACTATCGGTAATTTACACCTCTTCTTAGACTCATCTAGTGGTATTATTCGTGTGGAAGGTAGGCTACATAATTCAAATTATGACTTTAACAAGATTCACCCTGCGATAATTCTCTCGAATCTCATTATGAGATCCACACATTTACAACATCATCACCCCGGACCTCAATTACTTCTTGGCATTATCCGTAAACAGTATTGGATCATTAATGGTCGCAATTTAGCTAGGAAGATAGTTCACGCTTGTATCAGGTGTTTTAGATTCTCAGCTAAAACTACCAATCCTATCATGGGATCTCTCCCAGCGTCACGCATTCAACCTGGACTCCCATTTAGTAATGTAGGGGTAGATTACGCAGGTCCATTTACAATTAAAGACCGTAAGGGTTGGGGCTGTAAAACGTCCAAATCCTACTTGTGCTTATTCGTCTGCTTTGTCACAAAGGCAGTTCATCTTGAATTAATCACCACCTTATCTACAGAATCCTTTTTAATGAGTTTACGGAGATTCGTTGCTCGCAGAGGTAAACCGGCAAGCATGCATTCTGACAACGGCGCCAATTTTGTTGGAGGAAATTCTGCCTTGAGAGAACTCGGTGAATTTCTCACCGCGCAAAATACATCAATTTTAGAAGCAAGCGCTCGCGAAGGAATTGCGTGGCATTTTATCCCTCCTCACTCTCCACATTTCGGCGGTCTGTAGGAAGCCGGTGTCCGTTCAGTCAAGCATCATCTTAAGAGAGTTGCCGGCAACTTGATTTTAACATATGAGGAATTATCCACCCTCCTATGTCAGATAGAAGCCCTCTTGAATTCCCGTCCGTTGACTCCGTTATCTCCTGACCCGAATGATTTAAGCCCTTTAACACCTGCCCACTTCCTTATTAGACGCACTTTGACGTCTGTACCTGAGGATGACCTGCACTACAATTCCTACTTCACGACTCTCGACATTTCAAGCTGTGCAAGCCGTACAGCAGCATTTTTGGGAAAGATGGAACAAAGAATACGTATCTGAGCTCCAGTGCAGAACCAAATGGCAGTCAAGCAAGTCCCAACTGCAAATCGACACTCTTGTACTGATTAAGGATGATAATCAACCTCCCTTTCATTGGAAATTGGAAATAATCGTCAAATTACACCCAGGGGCCGACGGAGTCGCTCGTGTGGCCTCCATAACGACTACAGGCGGTGTTATTCGTCGTTCCTATTCAAAAATGTGTCCATTACTTTTGGACATTTAGTGATGTTTGTACTTGGCTTCGCAGTGTTACTGCAAGTTCAAGTGTTAGAAATTAAGATTTAGCTTAGATACACAATCTATGTAATTATATTCTTTAAGTTTGATGTTATTGAAAGCTTAGTCTTTCAAGGCCGGGGGCATATTTAGGCCTATTTGTTTGTTTTAATTAAGTACGGGCCTATGCCAAGTGCGGCCCATGTACTGCTTGGGGATTTTTTTTTGGGTGTGGTTGTTACTGTTAAGACCGATTTGGAGTTAGTCTGTCATTATTATTATTATGTTGTTGTAACGTTCGACATTAAAAAATATATATACTCAGCATTTAAATGAAGAAGTTTCTTTAATAAAAACAAATACATTCAAGGTCCTTCGAAAACAACGTAAAAATCAAAAGGACGCCGTTAAGCGCGTACAGGGTGCATGAGTATATTGGGAGAAAAAACAAAAAATAAAAATTCAGAAAGGATGATGAATATACAATTATAACGGAAGAAAAAGAAGAAAAAAGCATAATAGACTACATAGTATATACAAAAGAAATGAAACAAAAAATAAAAGAAATTAAGACGGAGAATAGAGCAAAAATGGGGACACGTCATATGCTAGTAACAGCAGAACTGAAATGGAGAAAAATGGCAACTCTATTTTTTTATAGAGGAAAATAATTAAACTAGAATAGCAATAAAAATACTAAAGTATAAATATCTGAAAGAAAGGTACTAAGAAGAAACAGATAATAAATTTAAAGAAATAGAGAGAGAGAGAGAGAACTGTTGATCGAATCTAAAAGACCGATGAAGTAAATTTAAAGATACAATACTACAAGTAACAGAAGACATACGCGGAAGATCAAAAGTCAAGAAACATAACAACAGAACAAATTATTGCAATGCAGAAATACAGGAAGAAGCTCAAAGAAAGAATCAAGCACGGAAACAATAAAACAACACAAAGTTGGAACAAGAATTGACAAGGGAAGGAAAAAAAAAATGCTTTCCATTTATTATTATCTTTAGAGATAAAATGGAGCAAAGTTACAAAGTAAATAATAGAAAATTTTGTAGTAATATAATAACTTTAAAATTATAAAAACTTAGAAGGAACATTATAAAGATAAATACGATAAACAACAAGAGGTAGAGCAATACAGACGAGGAGGATGGACAAACAATATGAAATAGAGAACAACAATATCTAAACAAAAGAAATAAACATAGATGATATAGAAAAGGGACTAAGAAAATCTGAATAAAAAAGGCGAGCGGTGCACATAATATATGTAAGTTTTATTTGGATTATCAAATAATATGTTTTTAAAAAGATTAATTTTTATTTAAACAACAATTTTATCTACGTTGTTACATTAGTAGCAAAAACTAGTCCCTCGTATTTATAAACTATGTTATCTAAAGAAAGAAGTTATATTATCTCTTGCGACGTCTGCAAGTCCTTGAATATAACTTGTAGATCCAGAAAAGTAATGAAGAAAGCATGGAGGACAAACATGATACCGAAAGAGTGGGAAGAAACTTTGATAGTATCAATTTACAAAAAAAAGATAAATTTGTGAGCGATAATTATAGAGATATATGCTTGTCATCAGTAGCATTATGCAAAGTAATTCTTCTTTTTATTCACTGTGATAAAATAAATATACTAGTTTTTACTAACTGTGTTTTGTCATTTGTTCTATCTCAGCTTAGGATAGATTTAAACGATATCTATCAACCTAATATCTTTCACCGTTTTGGCGACTTTATAATTTAGCACATCGAAACTGACGATCCAATCACCAAATCAACTAAGTTAGTCGTCGTTATTAAGGTTACGAGAAAATTGGGGTACCACTATTTGTCAGCGCAAATAAGTACCTAATAAATTTTGAAAATATAAACTAGCACCTAAGATAACCGTTTCATTCTATTTATTTTAAATTACACTTCTGATTTACATTTATTTTACAGTGTTGTTTGTTCCGTCATAACAATTGTTTACATATTAAGACAACAAATTACACATTACTAAAATAAGAACTTCTTTTGAGTTTGAACCGTATTAAAGTTGTAACCGAAGTTGCCAGCGTTTCGAGCACTTCATCAGGTCGCAATTGAAATTGAAGAACTGTAATAAACAACAAAAATTTAATTAAGAAAAAAAAAGTTAAATTTGAAGAAACAAACGACAATCTAACAAAGAAACGCTACAAAATGAAGAATTATCTTCAGGGTTAGTTGAGCGCGACTCAAAAAAGAATATTTAAGGTACGATACCAACGTTACAACATAGAGATTTTACAGATAGTATCTCATTGGTATTTTTATTTAAAAAGTAGTATATGTACATCAGAAAAAGAGTCTAGGAAAACGAAAAAGTCTATATTTAGGTCAAACCTGTTATTATACACAGTTGTGCAAAATATAAATATTGGACAATATTTTCTATAAGTACGATGAAAACGTGTTGGTGAAACATTTGGTAAGAATTCAAAGATATTATACACCGTTGTGTTTAAACTTTGAACAGTACTACAACACAGGTCGTGAAAGTATACTCTTTTTGATACCTTTCCGTTTTATGGTGCCCACTAAAAACTCTCCAGCAAATGCGACAAAAGCGACAAGAATCCCAATAATCCAAAACACAAATACTGGATAAAGATCTTTTAAACACAATGGTTTATTTACAGTAGTTAAAAATGTGCGATTTGAATTCATGTCGTAATACTGTGTACCATGATAATCGACTAAACCGGATTCGATAAGCCTGGTAACAATGTCGTCAACAGTAATTGAAAAATACGAAAAAGCTTGAGTTATGAATACAAACTTAAAAATTCCAAAATAAGAATTATCGATAAAATAATAATATTTTTTATCATAATATTTTGTAAACTGTTCAAAAAAATTTTGATTAATAACAATCGAGTAATTGATCTGTGACATTTCGGATTCGAGAAGATTGCGGTAGTCTTCAAAACGGTAGCGTCTGAACTTGATTTGGAATTTAGTATTGTTATTATTGCAATGAACCAATCCCGTTTCTGGAATTATTACCGAAATGTTAGATTCTGATAGCTCTTGTAATGTTCGTATTTGACGTTCATATTGTGGAATCGTTAGCAACGTCACAAGTTTACCAGTAAACACAGCTTGAATGTGAATTGAGTAGATTGAATAAGAAAAAAACAGAAGTTTCAAAACCGGATATAATTGTTTTATGTGTGCTGATCCCAATATGGTTATTGAAAATACTTTTAAAAAGTAGTACGACAAACTACGTTGGTTACCAAAGTATTCGTACTTTTCTATTAGCCACCATAGTAGCGAAGTGAGGACAAATGCGACTAATATTAGAATCCAAACGGTGCGTTTAAATACTAGTTTCAAAGTTTCCATGGATGGAACCTTTTTCGGAGCAGGAACTATCCACACGTAATTCTCGGCATCGTATATAGGACTACACGAAGCAACATTACATTGACTAAACGGTGTCGTACGTATTAGAAACGTTTCTTGGTAAGTCAAAGGATCATCTAAATCTCCCATGTTTAAAGTCATGTTTAAATGTTCACTGATTGTTTCAATTATAAACATAGTTACAAATCCCGTTTTGCTCATATTTTTGCTCAAATCGTAACTTCTCAGAAAACCGAACGTTAAAGTACAATTGTGGTGTTTCCTTAAAATGTTTGGAAATTTTAATTGTTTGCTGTTATTACAAGTGTGCGTAATTATTAAATTGGATTCCGTTTCACACTGATTTGGTGGAGCTAGAGGATCACTCATCATAAGTTTTATCGAATCATGTTCGTATGTTAATATAACCACGTCAAGAATTCCATTCATCCACCATAGTTTAAATATGTCGCCCAACATTTTTTGTTCAAAAATCGGTGTAATAAACAAAATTTTTTTCAGCGGGGTTTTATTTGCTTTCCAGAGTGTACTAACACGCAGCTTACGTAAGATAAAATACAAAGTGCTGTAATTTTCCGAATAAATCACAAAGTTTTGCTTGTGCCCAATCGACTTGTTCAAAATTGTGCTTTGTTTGCTGATATCAAGAATCATGCTAGGATTAGTAATATAATCGGGAAAAACATAATAAGCATCGTCATATATAAACAGTAAAGTATCGTCGTCATCAAAAATGTGGTCAATTATTTGTTGCGCACAACTTTTAACACTTTCAACGTAATCTTCTTTCTTTGGGATAAAACCCACAATTAACGAAAAATAAATAATATTCAAAAAAAACATTCTGAATATTATCATATATTACAACATTGGCAACGTATTAAACTATTCTACGACGCGACGTATTGTCAGCATTTTATTCATTTACTAATCGATAAAAACAAATTATTTAAAGTAATAGTAAACAAAGCAAAGTAAGCATTAGATTAAGTACCAAAAAACGTAAAACATTGGAAAATAGAACGATACTTACATATTGAACTAACTAATTAGTTAAAATTATAAAAATGATTTTTCCTACTCTAAGTAATTTTTACTTTTCTATAAGGAAAGTATAGCGATCGCAATTTTTTTTTAAAATTTGTATTGCATAATTTTACGTTTCAAAATCTCCTGAATCAGAAAAATGTAATTTTGACAAAAAAAACTGCTGTGGTCACATTTTTTTAATTGAAACAACCCCACTATAATATAATCCACAATGAGTTGTTAAAAAAAACCGTTTTGCAAGGTTAAGGTGCCTATGCCGATCGGCTTTACCGATCGGCTTTGCATTACAAATATGTACGTGTTGTTCGGCATGATCCCAAAGCCGCGAGGCCAATGATTATGTATCCGATTCGTGGCGGTCTCGATCAAAGGAAGCCGATCGGCATTTTCGTGTGTGGACGGCAATTGAAACCGAACGGCATCGACGCATGGCAGTTTGTTGAGATGTGTAGTTTGAAAATAGAGTGGAATGACGTAAATGTTTTAAGATTAATTGAACTTTACCGTGAAAGGGAAATATTGTGGAACTGCAAATTAAAGGAGTATAAAAATAAAAACAAACGGCATGACGCTCTTCTGGAAGTTGCAGTTTCATTTGGAGTAAGCAAAGAAGAGGTTGATAAAAAAATTAGATACCTGCTTAGTCATTTTGCACGGGAGATAAAAAAGGAAAACGACCCTAACAAAAGTGGAAACGGGAGTGACGAACGATACAAAAGCAAATGGTTTGCCTTCAAAAATTTGCTTTTTTTACGCGACAGAAACAAACCCAAAGGATCTACAGATACTGAGGTAAGTTCAATTAATCTCATTTATTTGATATACTTCATAACGAGGAAATAAAGCACAAAACCTACCAAATTTTTGTAGTAAGACGAATTTAGATAGGGTTTTTTGAATTCCCTTCCAAAATTCAATAGGAAACTTTGTACCTACTTTTGATCATTTTTTTTTTGAAATTACATTTGTGCAGTGGAAAATGCATCTTGAAGAATGCATTTTTATAGAAAAAATTCACAACTTTATTATAAAATTCTAGTGTCTACTCAATTTTTGTTTACCGTGGTTTTCCAGGTTTCTGATCCCGAATATGACTTCCAAATTGGCTCACTGCCCACCTGCAGCTCAAGATGGCTGAGCAACGTCATCTCCGAAGCTATTTCTGAAATTCACTTTCGAATGATTCTAGACATCTCATCTGGGTTTTTTTTGGGTTGCCTTTTCTAAATCAGATATCGGCAACTTTCCCCCGCGTACCTGGTGCCCCGCATCCGGACATCAACGTCATCCTCTGGAGTTTGCCTGAAGTTTCTAGTCTATAAGGAACCGAACATTGTTGCGGGGTTTTTTTGGGTCGCTCAGATCCAATCTGGCACCGGATCTAACGGATACCTGGTGCACCACACTGAGGCATCAACGTCATCCTCTTGAGTTTCACTGAAAGTTCAAAATAGTGAACCGAACATAATCTGAGAGATCCAAAATACCCAGGAAACAATTTTTGGTTCCCTATAGGCTTCAAACTTCAGTGAAACTTCAGAAGATGACTTTTATTTCTTCGTCTATTAGTTGTGAGCATTAAGGCGGCTTTGTAGCAACTACTTTATACCAACGTTATGTAAAACATGGGTTTGATCGAGTAGATTTTGTTATTATGAAAATTAGGCAGATTAATGTCGGTATTGGGAATTTAATGTCATTACTTTTGGATGCAAAGTAGTTAAAATTTTGAATCGTGTTAAATAAATACCTAACCTAACCCAATAAAGTTAAGTACCTAAATAAAAATCAAACGATGATAATTCAGCAGAATATTTATTATACATATAGCAAATCACAACGTGGTTAATTACCCTGTACATTTGTATTATATTATTCAAATTATTGTTTGTATTGAAAATTTATTGCTCCATTTGGGGTTAAGATATATTCCGCAAATTCAGTCCTCACTTCTTCATTCTTCGTGCAACTCAAGGCATATTTTGCAATTGGGATGAGTCTAGTCTCCATAGTCCCGGGCTAACCCGTCCACTGTCGTTGCATTTAGAATCAAAAGTTCCTAGGGGATTATAGACAGATAGAGATGTTTTTCTTAGGTAATTATGTAAGTAAAGTAGACTTAATGTTACTTTCACTGCTGTTCCTGGCTCTAATAACATTGGTTTTCGAAGTACACGAAAAACAGAAAATAAAGTCCCGAAAATATTTTCCACTACTCTGCGGCCCCTACTCAAGCGATAGTTAAAAATTCTATTTTGAGATCCCTTATAATGCGTTCCAGAAAATGGTTTCATTATGTTTACTGATAAAGGAAAAGCTTCATCACTCAAAAACACGTATGGTACTGCCATATTTCTTCCTGGCAGTGCATTTGATCGGGGAATAGACATTGTGTTTGTAACGTGCACATTTTTTACGATTGAATACGTCTGTTTTTAATTAACATTTTTGTATTCACTGTTTATGTAAATTCTTTTGCGCAATGCATTTGACGCTTCGCACATGCGTTTTTGAGCCTTCTTCTTAAGTACGAAGTCATCCTCCGACATCCTAGGTTTCGCAATGAGGCGAAGCGGACATTTTTTGTGTGCTGCAAAAAGTGGAATTACCACTTATTGAATTTGTGTTTGTGAATTTTTGCTTAATGGGGCAAATTATTTAAGCCTGCGTTTCGTTGCAGCGTCTGCGTTTTGTGGTATTATCTGCGTTTGTTGAATTTACGAAATTTATAAAGATAAACCCGTTAATTCGAAGGGTTGTTTTTTATATGGTTCTTGGTTTCAAATCTACGAAAAAGAATTAAGTATACGATTTACGTCATTTCAATGAGTCGTATGATGACCACGCCTAAATAGCAAGTTGCGCAATAATTTTTTTGATACGTCTGAACTGGAAATTTTTGCTTTTGATATACGACTACGCTTTCTGATTTGTTCGATGCTTTTTGATTTTGTGTACGTGTGAATTCGTTTATTGTTACGAAAATTTCGTTTGGATACGTACGCCTTTTTACGATTTTGATGTTTGAAATGCGATATTAAGATATGGTTTACGCTGCACGTTTGATGTTAGTCACAACGTCGCTTTTACGAAGAATTTCCGTTACGAATTATGATTTTTATGAGTAAAAATCGATAATTATTCATGTGTTACGTCTGATAAAATTTGAGTTGGATGTTGCGAATGAAGTTATCATACGCTACGTTTGTTTTACGATGTTCTGGTTAATCGATCTGTACGAATATTAGATCAATCAGGATAAATACGGAAAATTTGAAAATTTAAATATGCATTTCAAGAATTTCGTAATGTTGTGTCATCGCATGAATTAGATGAGAAACACGTAATCGACCCCACCAATTCAACTTGTGCATTAAAGTTTGAAATCAGGTAACTTTGATTTTATACTTAACCTTCGAAACTGTCAAAATATGTATTTATTTTTTTTGTTATTATGTTAGTGTAAATCTTTTGGTTTCAATATTTAACCATTTTAATATAAAAAAATATTGTGGCGTCCAATTTATAAAACTTTTGTGTTTATCAAATTAAAAATTTTAATCTTAAGTAACGTAAGAATTCCCACGACTCTAATTAAATAAATCTGAAAATTTCTCATTGCTCTTATGTAGTTCGTTTTTAATGTGTGTTTTGAATAAATATTTTTGTGAGCTGGCTGGTGCAATTAATTCATTTATTGGTTATGCGTTTATGTTTTGTATTATGTTACAAATGACAATGTTAAAGTTTATGCGTTATATGTTTATGTTATCTTTTAAATGTTTCTTGAAAGTTGTGTCATTAAAAACACCCCCGTCCGATATGTGTCTTTGACAACCCACGTTAGCGTAAATGAAGTTATAATTTGCGTGTACGACGGCAAACAAGACGATACTAAAAAATGATTTGTAGTTATAGAATTCTGACCCAGAATTAATAGGAGCTTGTAAAGTAATGTGTTTGCCATCCATAAAGCCTAAACAATGTGGAAAATTCAATTTATCTTCATACTGTTTAGCTATTACTTTCCACTCTTCCGCTGATTCTGGCATCTGTAACAAAGTGATTGTTTTCAGGATAATGGCACGGTCGATATTGAAAATAAAGAGGCAACTGAAGAGCTAAGGGAAGATCAAGTGGGTACAAATCGCCCGGCGATTCTCACCCAAGGGGCACAAGTTGGCACCACCGCTCGGTCCTTACCCAAGGGGCATACATCCAGGGGACGTCAGCAGAATATGCCTGTTGTAAACGAGGCCATTAACCTAATGAAATCGATATAATCGAAGAAAATGCAGGATCGGGATGAGTTCTCTGCATTTGGTGAGCAGGTGGCCATGAAAATGAGAAAATTACCTTCACCGCATGCAAAATTTGCTGTTCAGAATGTAATAAACAGTATTTTATTTGAAGCAGAAATGGGACGTTTTGACAATCCACCACCTCCAGTTTTTCATCACAATTCGACTGCAATATACAATACGAATCTTCCACTAAATATCCCACCTCAGTTCCCGCCATACTGCTCGCCGTCACCGCCTATACCTGCTTAAACTAATTGTTTGGGAGGTACCACTTACGTATATTCAACGTCTCCAAGTGTGCAATCTGAACAATCATATGGGAATGAACGGCCAAGTTCTTCACATTCACAGCACAGGGAGGTTGAAGTGGGCTCTGGGGCTGACATCGATTACGAGAGAATTCTTTGTTCGTTAGATTAATATTTGTTTATAATAAATTTACTTGTGAAGAGGTATTTGAGCAATCTAGCTGGCCAAAAGTACCAGATAAACCAAAAACATTTTAACCGTTTTTAAATAACTTTTATATTGATCAATATCAAGTTTATGTTTTCCGGCGTTTTATCCATGTTCGTCAGTGCAATGCCTCCTAATCTCAATATCTCCTCACAAGTAGATATGTTAATTGTGTTTACTTTTAGCTGGAATGGCTGATATGAATGTAGTGTTTTTTTTGCTGATCTTTGGCCCTATGTTGGTCAGCAAAAATTCAAAGGATGTATTTGTCATCCGGAAAAAGTTTCTAAATCCTGCGTCGCTCCTATACTCCAATTTTAGATCATCAACGTCATCCAATATTAAATCTTTAATCAAATCACTGCCACTATATCTATTTCGACTTCGAAGACTTGGACGAACCCAAAATCTTTTCTTTCGACGTTTTGGGATTAGCGCATCAACTATAATTGCAGCTGCAATTGCCACCATTTCGTTATCGACGTCACTCATTTTTGACAGGCTTCGTCTCGCGTACTAACTACAACTGCAGTAGACTTGATGCCATGCGGCCTTTGCTGATCGGTTTTGCCAATCGGTTTTGCCGATCGGCATAGTGCGGATGAGCCTTTAAAAAAAACATAACAATAAATTGTTCATTTTTGAAGCTCGAAGATGTAACTGGATGATGCAATGTACCAAAAAAAGAATTTCCCAATTAAACTTAACCTACCTTAAAATATTTACTAGTTTATCGTCACGATTTTGTTCTAATTTCATCGCTTATGAAAAATAGAATGCAGAAGTTAGCGCTTCATTACAAAGAGTTTTTGAGTATTTAAGTTAGTCTGTGATTCAGTATCAAATTTTCTAAACTTTTCCGTAAGATTTTGTTTAATAAATTGTATGAATTTCGTAAAGCTTACAAAGATTTAATAAATATTAACCAAAATGGCAGTTTGGTCCTTATATGAGCAGAAGTTAAACCTCAGAAGAACTAATTCGAGCAGCACAAGTATTTGAGTCAAACGTTACTTTTAAAAGTCTTTTATTCTCAAGAAAACAAATATTAAACTAATTTTGTAGACTTCCATTTGTGTTTCTCAATATTTAAAATCATACATTAGAGTTGCAGTAAATAATAATTATTTTAATGCTGACAATTTCAACACAACAAATTGGTTCCAATTTTTATTGACGGCTAGGGACTAGCACGATTGCATTTGTATTCATAGGGACAACACCTTTTAATTTAAAATTCCATATCGAGGTTCAAAGATTAAATTATTGGTAGAAAGTGCAATCATTTCTACTGATTCACCTATCATGAATACTCCAATTTAAATTCTCTAACATTTAATAAACATTAATATTTCATAAATGTCAGTACAATACTAGTGTAAAATATTTAAATAAATCCATTGTGAACCAACCGTAACTTTGAGATTTCGTAAAAAGTCGATTGTGTTCTGATTTAGCGTTGAAGTCTCCGACTTTAATTATTACTCCAAAATCGTTTATATTTATTTTAATTAAATAAATTTTAGTGGAAGTTGGTTTTTAATATAATAATTATTGAAATTTAAATTCTTGCACGAATTCTAAGATATTTTATTTGATATGTAAAATTGTAGATTAATGTCTTTTCAAGTTTTTAGATAAAAGTATGTAATATTCTTCTTGTTCTCAAGTTTTTGTAATTATACGATCTTAGGTTGTTTTTGTATTTTTGATCTATTGCTCTTATCCGGAAATACTATCATTAGTAAAGAGCGGACAGTCAGGCAAATGCTTGGAGACTGCCTATTTTGCCTTTTTGTGTAACTTTTTGTCTTTTTTGTCTTTGTAAAGAGTATTATTTTATATTACTTTTTTACATATAAATTTTGAAAAGTTTGTGTAAACAGTGTTGTGATAGGTAGATGACAATAATGCATTACAGAATTTTGCCACTATTTACAAAACCGGAAGGATTTCGGAATGAATCATATTTTATAGGTCTATTCAGTACCTAAGTAAAGCAAACAAATATAGATAATTTTATTTCTGTCCGGTGGGATTCCTTTAATGACACACTAACATCTTGTGATGTCGAAAGAACTTTTTCCTTCTATAAAAATATTTTAAATGATAAAAGGCAACAGCTTCTTGGTCAAAATATTGAAAAATATTTGATTTGTGCTTGGGAAAATAATAGCACTTAATAAACATTGTAAAACAAAAAAATAAAAATATTTGTTTTTTTTATTGCTTTTTTGGCAGGTTTAATATGCCTTTTATGTCACCTTTTTTGGTATTTTTTCTTGCCTTACTATCCGCTCTTTAATCATCAGTAATTTGATATTTTCCTGTTAGCGTTATTTGAACGTTTGGCGTGACGTAAGGCGTTAAATTCATATTCTTCTTTACTGCGTGTCTTTTATACTTTTGTTGTTTCTTCTCTGTGTGTGTATATTGGATTGTGCTGCTAGGTTTCGTTTATCCTTATATTATTTTTTTGCGTTTTTGTTATCTTTTGTTTATTGCTCAGTGTATGTGTAATAAAAAAAAGTAGTGTAGCATACGATATCTCGTCTAACCAAACCCACAAACGTAATTTATAACAAATAAAATAATAATAACAAAAAGAAATTATTGCCAGGGTTGTGACGACCTAGTTTCCTAATGATTTCGAATTTGTTTTTGATTTAATTAATTAAGCATATTCATAAATGCACATTCCATTTGAATTTTGCTAACACATTTATTCCAATTATATCGCACTACATAGGAACTAAGTTTGCTGACATATTGTAATTTGACTATAAACAGTTTAACGCGAATAAACTTATATTGTCAAAATAGCACATGACTCTAATATGGTGACCTCGAAATGATTAAGAACACGACGTGATCAAAAACCCTAAGTGATCACTGCCGTAGTAGCAAAGCTCATGTTGCCAAATTAGCACGTCACAGCAACGTCACTGTTCCGTGTTCCGTCACACAGACGTAGATCTGCAGATGAATCTACGTCTCGTAGGTTCATGGTAAGTGTCGGTGCTCGCAAGTTAAAAGATACAGAACCTGTCCCATTGTAACAATTCCAAATTCAACTGCCCGTTTTGAGCATGTCCAATTAGACACTGTGAGACCGCTTCCTATTTCCGTAAGCAAAGGCTGCTGCCTTGCATGCATCGACATGTTTTCCCGATAGCCATCGAAGCTGACACCGTCGTTAGCACTTTTCACAACGACTGGATCGCACGATTTGGAACGCTTTTGCGCATAACAACAGACCAAGATACACAATTTGATTCTTTGTTATTTAATTAAGATCCACTCTTGCCAAAAGAATGTCGCAGCAACATTCAAATATTTCTGACGCTCTTAAGGGAGTACAAACTGCCTTAAAAACGGTGACACAAGTTGTCATCACCAGCCATTCAACAAGTCACAACTGGTCCTGTTTTTTACGCTCAAGTAGCTTGGTCTGGCAGCGTAGCAGACAGAGTAAAGGTACTTTCCGGCAAATCCGTCGCGCCAGCCGCAAGATCCCCAGTTGTGATTTTCCCAACCCGATGAGTCTAACAGGAAGACATCTGACGAAACCAAAATAATGCTTATAACAGTCTTTAATCCTGCCACTCTCGGTCTAAGACTAGGCCAAGTAACAAAAATGGGAGAAAACTCCGTTTGCTTAGAGTCCGAAAAGACCGACATTTCCAAGATCCCAGCGGATATCCTCGACAAAGCCGACCTTGTTATCAGACCGCAAGGCAAAATATTTCCTAGGATTTCTATCACGAACTTTCTTACCAACTTCTCTCCCGAGCAGGTAAGGCGATCCTTATGTTATGTTGTCATATCGGTTTGTGCGCCTCGATATTGCTTTCCCTTTTAGTAAACCGGTAAAAATTATTATTTTTAACGTATCTTGCTTTCCCTTTAAGATATTAATTTTTTTTCTAAAAAAATTGTCGCAGGCAGTATTCGAATCTAGATTGTATTTGTGAATTCATTTAAAATTACAAATAAAATATCTAATAAACTGTTAACGTTTGAAAATTGTTTTATTTAAAAAAGTTATATAAAATAACTGTTAGAAATTGTTATGTTAAAAATTAGTAGTTCAATTCGCGAGTATAAAAATTTCTCTTCAAGTATAAAATTTGTCTTAAGAATTCCCTACTCTTTCGTCGAAATTGTCAAATTTTAGACAGCATTTTTAACTTCACTTGCTGTAAGACCATCGACGAGCTTTGTACTTTTACGCCCGGTGCAACCTTTACCTTTAGATCGTTTTACGGGAATATGCAATTACATTTGTAAATTTGATTCTGTGCTAATTGTCTGTAGTGGATTTTGGTAACCACTACATATTTACCGTTATCGCTGAAGATAACTAGCAGGTGGCCTAGTTGGAAAACTTCCATGACGTCACGTTATTGATAACGTCATTTCTTATACACCGTCAAGGGTTGGAAACCTTCAAGATTATCCCTCTTTTGGAGATGAACTACGACAAAAACTGGGAAAACCTATTCGGTTAAGTCGAAGAAAAACGCTGCACATTTGCGTTCTTAAATGATTAGATGTTAAAGAGGACCTTTTACTTGTGTTAACATTATATGCTCGTTTATATTAGGTTTAATATTACTTTTTAGGTAACTCAAATACGGAATTAGCTAATTCCCTACTGGATAAAACCTAACTGTGAGTATTACTGTTTCAATTTTTTTTATTTGTGCTTCGGTGGTCATATCGTTTATGACCATACGTGCATGTTAGGTTAACACAATTAATAATGTTTTTGTGCTTCTCAAACTCATATGCAGTGTGCGTTGAGTCTCGAAGACTTAAATTGTTTGTTTGTCTACAATTTTAAAATTTGCGAATATGAATTTAGACGTTATGTTTATGTAAAAGTTTAGACCGACAAAGTCAGCTTGTGGTACGGTGTGTTGCTCACTATTCGATGCAACTTATAATCAATTCAACCCACGTATCTATATTTGCAAAAATTTATATTTATGTACCTTCTTCATCTTCTGTGATAAAAGAAATATATATTCTGTGTTATTACTTCGGTGGTGTTATTTATTCTTTTCCAGCTACGGGTAGAGTTAGACGGTATCTCCCTAATTTAACTTTTCATCGTCTTGGCGCCTTATTTTAGATTTATGTTATAATTTTGCATCACAAAACCTGTGATCATTCTCCAAATAAGCTGTTCTAGCCGTTGCTTTGTTTTGTTACAAGAAGACCAGCGTAACAATTTATTATTGGCTGCCCAACTCGAGGAACCTGATTTTCTCGTAACAAAATGGCGGATACACCTACTTCCGGTTTCTTTAACAAACCTATCTGTTGATAAAACTGAGAAAATATGAAAAGCCAGCTCCATACCAAATTTTAAGTTACTAGAACTTTTGGTTCGAGAGTAATCGTGGGTACATCATAACTCCAGAAAATCAATACTAGCAAAAAAACTTTTTTTCTTGTTGGTAGGTTCGCAGAAAGTGGACAACTGGAAGCAAACATCGTCGTGATTTTAGAATTCACTGTTGCCTCCATACAGTGAAAGGAAATGCTCTCTCCTGATTAGGCGACTTGTTCAGGTGTGGCATTGGAACTAAGAAAAACTGCAACGTTTTGTTCAATGCGTTACTGTTTTTTTAGCGTTGAGAAAAGTTTAATTTTTCTTAGATCCTTATATTGTAAAACAACCACAACAGTGCCATTTTGAGTTGTGCTTGATGCATGAAGAAATTCGTCGAGTAGACTATATTTGAGTTTTCTCCTCTCTCACATTTTTTAAATATAATGTTGTTTAGTTTAGACTCTAGGGCAACCAAACCTCAAGAACACATCGGTTTCTAATACGTCGATTATGGTAGCGGCGATGGTGGATCGGAGCGGGAACGCTTCCACTCAACGGCTGTAGAAGTCGGTTATCACTAAGATCCAGCGCTGGCCTTTGTTAGTCGGCTCGTAAGGACCTATCAAATCTACGGATGCCGCTTCCCACGGCTGCGTAGGTTCGCGGGGTCGGACGGTGGCGGGTTTTTGCAACGACCCTCTCTTTACTGCGGTGCAAACCCAACATGATCGTACGTGAGATTGTACTTAGAAGCGCGTTCGGGACCACCAAAAACGTTCGGTTATGGCTCGGAGGGTTTCGTCCATGCCCGGGTGTCCGGCTGTCGGTCCGCTGTGGTAGTCTACGATTACTCTCTCGCGGAGCTGCAGTGGTACGAAGAGAGTTCGCTTATCGTTGATTACTCGGTACAGGTAACCGGCGATGACCTCATACTGGCGGTGCGTCTCGGGCTCATCGTCTTCGCGGTGGTCTTCGTTCTGAACCTTGTTCCATGACGCGATAATGCGTTGGATTCCATCGTCTGTTTGTTGCCCATCTTGTACCCTTATCGTCAGGTTGGTTGCTTCACCGACGATTTGGTTTAGGGCAGCTGTGTTGCCGGGAGACGGAAGAAGTCGTTCCTCGTCGTCGATCTCAAGTGCAGTCGGTTGAGGGTGTCTAGACAGATGGTCAGGCAGCTTGTTTTCTTTTCCGGGGCAGTGTACCACGTCAAAACTAAATTCCTGTAAAAGGAGAGACCATCGCATTAACTTGCTCTTGGTTTCCTTGCTGCGGTCCAGCCACGTAAGAGCTTTAATGTATGTCGGTGCGTATCGTGAATCGGCGATCTTCTAAGTAGGGGCGATACTTCTTTATCGCCTACACCACAGCTAAGCACTCCTGTTCATTAACATGGTATCGCTTCTCGTGGGGTTTGAGCTTGGCGCTGGCGTAACTGATGATGCGCTTCTTCTCTTGTTCGCCCTGATAGACAACCGCAGCGATGCCCAGCTTGCTTGCGTTGGTCTGCAGCGTAAAGGGCTGACGAAAATCAGGTCGGCTAAGTTGCAAAGTTTGGCTTTTTATTTTATTTGGAATTTTTTTCGAGGAATTACTTCCCTATATTAACTTAAGCGACTACCACTTTCTAAAGACTGTGTTCGAAAAACTCCGTGAGAGAAAACCATACCATCAAAAGTGCAAAGAGGATGCAAACAGATTTAATTACCTTACAAAAGTAATGTTGGTAAACGGCTTTTGATTCTGTGTGAACTGTCAAATTAACAAAATATTTTATTTCATTACTGTCATAAAGGTCTGAATCATAACAGCTGCCTGATAAATTAAAAGAATGATTTTATTCCAACGTAATTTAATACAACTAACACAAAGAAAATAAGTACGATTGTACTTAAAATGTAGTTAAAGCAAAGAACTTTTACACAATCTAAAAATAAACTAACTGCTAAAATATATTTAATTACAATTATATCTTAAAAGAGAAACAAATTACAACTGAAATTTTTACAGAACAAAGAAAATGCCAAATCAACACAAACGCAGAATACGGTTGTTTAAACAACGTAATAATTTCTAAATAAATTAACACAAAACTTTACTTTCTAAAAACGTTAAATAACTTTCTTAAATCAATTTAAAATCAATAAAATAATTCGAAAATACATTAAATAAATAACATAGACGGTGTATTTTCTGCATTTATTATATCAGAACACATCTTCGACGTGAACGTTAGTTTTCAACACAGTTTTAATCAATCACAAGTTTAAAAAAAAATGTTAGCAGTACGATGTCTTAAGCTTAGAAACTGCACCGCTAGCGATTCAAATATATCAGATATTTGATCCTCTTGGATTGCTAAGCCCATGCACAGTAATTGTCAAATTCTTATTGCAACAACTTTGGCTTGAAAAACTTTCATGGGATAATACTATTCCAATTAGAGTATCTAGAAAATGTGTTACTTGCAAAAGATAAAAAAATGACACTTGCCTGAAACAAAGTAACATAAACAAAATTTTGCCGGTGCTCAGTGAAAACGGGGTGGGTTATATTCAAAATTTCGTGATTGTTTTGAAAAACTTGAACGAAAACAAAATCAAAATGTCAAATCAAAGGGCGCCAGGAAGGAGTAAAGCTCAATAGACTTCTGGCCCTTGCCAACCACAAGCCCGCTCCTGAAGCAAACACTCTAAATAAACTTTCCTTGATAGAGTGTATTTCACTAAAATCTGAAATGAATTTAAATTTTACATAACGCGGAGACCGACGGAATTGAAAGCTTGTTTACAATTTAACCATATAACATTTATTTGCACACTCAAAACAAAATAAAACTATTGAAATTAACGCAAGTTAACAAAATTAACAAAACAAAAAAAATGTAATTAAACATAAAGTGAAAACAAAAATAACATTAAAAACAAAAATTAAAGTGAATTGAATAAATGCAAAAAATAACACAAAACCAAAATTTTAAAGAAATAAGACACATAAGAACACTGGTAAATCTTAATTACCTAATGCACGGCCGTGTGCGCATTACATAGAAATTACTTAAATATAAAATGGAATAAATTCATTTATTATAAAAAACAGGATAAAAATTTTAATAATAAATTTTCTGGTTAACGTCAAACAAATTTTTAACACAAAAAAATGTTGTCACATAGTTTCGACAAATACGAACAATAATAATTTATTAATCACATTATCGATGAAATCGTTAATTTGCAACACTCATTTTTCTTAAAAACCAAGGCTCTTAAGACACTTAAACCCGTAAATAAAATTCACAAACTTTAAGTAATCGGTACAAAATAAATACTTTAAATTGTCGTCATCGTAAATCCAGGAAAGAAATTGTGGTTGATCCTGGGTTGCCAGATGTAATCAAGAAGAAACGTTGAAAGGTGTCCCCAGAGTACTATGTAGCACCGGAAGGTTTTTAATAATCGCCACCAAGGCAAAGATATAACCGTGTCGTACCACTCGACGAACAAGGTTCTACACTATGTAAAAAAAAACTGAAAGCGCGTGACATTATCTTAAAAGCCGTAGATTTTACGAATTAAGAGAAACTAAACTCCACTAACCGCACTAAAAATTCACGTTTTTGGTATACTACTTCCGCGGCGTTACTTCCCTACTTATTAAAGCATTTCGACGACTGTTAACCGACTAACTCTTTTTTCTCCACCAAAATCTCTTATATATCTAAACTTATTCGTCTACCATTTTGACAATGGCTGTGTTAAAAACTCCATGAAAGCAAAAAAACAATTTTACCAAGAAGTGCAAGGAGAATGCAAACACATTAAATAATGTCACAAACGTAGTGTTGGGCCACGGTGTTTGTTCCTGCGTAAACTGTCAAATTTAAAAAATATCATATGTCAAGACGGTCATAAAATTTAAACTGTCTAATTAATTAAAATAATGACTTAATTTTCCACGTAATCTAATCGATTAACACAAAGAAACCAAGTACGACTGTACTGAGAATGCACTTAAAACAAATAACTTTTAAACGAACTTAAAATAAATTAGATTAGATTAGTGGTTCTCGCTAAATGAATGTCACAAGTTATTAAGGCTATAGAAATTGTATGTGATGACATATTTTTGTGAACAAATTCTACTATCGTATTAGGATGGTTGCATACTCCTGTCAATTGTCTGAAACCTTTTGTAGGTAATCACATATTTAGAACTTTGAAACTTGTGCCACAAGCAAAATGGCGTCATGTTCCAACAGAAGTAAATCCTGCGGATTTACTGTCGCGCGGTGTTTTACCATCTCAGCTTATAGGTTATAATTTGTGGTAGAATGGCCCATCTTGGTTTGTTTCTAACAGTTTATCATAGCCTTCCATCAAAGAATCTTTTTCGGATCTATCCGAACTAAAAACTGAAAAGGTAGTTTATTTAGTTCAGTGTAATTTTTTTGAAAGATAGTCTTCTTTTACTCGTATACAACGAGTTTTTGCTTATATTTTGCGTTTCAATCATAAGTCTTTAGGTTGCACACCTAAATTGTCTGGTTCTTTTTCACTTACTGAATTACAGAATTCGTTATTATGTCTCGTAAAACTTGTACAAAGGGAATCCTTTGAGCAAGAATTAGATATTTTAAAGGCAAACAAATCATTACCAACAGTAGCAACATTCTTAGTCTTAACCCATATATAGATTCCACCGGGTTATTACAAGTTGGTAGACTTTTAGATAATTCAGAGTTATCTTATTCTGCAAAACACCCTTTATTACTTCATCATAGACATGTTTTCACCCGACTTTTGTTTCAAAGGAAACATATTAAATTTTTTGATGTGGGTCCTCAGATGTTACTTTCTTTGATAAGACAAATGTTTTGGCCCATATTTGGTCGAAGTTTAGCCAAGGAAGTTGTTCGTCAACTCTCAAGTCTATTAACCCCTTAATGGGCAATCTTCCTGTTAATCAGGTGACTCCCTCACCTCCCTTCACTCACGTAGATGTAGATTATGCTGGGCCAATTACTGCAAAAAATGGGAAAGGCTCTAAAACGTATAAATCTTATATATGTCTTTTTGTGTGTTTTTCGAATAAAGCTTTGCACTTAGAGCTTGTTAGTGATTTAACAACACAAGCGTTTATTTTATGGCTGCGGCGTTTCGTTTACCGTAGAAGAAAACCGGATAAAATATTTTCAGACAATGGTCGCAATTTTGTTGGGGCTAGATCAGAACTGAAGCAACTTGGCAAATTTGATTGATGATTAACAAAACTAACATAACCGAAAATGTTTCAAATGAAAGCATATCCTGGCAATTTATTCTCCCCTTCAGTCTTCATATGGGTGGCTTATAGGAAGCCGGCGTAAAATCGTGCAAAACGACCGTTAATTGGGCTACCCGACCCAACATTGTTTGAAGTTCCACAATCAAGGCTTTCGAAGTATCAACGTATACAACAAGCTATTTTGGCAAAGATGAACGAAGAAATATTTGTTTGAAATGCAGAAACGCACAAAATGGCGTTCAAAATTCGCTTATGTAGAACCTAATACTATGGTTCTAATTATGGACGCCAATCTTTCTACGTTAAAGTGTACCTTCTACCAGTACATTGAATTACTGTTTACTATTTTATTACATGTACAAATGTTTGTCTATTCGCTTATTTTATATAGCTTATGTATTATTTTGTTTGAAAATATTCTTTCAACGTCTGGGGCCATGTTGGAAATTATTTTTATAAGGTAGTTTATATTGCGCAGCGTTAACGCGCCGGTTTTATTAACTGGGGTAACACCCGATTTATATTCATTTCACCACCGGCATTCGTTGTAGAGTATTGTAAGAGGCATACTACCTTGATTATTTCTGTTAACATTTTTTAAAATACAGTTCATACTAAATAAAATTATTATTATTCACATTACCCATTTTAAATATCTAATATTTGTTTTCACAAATATAAGTTGTATTTTTAATAAATCACAAAAATTAAAAAAACCAGACAGCTCCTATTATTACTGTAGTTCTTTGATCATGGTCAACTATAAAAAATTTTATCCGACTCTATTATTAAGTACCACAACCCTTAATCATGTTTCCAACTACATCAAAACACGTTTTCGTCACAAACAAATTCAATAAAGTAAATAAAGGTTTCTTCTATTAATAATTTGTAATAATAAACTTCGCTCCAAAATTTTGTAAATTACCGTTATTGCTAACAATTTCTAATATCAGAATTTAAACAAAATTAGTTTACTGCAGACACTTAAAACGCGCACATCTAAAATAATGCTTAAGTACATTGTTTCAACACTTTTGTGTTTTAAGTTATGCGTTTCTCTTCAGTTCGAGCACCGATTTACCACTAATCTGCAAAACTGTGTAAAACAAACTATGGAGAAGGTTTTTAATTACGACGACACTATTTTGTTTGTAAATTTTGAAAGCGAAGACATTTTTCCTGGCACAATTTCAAATCCGTATGTAATTTTAAATTATTCGGTAAATGAAGATATAATATACACGGACAAAGTTATTTCAAACAAGATTAATACCGTGTTGCATTTAAAAAATTACACCAATAAACAACTTTTCACACTTGGGACTTTACAACCGGTAAGACCACATCACCGAAGCATACCTCCGACAAAAACGACTATATTCATTACGTACATTAGCGCTGTGAATAATCTTACTGATATATTTCTACTTCTGTGGATTAATAACATCATAAATGTAGCAGTGATAGTATACGATCCCAACAACAACTTTAAAGTATACTACGCTAACCCAAACGCACCCGCCAACGAATGCGCAACGAAATTTAAAGATTTCGTAGCAACCGATTGCAACTCCACTTTTACGTACGAATTTCCTAAGATTATGAGAAAGTATCCGAGCTGCACCCTTGGTTTATTAACCACCGAAGATATGGCACCGTACGTATCAAGAAGTAAAATTATCACTCTGACCGTGTATACCGTTAAAGCTGTAAGCGAGTTGTTAAACATCAGCTTAAAACAAAGGTTTATGTTCGACGCTAATTTGACAGAAACTTTTTACTTAATGATCAATTCGCCCATAAGTACCGTTACTGGAACCAGTACCGTTTCATTTTTTCAAGACCAAATGATTTGGGTAGTACCCGTACCTAAAAAAATTTCAGTGTGGACTGTGTTAACGATTGTATTTAAACCGATTGTATGGGCTCTAGTTGTGTCAGCACTTTTGATTACATCTACCATATGGTGGCTCATGTTAAAAGTCTACCCTAGCAATGAAAATTTTAACAATTTTATAGACGTCTTTTTTGATGTGTATGCAATTACTGTGTTAGGATCAACTAACAGACCTCCGACGGCGTTCACTTTGCGTCTTATTTTTTTGATGTACGTAGTTTACTCCATACACATACAAACGGCGTTTACATCAAATTTAGTAACACTTTTGACAGTACCGCAATACACAAATCAAATAAAAAACGTAGAAGATATTGCAAGCTCCGACATACCAATATTTATAATTGACAATGTGAGTTTTGCCACTATAAAACGGAAAGACATCTATAAAAGCGTAAGTACAAGAATCGAGCATCCTTCAGAAAACGCTGTAAGAAATATGATCCGGCAATCAAATAATTACAATTACAGTGTCTTTTTGCTTGGTGATTTATTTTACTTGTACAAACAAGGTGCAGAAAGTGACATTAACTATTTTCTAGACGATTCAGATAGCGGAACAATACAATTTGCACTTTGGTTACCTAACTTTTCTTATTTTTGGTACTCGTTAAATGAAATCATCGTACGTCTAATCGAGTCGGGAAGAATCAGTCGTATAGAAAACTTGTTTCGAGACGGAAGAAAGCATTATTACCATCGTTTATCTGAAATAGACGCAGCTATATACGAAAGAGTCGTAATCACTTTAAACCATTTATGTTCAATTTTTGCAATTTGGGGAATTGGTTTGATTTTAGCAGTTTTTGTATTCATTGGAGAGCACTTAACGTTTTATGTAAAACAACGTAAACTAATCCGCTTAAAATCTCGAAATGTTCATGTTTCTAACCTTTGAATATTTAACACGTTTTACTAAAATTATATAAGAATATTTTTAGCACATTGTATGCAATTGAAAACTAAATAAAAATATTAGTTATAGTGTATTTTTCATTATTGTGCCTTGTAATATTAACTGCTAAAGGAAAATAACAAATGTAAGCAACTAAATAATCGATATAATAGCGAAGGCTTCCACGGTCGGAATCTATACTAAGATAAAATTGTCTTCCGGGTTTGGACCGTGTCATTGTTATTGTAACCGAAGTTGCCAACGTTTCGCCCACTTTCGTAAGGGGCTTCATCAGGGCGTGAGATAAATCGCAAAACTGAAATCTAACTAAAAATTTCTCAAAAGTTAGGTTATTCACTTGTGAAACAAGCCATAACCTAAAGTCTGAAAAAGTAAGAAAGAAAACGATAACTTGAAAAAGCAAACGAAAATCTAACAAAGAACTATGTAACCGGCGTTGAAATTTAGTCGTGAATCTTTTATGTAAGACCCCGTAATTAGATTCATCTGGCTGAATTTTCTGTTTTCTGTTTTTTTTTACGATTGATTAGTTCGATGTTAGCATCGAAAACGTTCTACTCGTTATTTTTTTACGTTTGATTTAAGTTTATTTGTATTTTATAGTTATTTCACAATAATTACTGGTATTTTTTTTTAAATGCATAAAGTTCCGTGGTTTTGATTTTGATGTAGTGTTTTACGTTTGGTTATCTCAGTAAAATAACAATTCTATCTAATTTACGACTTCCTTTTTGGAATGTAATTTGATCAATTTTTCTTGGTAACTTTTGTTTATGTTGAGTTCATTTGCGAGCCACCTGATAATTTAACGGAGTAAGCGTTTTCTGTGAGAAGATTTTCTTTCTTTCGAGTACCTACGTGACAAGACGCACGTGGCAATTATAGTTTTCATCTTTGTTAATTTACTTTGTTTAGTGTTCTATCTTTTACAAAGATTTTACGGCGCAAGTTTGTGAATTAAGTGGGATCACGAGGTGTTATAAGGAGTAAAATTTTGTTTTTGGGGATGATTTTTGGTCGCAAGTAAGAATACCGGGTACCAGAATGTAGTCAAGTGTTCGGGGTGTTTTTACCCTACCGTTAGGCAATACCGCGGAAGTTAAACAAATGGTGCCGTGAAAATTGAGTGGTGTGATGGGAAATAGTAGTTTTCCAAATTCGTAATTTTACGGTTTAAAGAACTTCATGGTATCCATAATAAAACTCACGTTCGAGTTGGATTTATTTTCGATGTTTTGTGTGAAAAATCCTGTCTTCGCTTTTGTGCGGATTTCAATTAAATAGTGAAATAAATCTTCCGCCGTAATTCCATTGTTTGGGGGTCCCACCGAGCTTGTATTCGACTACAGAACACCTAGACCGTCCCGGGTTCGATCTAAACTCGAGAGCTTCTGGAACCGCTGTGGCCGACAGTTCATCTGGAGTATACAATTGAGTAAAGGTATTTATCGAATTTGTTATTACCGTGAAGTGAACCGCGATCGATATGATTTAAAAGCTTTGAATTGAGCCGACTGAATTACGGCTAATTTGAAATATTTCAAGAAACACTTGATGGTGTTTGAGTGAAGTTCGCTTTAATTAATTAATTTTGTTTTGTATATGTAAAAGTAAATCTTATTCATGCATGAAAGATAATGTAACGAAATGTAACATATAATTTGTTTGAACGTTTAGTTCGAAGCAAAGTTTCGGACGTATATTTTATGACTTTTGTATTTTTTTTTGATTTGTTGTTTGCGGATTAAGTATGCGGACAAGGCCTTGAATTTTATTTTTATTGTGTTTTATTGAAAAACGAGTTAACGCTTTTATTATTTTTTTTATATATATATTTGAATTTTTATATTCAGTTTGTGAATTCTTGTCTTGTTTATTATTTTTATTCAAGTTTGTTTGATATTCATTTTTATTCTTAATATTATTCAGTCAATAAATGTTAAATTGTTAAACTGTAAAGAGCTTTTATTCATTCAGCTTCCGCGTACGTAAATTTTTAAGTGCATTTCAGAATTTAGCAAGTTACAACTCGAGGTAAGTCCAGGGGTTGTAACCAACCAGATGAGCTTTTGGTTTATCAGGGGTCCGGAAGCTATAATCATCATGTCCTTGATTGGCGCCCTAACCGATTTTGAGTTTTTACCGTTTTATTTCGATTTTATGTCAATCTCGTTTCCAAGTTATCACGGAATTTTAAAATATAACCCACCCCGTCTCCACTGAGCAGCAGCACAACATCGTTTATGTTACCTCATTTCAGGCAGTGACTTTGTTTTAACTTTGGCATGTAACAACCACTACCGAGTTAGGTAATCAACTTGGGATCCAAGCCAGATTCTAAACTCTGTAGAAATGATTTAAGAAGAAATGGTCTCCGTATATGAAGGAAAAGGACGCTAAAGGGCGTGTTTTCGATAAATCACTAATGACCGGAAACCAAAGAGGGGATAGCTCGAAACCATGATCGCGATTGATGTTATTGGGGTGTTTGATGATTTCTATGCTTTCTCGGAATGTCCTGTTCAAAAAGAATGGAGATTTGGCAATCAACGAAACATTGATGATGTTTGCCAACCGCAGACTTGGAAATATACCTTTTCCTTTGTTACAAGCTTTAGGTCTGACGAACCTTGCACGGCCAACTCACACTGTCGGAGATAGGGGAGGTTCAAGTGAATAATAATTAAGGGCGCCAGATCATTTATAATTGACACTTCTGCCTCGATTAAGACAGACGATCCAAACTTGTAACGAATTTTTAGGTTTGTATTCCTTGTTACTCTGATGTTCGGGTAACCACAAGAAAAGAGAAAGGTATGTTACCATAAAAGAAAGATTAACAGGTATAAAAAATTTTAATTTGGTAACGTAGATTATTAACAAGAGTATATATTATTCTCAGTGCATAAATGCCAGAAGCATCGGCAACACACAATACAAAAGTTGAATCGAAGTGACTAGTGAAGAAAATTTCGTAGTAAATATTGTTTGTACACAGCATGCGATACACACTAAATAATTAATAAAACTACCTTAATGGTATTAAAACAATGATAGTAATTACGGAAATTAACATTAACCAAAGTTTCGTGAGTGACTTTTCTGACAGTGATAAAATAATTAAATAAACTTACTCACAATCCAGTACCTACTTGATCGAAGAAAACGTTTTCCCCGGTAAGTGAGCCTGGAATAAATTTGAGTAGCAAATAGTGTCAACACAATGACTCACGAAATCAAGATCTACAAAATTGTTTATCACTGCTAAAAGAAAGTACACATAACATAACCCGATTATCGAATGCTGTTGTACACATTCAATGAAAGTTGGTTTCGCAGGTGTTTGCCGCATGTGTAGGATCTCGAAGAAAACTTCTTGTCTTCGGTTTTTTTAGTTTTAAACGTAGGCCTTATATATAGAGTTATACTAGTCCCATGAAGGTATTTATCGATATTAATCCCTCATTATTCTTTATTGAATAGAAACATGTGGCCAAAACGTGGTGGAACGGCCTGTGACGACTAAATTATTTTAAAAACGTAATGAAGTTATAATTTGATTTCCATTACAGAAGATGTATTCAAAAATTTTTTTTAAGCGAAACAGGCCATTTTATGCAGTTGTCAGCTTAACGACTTCGTCGTAAAATGACAGTCACAAGAAAAGATCTACAGAGGGCGTCAAAACCGGAATCTAATTTTAATTCAATATACAGGGTATTACGTTATAAAAATCATGTTCTGAAATGCGAGTGATGACTGAACAAGCGGTTTCACCAATGTAGACTAAACTACACGAACAAAAAATTTGGTACACACCTTGATATGAAAGCGTAGAAAATTTGTCTTTGGGAGAAGGAAGAATCTGAGAGATTTTGCCTGTCGAGTTGAATATGGGTTTAATACCATCCTTACGAAGAAGTTTCCCTATTTGATCTGTAACCTTGTGAATGTAGGGTAAAAAAGCCAATTTCGGGTTGGATTCGGGAGTAGAAGTGTTCTTAGGTAATCGAGTACGTGGATGTAGACGACGATTAATAACTCTATGAATATCTCGCTTTACATAACCATTGTTCACTAAGGTTCTAGTAAGATGACGGAGTTCCGAGTATAGATTCTCAGGTTGGCAAATAGAAAAGGCACAATGAACCAAAGATTCAATAACAGAACGTTTCTGTGCAGGATGATGATGAAACGAAGCATAAAGCTATCTGTCCGTATGGGTGGGTTTGCGATAAACAGAATGGCCCAGAAGTCCGTCGGGCTTACGAGTCACAAGAACGTCAAAAAATGGAAGAGAACCATTACTTTCGATTTCCATAGTAAATTTGATATCTAAGTGTTAACTGTTAAGATGATCAAGAAACTTAGACAATTTAAGATGACCATGAGACCAAATAATAAACGTGTCGTCAACATTCCTAAACCACACTTTAGGTTTTAATATTGATGATTATAAAGCAACTGTTTCGAAAGATTCCATAAAAATGTTAGCCACAACAGATGATAGAGGAAAACCCATAGCAGCACCAGAAACCTATTCATAAAACTTGTTATCAAATTGGAAGTAAGTAGAGGATAGACACTTATCAATCAGAGGAACCAAACTCAAGTCCTTGCCATGTTGAGACAGAATCTGTTTGATGATAATAAGCGAATCCTTAATAGAGACTTCAGTAAAAAGTGAAATAACATCAAAGCTCACGAAAAGATCTTGGGGTTCAAGTTTTATAGTTTCTAGACGTTGAATAAAATGCTGTGAGTTGAAGATGTGAGAAGAGGTTTTATTTGTAAACTCGCAAAGAATGTTGGACAAGAACTTGGCTAGTTTATAGGTAGGAGATTGGATAGTACTGACGATAGGTCGAAAATGAATACCTTGTTTGTGAATTCTGAAACGTCCGTATAGACGAGGTGGTTTGGAATCTGATGGGGTAAGTCTCATCATCACCCTGCACAGAAACGTTCTGTTATTAAATCTTTGGTTCATCGTGCTTTTTCTGTTTGTCAACCTAGGAATCTAGACTCGGAACTCTGTCATCTTACTAGAACTTTAGTGAACAATGGTTATATGAAGCGAGATATTTATAGAGTTATTAATCGTCGTCTACATCCACGTACTCGATTACCTAACGACATTTCTACTTCCGAATCCAATCCGAAATAGGCCTTTTTACCCTACATTCACAAGATTACAGATCAAATAGGGAAACTTTTTCGTAAGAATGCTATCAAACCTATTTTCAACTCGACAGGCAAAATCTCTCAGATTTTTCTTTCTCCCAAGGACAAATTTCCTACACTTTCATCTCAAGGTGTATACCAAATTCTTTGTTCATGTGGTTTACTCTACATTGGTGAAACCGGTCGTTCCGTCATTACTCGCATTTCAGAACATGATCGTTGTATAAGAAAAAGGCATATTTCTAAGTCTGCGGTTGCTGAACATTAATTCACTACAGGTCACAAGATAGATTTTGATAACGTTTCGGTGATTGCCAAATCTCGATTCTTTTTTAACAGGAAATTTCGAAAGAGCATAGAAATCATCAAACAACCCAATAACTTCAATCGTGATCATGGTTTCGAGCTATCCCCTCTTTGGTTCCCGGTCACTACTCCTTTATCAAAAACACACCCTCGTTCATCCGTAACCCAATCAGAGTTGAGCTTAACCAGCCGTGACGATACTTCTTCTTTATATACGGAGACTATTTCTTCTGGCTTGGTTCCCAAGTTGATTACCTAACTTTTGAGAAGTGTTTAGTTAGATTTTGGTTGCTTGTTTGAGTTCTTCGATTTCTCTCAAGCCCTGATGAAGCCCCTTACAAAAGTGGGCGAAACGTTGGCAACTTCGGTTACAAGATTGGCACGGTCCAAACCCAAAAATGGTTCTTATCTTAGTATAGACTCCGGCCGTGGAAACCTTCGCTATTACACTGTTTTTTTTATTTTTCTGTTTAAACCAGCAATTTTCCTTTAGATGGTAACGTATCCCTCTTTTATTGCAGACATAGATTTGGCATGGGTTTCTCTATTAATTTTATCAGCCACATAATTAGGTAAGCCAAATGCTATGAGTGTCCCAGTATCAATTGAATTTCTTACTTCCAATAACAATTTTTCTTTTTTTAAAGCATACTCAAGTAACGATCCTGCTTGATATTTAAAAGCTAGAGCATGTCTAATGGGCCACTATCCTTTGCTTGCAAGAGTCTCACAAAAGCTTTTCTCCCATTTGTTCCACTCTGATTCCACTGTAAGTTTTATTAACATGCAGCTGTACCAATCTATGCTAGAGTATTCCAAAAATGTTTTTAGCATTTCAATTTTCTTTTTATCTTCATTGATTTGGAAACGTTCACATTCTTTATAAAAATCCTTAAACCACTGGTAAGCGTTTGAGTTCCTGCCATTGAATTTCACAATCATAAAATCCTTTGCAATTTTTCCTAGATTTTGAGTTTCAGATTTTATTTGTTTATCTTTAAGCAACTTCTTTAACAACTTTTCAAACGATTCATTTGAGCCACTAGGTATAGATTCAACACTATTTGTTTCTGCAAAAATTTCTTTTAAGTAAAAGTCGTTAAACTGTAGGTTTTGTTCTTCGTCCAAATATATTTTTGATATGTCATCTGTCAGAGTTATCCATATTTTCTTTGTTTGCTACCTCTTATTTAATGAATTTCTTACTTTGACATAGTTTTGAGTATTTGTAATAAATTTATGCAAGTTTGCAGATTGGAACTCGACTGGTATTCCAAAAACCTGTCCGTTAGGTGTAGCTATCGAGTTTATGCCTATGGCGTTTGATTTTCCATCTGCTGTTGGTTTCACAACAAAACCAAATCTTAATCTTCCCATGTTTCATGAAATATTTGCAGAAAATGTTGTTATATAATGTTATTTATGTCTTTTATAATCAAAGACTTAATTGCTTTTATCTAAAAATTATTGTTTTTATTCAACAAATTCATTTTATATCTACAACAAAAACTCACCTAAAAATTAAAGAAAACAACATTTAAAGTCCTTATATTTTTCAACAACTTATATCTAGAATTAATTTGTCACAAAATCTCGTAATTAGACAAATGTCAAAAAAAAACTTTAGATCCGATGTATCCTATGAGCCTTGTACAGCAATAGTCATTGGAAATGCCCTAAAATGAGCAATACCACATGTTCAGTCACATTCTAATAGTATTAATCGTTAGAATGTCTTCCGGGTTTGGACCGTGTCATAGTTGCAACCGAAGCTGCCAACGTTTCACCCACTTTCGTAAGGGGCTTCATCAGGGCGTAAGATAAATCGCAAAACTCAAACAAGCAATCAAAATCTAACTAAGAACTTCTTAAAAGTTAGGTTATCCACTTGTGAAACAAGCCATAACCTAAACTCTGAAAAGGTAAGAAAGAAAACGATAACCTGAAAAAGCAAACGAAAATCTAACAAAGAACCACTACCGAGTTAGGTAATCAACTTGTGAACCAAGCCAGATTCTAAACTCCGTAGAAGTGACTTAAGAAGAAATAGTCTCCGTATTTAAAGGAAAAGGATCGTCACGGGTGGTTAAGCTCGACCCTGATTGGGTTACGGTTGCTAGGGGGCGTGTTTTTGATAAATGACTAATAACCGGGAACCAAAGAGGGGATAGTTCGAAACCATGATCGCGATTGAAGTTATTGGGGTGTTTGATGATTTCTATGCTTTCTCGAAATTTCCTGTTGAAAAAGAATGGAGATTTGGCAATCAACAAAACATTAGCAAAATCTATCTTGTGACCTGTAGTAAAATGATGTTCAGCAACCGCAGACTTGGAAATATACCTTTTCCTTATACAACGATCATGTTCTGAAATGCGAGTAATGACGGAACGACCGGTCTCACCAATGTAAACTAAACTACATGAACAAGGAATTTGGTATACACCTTAAGATGAAAGTGTAGGAAATTTGTCCTTGGAAAAAGAAAGAATCTGAGAGATTTTGCCTGTCGAGTTGAAAATAGGTTTGATACCATTCTTACAAAGAAGTTTTCCTATTTGATCTGTAACCGGATATACATCCTAGAATTAAACGGATTAACAAATACCTTTTTTATTAATTATGTGTTGCCAATGAAAGTGTGGTAATGCTCATTTTAAAGACATTTAATAGTATTGATCGCATGGACATCTATAAAAATACCTTGAAGTTATGGCTTTTGTTTGTCGTATAAATACAAAAAAGTGATTACCATTATTAAATTGTATATGTGTTTCTTAAAATCATACGAGAGACTTAAATATTACTCTGAAACAAACGTTTTATGAAACAACAACTGCTTTTATGTTTTGTGCAAATTAGTAAACAATTCTACCGGATATGCATCTTAGGATTAAGCGGATTAATAAATACCTCACTTATTGAGTTTTATAATTACCTTTTGTAAATATATCATCAGGTTATGGCCTTTTGTCGTATAAATATAAATTTTTCATTTACAAAATTCTGATATAAATTGGGAGTTCCTAGTGGTAACACAATCGTTTATGTGATTATAATATTTTGTGAATATGCCTCGAAGATTAAAACAAACGGATTCTACCTTAGAATTAAGAGGAAGTATTGTTGGCTTATCATTAAGCATTTTTCTAAAGTATATGTTTTACATTGCATTGCAGCACAGTCAATATGTATTAAATATGATCACTAACAATACTATTTTATAAGATATTGGAATCTATTAAATTGATGTTTAATTTTTAAATACATATATAATGTATAATGGCTTTTAATATAGTACTGTTGATAAATGTAATGTAATGCTAAGAAATTAACACTTTGTAGATTAAACAAATCCGGCGATGGATTACGAAAGGTCAAAAAGTTGGTAACAGGCTACTTGTAAGCAACAGACCACCTAAGCCTAGAATTACTTCTCGGCAAAAAGATGCGAAGATACTCGGCTATACATTACAAAATCATTTTACAACTTGCCAAAAATAAAGGAAACGCTGAATTTACTGGTCTGCAAAAAAATATTTTTTATCAAGCCCTGACACTATTCCAGGTGATTCTTATGTAAAATGACGTCCTGAATCCAAATATGTCTTCCGTTTTCTTCCGTCACCCACCATTTTCGAGAGAGCCCCAAATCTCTAATTTTATCACTTTTCGATAAATTAATTATAATTTATTTATCGAACGATAATAATAATTATAATAATAACAGTAATAAATAAAAATATATTCATCATTACTTGGTGCTTGCTTTTCATTTATACCCTGAGGTACAGCTCTCTCGTTTCAAAAACCTGCAGTACTCCGCCAACATGCTTGCATTCCACTTTCCTGAAAATTTTTTCTCCAGCTTAGCGATGTCTTGATGGAACCGTTCCCCGTGTTCATCCGACAATGTTCAATAAACGTCGAATCTTGGAAGAGTTGTCTAATCTGGGGACCAACAAAAACGCCTTCTTTGATTTTAGCTTCGCTAAAACGAGGAAATTTAGTTTTCAAAAATTGAAATGCGCCACCTGTCTTGTCCACTGCTTTCACAAACTGCTTGATCAATCCAAGTTTGATGTGTAAAGATGGTAAGTAAATATTTTCCTTTGGAACCAAAGGATTGTGGGCGACATTTTTCTCACCAGGAATAAGATTTTCTCGCAGAGGCCAGTCCCGTACGATGTAATGTTTATCTCGGGCTCGGCTATCCCATTCACAAAAGAAGCAGCAATATTTTGTGAATCCTGATTGCAGGCCCGTGAGTAGAGCAACAACTTCTAAGTCAGCGCAAAGTTTCCACTTATAATCATGATAACTAATTTTATCAAGGATTCTGAAAATGTTTTTGTACGTTTCCTTCATATCAACAGAGTATGCAACTGGAACTGATGGGAAGTCATTCCCATTTGCCAACAGGACAACTTTTAAGCTTGTTTTTGATGAGTCTATAAACAGTCTCCATTTGTCTGGGTCACATGGCATCTGTAGCTCTGTCATCAATAAATTTGCATTAGGGCAGAACACTAAACCTTCATCTTCTGAGAAAAAACATTTCAGGGTTGCATGTTTGGTTCTGTAAGAAGATATTTTTACTCCCTTTTCTAAGAGATTCCACTGTTGAACTCGTGATCCTAGGAGCTGAGATTTAGTTTTGGGTAACTGCAAATCCCTGACAAGATCATTTAATTCCGATTGAGTGAGGAGGGGAGGTTGCCGAGAAACTAAATCTGCGGGATACTCTTCATCATCATTGAACATATCATTCGAAGTCCCAGGTTGTGGCTCAGAGTCTTTTAAATCAATTTCCGGCTCTAGAGTATAAGTGTTTGGGGGCTCTGGGATTGGCAAAGTATCGTTATGAGAAACAGGTCTTAGAACTGACGGAATATTTGGATACTGAATTGTATGCTTACTTTTGCTCGAAAACCCTACGGTGGAAGTCATACAAAAGTAACAATCTGTAAGATGACAGCGAGGTTCACGCCAAACCATGGGCACAGCAAATGGCATTGATTTACGGGTACCTTTGAGCTATTTGGTCAAACTACTGTAACAAGTCGTACAGCAAACTGATGGAGCCCAAGTCTTGTCCTGGTCGCCAACTTGGCAATCAAAGTACAATTTATAAGCTGTTTTAACAAACGGAGAAAGGGGTTTTTGTTGCGCTTTTAAAGTTAATTGCCCTCAGACATAGCAGAAGCTATCGGGATGATTTTTACACTCGCGTGGCATAATTAAACAGTAAATCAACGCCCGACATTAACCACAAATCACACTTAGTCACTTGAAAAAATCCGGAGTAAAAGTAGTTTTACTGTTTTACACAAATGAACAAAAATGAACACAAAACCCAGCACGTTTAAAACGTCGACAAGTTAACTCTGCAACAGCTATAGATGTACTGATCGAAGCAATTAAGCAAACAATGTAATATACTATAATGAGAAGAGTAATGCAAGTTCAAGCCTGTCGAAAATTCCTGTTCAAACCTGCATGTGGTATTGAGATCGCCAGCGTTGTGCAGTGAATCTTTCTAACTGTTTATTGATATTTTTTTACTGTTCTTATATGTTTGTATTTTATTGTTGTTTCTATATACATTTTATAGCAAAACTTTTGCCATATACTTTGGTATAAATTTTATTACCCGCTTTGGGATGTTTAACGGCTATAAGTTAAAATTCTAAAAAAAACGCAAAAAATAAAATAAAAATGGGGTCCCTCCAAAACAGGTGGGTGATGGGTAAAAACGGAGCTAATTTTTGGATTCAGGAGGTCATTTTACATAAGAATCGTCAAGAATGGTATGGTATGGATTGTATGGTTTCTTAATTAGTTAGTTATAATTTTCTTATTTTGTTGTGTTTTAGTAAATCTAGTTATATAAATAATCGTGTTTAAATAATTATATTTGCAACAATAGTAACTACAATTTTATATTTTTTTATTAACAAGAATATATCTGTAATTGTGAAGAATCTATCATGTATGACGTATTTCTTCATTAAGAATCGTTTTGGATCAGTTCGTCAAGGCTATATTACCTTTTAAATGAAAGAATTAAAAAAAATATGTAATTAAACGCTAAATGTTACCATACCACAGGTCGTGAAGGTCTATACTTTTTGGTACATCCTTGCGTTATAGTGTTCACTAAAATTTCTGCAAAGAATGTAACGAAAGCCACAAGAATCCCAATAATCCCAAATACAAATACTGGATAGAGATCTTTTAAACTCAACGGTTTCTTTTCATTAGTTGAAATTGTGCGATTTGTATTGAACTTGTAATATTCTGCAATATAATAATCCATAAAACCCGACTCGACAAGCCTAATAATGATGTCGTTAAAAGTAATTGAAAAATACGATAAAGTGTACGTTCGGAATACTATCTTGAAACTTCCAAAATAAGAGTTATCGATAAAATAGTAATATTTCCTATTATAATATTTTGTAATTTGTTCAAATAAACTTCGGTCAATAAGAATGGTGTAATTTATTGCTGATTCTTCGGTGATGAGTAAATTATTATAGTCGTTATAACTGTAGCCTATGAAATTGGGTTCAAACTTACCGTCGCCAATATGGTTATAAGTCAATAACGGTTTTGGAAGTATTACCGAATTATTCGATTGTGATAGTTCTTCTAATGTTCGTATTTGTTTTTCGTATTGTGGAATTGTTAGCAATGTAACCAGTTTACCAGTAAAAACAGCTTGAATGGTAATGGAGTAAAACGTATACAAAAATATCAAACATTTTAAGGCTAGGTATAACCGCTTTATGTGTGCCATTCCTAATATAGTCACAGAAAAGACTTTTAAAAAATAGTACGACATACTACGCTGATTGCCAGGGTATTTATGGTTGTCCATTAGCCACCAAAATAGCGAAGTGGTAATAAACGCGAGGAGTATTAGAATCCAAACTATACGTTTAAAAACGAGTTTCAACGCCTCCATAGGTGGAATTTTTTTAGGAGCTGGTACTATCCATATGTAATCGTCAGTGTCGTATATAGCACTACACGAAGTAGTATTGCAATTACTGAATGTCGCCATACGTAGTAAAAAGCTATCATTGTAAATTGAAGGATCAGTTAAATTTTTCAGTGTTATAGTCATGTTTAAATATTCGCCAATTATTTCAATTATAGACATAGTTAAATACCCGCCTTTACTCATATGTTTTCTCATATCCATGTCGCTTCGGATACCGTACGTTAAAATACAGCTGTGATACTTTCTTAAAATGTTTGGAAATTTGATTTTTTTGATGTGATTGCAAGAGTGCGTAATTAACAAGTTAGATTCGGTTTCGCATTGGTTTGGTACCGCTTGAGGATCACTCATCATAACCTTTGTTAAACCAAGTTCTGCATTTAAATCATAGCTTAATACAACCACGTTAAGAATTCCAGCTGTCCACCATAATTTAAATACTTCGCCTAAAGTTTTTCTTTCGAAAATCGATGTAATAAACAACACTTTTCTTAGCGGAGTGGTGTTTTTTGTCCATAGTATAGTACTATACAGTTTACGCAAGATTGATAACAACGTGTTATAATTTTCTGAATGAATCACAAAGTTTTGCTTGTGTCCAATAGACGTGTTCAGAATTTTACTCTCTTTTCTCACATCAATGATCATACTTGGATTAGTAATATAATCGGGAAAAACATTATGATACGCATCGTCAAATATAAACAACAAAGTATCATCTTCGTTAAAAATGTGGTTAATTATTTGTTGCGCGCAATTTTTAACACTTTCAATTCGTTCTTCTTTCTTAGTTATAGCGTACACAACTAACAAAAAATAAATGATGTTTAATACAATTATTTTAAACATTATCTGGCCTGCATACTAAATGATTCTACAACGTATTGACAATATTTTATTTGTTTATTAATCAATAAAAACCAATTGTTTAAAGTAATAGTAAAAACATAGAAGTAAGCATTACATATATCATTACATTAAATACAAAAAAAACCTAAAGCACGTAAAAACTTCAAGGCAATATCAATAAATTTTGTATAAATTAATACGTATAGGAATGATTTATTAACTAAACCGAATAAAACATATTCGAACAAAATATAAATTTGAATATATTGCAGTCGCAAATTGCGATCATTTAGAATTTGTTTTTAGACGATTTTTAAAAAATCGCGTTCAGTAGCGGTCGTCGAAATTTGAAATGTATTAGATTTGAAACGTTCGAGAAGTGATTCGCAAATTCAAGAGCTTTTTCGAGGTTGTAATCCATCTTCTATAAGATATACCGAAAGATAGGGAACACTCGAAAAGGATTTCCAAATGTGTATAAATACCGAAGAAACAAATCGTAGGTCAGCTATTGCCGTAATGCGAATACAGCAGTGTTAAGAAGAAGAAGAAATAAATAAGTCATTAACGCGTGTTATAAATAAATCTACGAAGTACGTGACTTTAGTGTAAACAAGTGTGTGAAGCTATCCGCAGACTTTATCTTAGCTTCCTGTAAGTGATATAAATTAGTTGTGAGTGTTTTTATTAAATATTATTAGATTTAATTAGTTCGGTTAATTTAAAAGTGTACATATTTCTAGTATAAGTAAAAATATTTTAGTAGTTTATATAAATTAGTTTTAATAATAAAATTCGTTACAAATTGGCGTCAGTGCGGGGTAGCGTTCGCGATTTTTTTTAGTGTAAATACCATTAAGTAATCTAATATCGCTCCCGTAATAAAAACATTGTTTGCGTAAATAATTAAAACTTTAGTTCGCGTGTTTGTTTATAGCATTTAATCTTAGCTGTTCGTTTCGTTAAACCAGTGTCGGGTTTCATTAAAATTTAATGTAATGTAATATTTGAAATTCTCTAGTCAATAAATAAAAAAATGGGAGCAAATTCGCAGAAAATGGAAGAAAAGTTTCTCGAAAATTCGCTGAAAATGGAAGAAAATTTTAGAAGAATGGAAGAGAAACTGTCCGAACATTCCCAAAAAATAGAGGAAAATTCTAGAAGTCTAAAAGAAGAGATACGAACGAGCATAGAAAACCAAATCTAAATTGTTCAAGAGGAAATCCAAGCAGATATGCTAAATTTGAAAGAAGAAATTTGCGAATCTGTGATGAGAAAATAGAAGCAATAGAGGACAAATTAGAAGACAGAATGAAACTGCTTGAAGAAATAATGAAGCAATTGAATTACCATAGTGAAGGAGGTGTCACGAGTGAAGAATTTATAATGGACCGCCGGGAAGAAAACACTCACAAGTTTAAGGTTGTACCGCCAAATTTTGATGGTAAAGTTACATGGTGAACCTACTACAAGCAGTTTGAAGCCACAGCTACAGCTAATATTTGGAGCAACAAACAGAAAGCGACGTCTTTAATAGTGTCCTTACGTGAAGAAGCGCTTGAAATTTTAAAAACTGTTCCTGACCACCTGCAAGAAAATTACGAACTCTTAATCTCACGATTAGAAATGAGATACGGAGATGCCCATCTTCAACAAGTCTATCAAGCTCAAATTAAAAGTCGGGTTTAGAAAGGTGCCGAAAGTCTTCAAAAGTTTGAGGCTGACATCGCCAGACTAACACGGCTTGCGTATCCTACAGCGCCAGATACCTTCTTGGAACAGTTGGCAATTCAAACATTTGTAGACGGCCTCCGAAACAACGAAACGCAGCAGACTCTCCCTTTGGAGTTCGAGGCGGCGAAACAAGCGTCGCACCGAGGCAGCTCCGTTGTGCTGCCGAAGTATCCTCGCACACAAAAAAAAGCATTGAAGACATAGTGCGACGGGTATTTCAGGAACGAGTAGCTCGAGGAAGAGAACTGACGTGCTAGAACTGCGGGGAAGTAAGCCACCTACAACGACGCTATACTAAACCTAAAAGAAAACCAAAAGAACGTCCGGAAAACTAGAACGAGTCGATCGAATGGAGCGAAAGTCGACCTCAACGAGCCATGCCCCGGAGATTATCATTCAAATGGCATCGCCTAGGGAGCAGTTGCATAGCATTTATCTCGATGGCAAGATCAATGAAAGAAGCGTTCAGTTACTGGTTGACACGGGAGCGACGACGACCATCATTCGTCTTGACGTTTTATTAGAAAACGAAAAGACTTTACCAGTAACAGTACGACTTCGAACGATGACGTTCGAAGAAATACCTACTCACGACATGTCAAAGTAACCATTGGTTTAGAAAATGGAGTACTTGACAATCAAGTACTGGTAGCCGACATCACGGAAAAACTTATTCCTATTCCTTATGTTGGGAATGGACGTGATAAAGAAGTATGGGTTCCATTTGGATATGAAGAACAATGTTCTGAAGATCGACAATGAAGAAATTCATATTTATTCGTCAGAGAAGGCAGCCGTGCGAGTCTTATTGAGTGAAGACGTAATTCTGCCTCCAAGGACGAAAAGTGTGGTGATGGGACGCCTAGATAGAAATCTCCGGAAAAGCTACATACGCGCGATTGAACCAATGGAAAGCGGCTTATTTGGAAAGGCACTACTCGTTGGCAGAACTTTAGTACGAGTAAAGAACACGATATTCTTACCACCAAATGCCAAAACCTCAGCCAAGACCAGCTGACTAAAGTTAAAATGTTGATCCAAGTGTATCAAGATGTGTTCGCGCTGGAGAGTGACTCCAAAGGAAGAACTAACGTGGTGAAACATAAAATTAATACCAGAAACGCTCGGCCGATACGACAACATCCACGCAGGCTTCCTTTGGCGAAAAGAGAAGAAGCCGAACAAATAATTACGGATATGGAGAGAGAAGGCGTGATTGAACCTTCAAGTAGCTCATGGGCATCCCCAGTGGTACTAGTAAAGAAAAAGGATGGATCAACGAGGTTTTGCGTAGACTACAGGCAGCTAAACGACGTGACCAAAAAAGACAGCTACCCTTTACCCAGAATTGACGATACGCTAGACACCCTGTCAGGATCTCAGTGGTTTTCTACGTTAGATTTAAAGAGTGGATACTGGCAGGTAGAATTAGAATACAAAGATTCTGAAAAAACAACTTTTACGATTGGAACTGGTTTGTGGCAGTTAACTGTGAAGCCCTTCGGCCTGTGTAACGCTTCTGCAACGTTCGAGCGTTTGATGGAGAACATTTTGCGCGGATTGTCTTGGAAGACGCGCTTGGTTTACCTGGACGACGTGATCGTGGTTGGAAGGCCCTAGTCTCTCCGCCGATTCTGAGAAAAAAATTATTGCGTGACTAGAAGGGAGCTGTTAGCAGTCGTCAAGTCCATCGAACATTTCTACAAATATTTGTATGGACGAAAATTTTTACTGAGAACAGATCACGCAGCTTTAAAATGGCTACTGCAGTTCCGTAACCCAAAAGGACAAGTGGCAAAATGGATCGAGAGACTACAAAACTATGACTATGACACAGAACTCCGTGCCAGAAGCAGTTATCGGAACGCTGATGCTTTGTCCAGAAGACATTGTTCGCGACTTGAAGAAAAAGTCGAATGCCTCCGGAGAACTGTTATGGTTGATGATAAGTGAGAACCTAAGCAGTTACGTCGCGAACAAGAAAACGATCCTGAAATAAGACTACTCCTGGACTGGAAAGAAAGCGGCCGACGACCAACCTAGGAAGAAGTGAGTGCTTTGGACAGAAACATCAAAGCGTACTGGGCGCAGTGGGACTCCTTGATAGTAGAACATGGTCTTCTTAAGCGATCTCTAGAAAGTGTCGAGGGCACGGAAAACAGACTACAGTTGGTAGTGCCAAAGAACAGGATGTCAGAAGTGTTGAAGCATCTTCACGATGGGGCATCAGGAAGACACTTCGGCATTAAGAAGACATTGGGTAAAGTGAGAAAACGATTCTACTGGATGAACTGCAAAGAGAACGTCAGGAAATGGTGTCGTAAGTGCACGGTCTGCGCATCAGGAAATGGTCCAGCAAGAAAGCACAAAGCACCCATGAAGCAATACAACGTAGGAAGCCATTTGGAAAGAGTGGCGATGACATCGCAGGGCCGTTCCCAGAATCCGATTCGGGAAATAAATACATCCTGGTAGCGATGGATTATTTCACGAAATGGACGGAGGCTTACGCCATACCCAATCAGGAAGCAGCTACAGTCGCAGACGTATTAGTAAAAGAGTTTTTTTGTCGGTTTGGAGTTCCGTTGGAATTACACTCCGAGTAAGGCCCCAATTTTGAGTCTGGGCTGTTTCAAGCAGTTTGCCGACTGTTGGGAATTAAGAAAAGTAGGACGACGCCTCTCCATCTTCAATCTGATGGCATGGTTGTTGAGCGGATGAATCGAATAATAGGCAAGTACTTAGCCAAGGTAGTGTCCGAACACCAAAGAGACTGGGATCAGTACTTGCACCTTTTCCTAATGGCATACCGATCATCCGTTCACGAAAACACAGGCCAAACACAATCTTGTGTAATGCTCGATCGTGAAATACGATTGCTGTGCGACCTTCAATTTGGACGAAGACCGGAAGAAGAAGTCGCTGGAAAAGTTTACGTCAGAAAGCTGGCCAAGAGGCTAGCCGAAGTACATGAAGATGTTCGTAAAAACACACAAATTGCCAGCGACAGGATGAATACCAGATATGATGTCAAGGCACAAAATGGTGGGTTTGAACCTGACGATATGGTCTGGTGGTATAATCCTCAAAGGAGACGTGGTTTGTCGCCGAAGCTGCAAAGGCAATAAGAGAGCCCCTATAAAGTCGTGCAGCGTATTAATGACGTCATGTATCGCATCCGAAAACCGCCCATAGGCAAGCCAAAAGTGCTCCACGTCGATCGTCTAGCTCCGTTTGCTGGTGATAACTACAATACGCAAGTTCAGATCCGAACCAGAGTAGTAAGCAGCAGAACCAGGAATCAAATCGAAGGAATGGAGTTCGAGAAGTGTATGAACTTATACGGAAGTTCTGGAAAAGCTAGGTTTGGAGTTACCACCGAGGAACAAGACCTGTTCCAGACACAAAAAGATTACGCCATCGCACATTGCGTGATCGAGGATCTTGACATGTCCAGAGGAGTTGCAGTCGTGTTTAAAAAGAAGTTTGGGCAGCTAGATGAATTACAAAGGCAGCAACCGGCAGTCGGAAAAGTTTTAAGACTACGTGGTGACAGACGCTTCGTTTTTATCTGGTCACCAAGAAATACTCACGTATCAAGCCGTTATACAAAAATCTGTGGCGAACATTATGGAATCTCAAGAGAGAGGTGGAGTTCCACCATGTTAAAAAATTGGCAGTACGCAAGCTTGGTTGTGGCTTAGATCAACTGAATTGGAGGACGGTTCGAAACATGTTAGAGGTCGTTTTCCGAGGAACAGGTGTCCAAGTGTTGGTCTGTAGTTACCATCCAAGGAGAATATTGGGTCAGGAAAAGTCCATTGACTGTTACTTTTATAGTCAAAGAAGTTGCCGAAATGGAAGAAACTGCCACTATCGCCACGATCCTTTTTACCGGTGTCGCATCCAGTCTCCTGTTCTGGGACAGAACAGTCCTAAGAAGGGAGCAGTGAAACGTTCGAGAAGTTATTCGCAAATTTAAGAGCCTTCTCAAAGTTGTTATCCATCTTCTAGAAGATATAGCGAAATATAGGGAACACTCGAGAAGGATTTCCAAATGTGTATAAATACCAAAGAAACAAATTGTAGGTCAGTTATTGCCGTAATGCGAATACAGCAGTGTTAAGAAGATTATTCAAGTCTAAATAAGTAAGTCGTTAACGCGTGTTATAAATAAACCTACGAAGTACGTGACTTTAGTGTAAACAAGTGTGTGAAGCTATCCGCGGGTTTTATCTTATCTTCGTGTAAGTGATATAAATTAGTGTAAGTGTTTTTATTAAATATTATTAGATTTAATTAGTTGGGTTAATTTGAAAGTGTACATATTTCTAGTATAAGTAAAAATGTTTTTAGCAGTTTAAATAAATTAGTTTTAATAATAAAATTCGTTACAGATTGTTTGAAAATTGAAACTAAAAAAACTTTTAGTAATATTTGTGACGCAAACTGTGGTGCTCACCGTGCTCGGTGGTACGCAAAATCTTTTTTTTTTTTAATTTTTGTGAATTTGCAACCTGCTGCTTACAGCTATAAGTAAATGAGATTAATGAATTACACTTGAAGGAGAAATTATCCAGCGATAATTTACCAGGCTAGTACAATAAGAGATAATTGACTAACATTAAGTTCGTATGATGTGTTTGTTGGCCTAAAATATCCGCTGGTTACTGCTTCTTTAGCCTTCTTCTGACTATTAGTTGAATATGAGTTGTTTTGCTTCATTGTTGGAGTGGTCTAGAAGTTGTTTCAGGTATTTTCACCAACTAATGTATGAAGAGACAAGTTTATACAGCTCAAATTAGTAAAAGCGCAAAAACTCAAAAATTATATAACGTATAATCGCATAGACATTAAAGATTAAAGTAGGTAGAAAAACGTATAATTTTCAATAAATGTACAAAATTAACAATTTCTTCTTATAACAAATAAATGCGGTTACAACTTTATTTATTAATTTAGTTACACGATTTATTTTTAAAATTTATCCAATAACAACTAAACATTTCAAACGCGTATAAAAGAGCGCTTCATTAAATTTTCGCGTATTAAAGAATTTGACAAACTAAAATTATGACATATTTTATGGGAGTTTAAATAACATTTTGTATAAAGAAAAGACATTTAGGATTTGTCAAATGAATGGAAATAACAGAAACTTAAAACTGCGAATAAGTTAATCAAAATGTCAAACATTAAACTGAAGTTAGTCATTAAAATACAGATGTTTGTTGTGATACTGACTTGAAAATTTTAACTAATAAAAAAAAATATTCAAGTTTTGCGCGGATTTATTGAGAGGGACTTAACACTATCTGTTCCCGTGGGTTGAGCTACCTATCGGGCGCGTCTCCAGGTGGTGGATAAGAGGGTAGATAAGATGTAACGGTACGCAGCCTTACTCGCTGAGCCGAGACAACCCTGTTTACTTTGGCAGGTGTTGGAGTCTAAAATCCACACGTACTCCAATACTACTGTCACGCAAACCAGCTTTCCCAGCTTAAGCTGTAATGTCGTGGCAAAAGCCAACACTGGAATAACGATGCCCGTCGCTGCTCTGCTGACTTTCATGAGCAGCCAAACCCAAACCTCTTGCTGCTGTGGACTTGTCTCACGGGCAAATAGTGCTGGGGGGTCTTAGCTTAATTGTCTGGACCAAGAGAAAACAACCTCATCAAAAACCAGGACCAGGCCGATAAATGCGTAACTGGAAAGAAGATGAGTCGTCACCAGTATCACCATGCGAACCCCGTTGTATATAGCCTTCCGTACACATATAACCGAACCACCGACACAAAATTTAAATTTTTGAAAAGACGGAGACTCTGAGCAAAACCTCAAAACCTAAAAAGCTTTCGGGTGTTGCAAGGGGAAACCTTAAAAACAAAGAGAGAAACTCAAACAACCGGTTCCACTCCAAAAGCCGGGGCGCGAAAGGAGGAGGAGAAGAAAATAAACCCGCCAACCACCCGAACTTGCTTGGTTCAAGTTCGCCACATAAAGGATTGAAAAATTTAGGATAAAAATTTTGAGATAAAAGATCGTCTGATTAGACGAGTTGGATGGGCTATGTTACAGGTCCCAACTTAGAGAGCACGAAATTCCACGAGGCACCTACCTTTTATCGTATCCTCGCTTCTTAGGCTAGAAACCAAATAGGCGGCAAAAGGATCTGTTATTATAATGGACAAGATGAGGCCAGTTAGTCAAGTCAGCTATGGCTAAACAAAAACTGAAGAAATGTTAGTAAAACTAAAAATAATCAAAATAAATAACTAAATAAATACCCTACTTTATCGTAGTTGACTGTATAAATAAATCAAAATACCATGTAAAAATAAATTAAGTTAGACACTGGTTTTACGTTTGACTCTACTCTCTTCTAGGGAATACAATGACTTCGTCGGACACTACTCTAAGAATGGACACGGAGAATCGGAAAACGGGTTCACTCTGGTTCTTAGAGTACTCCGGTCATCATCGAACCTCCGACAAGCGAGAATCCTATGTGACAGAGTATCAGGCATCGATCGTCGAATTTGGACAGCCGCTTGCCCCGGATCATGGGACATGTTGATCTAGTTTAGGATATTGCGTATCATGGAATAGGCGTTACGGATGCATCCCACAGCCGCTGCCATTCATCCAAGATCAAAGTCTTGAGATGACGCTTGACGGCCAGAAAGAAAAAAAAATACTGCGGTCGAAACTTATTGGTCTACAAACCTACAAATGCCAGCCCTTGAAAGAACTTTAATGCAGTATGTTTCCTGCAATAAGAGATGCAAAGGGAGATATTTTGTCAAGACGCATAAGGAATCGATAGGAACTGTACGATATGCCCTAAGAATCGTACGAAAGAATAAGGACTGTAGAGATGCCAGTTTCCTGACAATATGGGTATATTTTAGTCTATGGTACCAAATGTCTAAGCCATATGTGAGCATTGGGATGACTGCACTATTAAAAATGGTCACTAATAATTTCCTATGTATAATGATATAATGAATATCGTTTAGACGAACTGTGGGATCTCTTGACAATGAGCACCAAAAAACCGTGTACTTGGTCTGGTCAGCTCAAACTGTCAATTTATTGTGGGCAGCCTAGCGATTCAGTGTCCAGGCACTGTCGTAATTTCGCCTCTAGGTCGCGTCTATTGTCTGCGGATACTGTGATGATAATATCATCCACATAGGCAAAAATGTCGCAGTTATCAGGTAAGTCTCGTTCAAGTAAGGAATCAACAACAACGTACCACAAGGTCAAGCCGAAAACTGAGCCTTGGGGGCAACCTTTTGAAAGTCGTTTTGTATAAGAACAGCCAGAAACGTTCGTGGAATAAATGATCGAGCGACTCGATAAATAACGAGAGCTTCAATTATTGATGGCCACCATTATTGAACACTCCGGAAATGTCTATAAAAATATGCTTAGAGACGTGCGTCTGTACTTTCGTCACTAATTTACAAATATCGTCTGTCGTCGATTTGCCAGAAACAAAACCGTATTGACTAGGATGGAATAGTCGTTGTGAAGGGATACCGTCATATAATTTCTTTAACAATACACGTTCGAAAAGTTTACCTAGTTCTGAAAGTAGCGTTATCGGACGGTACAAATTAGGGCTGGTGAGATCCCTCTTACCAGGCTTGAGAATCGTGATTAGCCTACCAGTTTTCTAGCTGTTTGGAAAATACCCGCATTGAACACAAGAATTAAATAGGTCAATGAACGTAGAAAAAAAGGAATCTTGTACGACTGTTCTTAGAACGTTACAGTGTACTCCGTCGGGTCCGAGAGCTTTATTCTTGGGAATTCTGGTAGCCACCAACGGCTATGTTCTCTTTTGTAATCACCCAGTCTGGTCGGGATTCAATATTTGCAAAAGATCGGGATCTCATTTGGGCTTAGTAAAGATAGTCGTTCGTCGGATCGTCGTCTGGGAAAAGCGAACTAACAATTGACTTAATTGTGTCTTGCACTGTGAGAGTGTATCTGTCACCGTCACGGACGTTAGAGCATGTTTGGATAGTCAAAAACTTTTGTAAGGAAATTTTATAAACTAGTCCCCACGGACTCGCTGCCAAAGTTTTCTCAACAAACTTTTGCCATGAGATAAATTTTACATTCTTCACTGTCAGTTTGTACCGGTGAAGCGCGGCCTTATACGAATTTAGCCATTGAGTTTTTAGCTCTGCTGGGCTTTTTCTGTTTGCTTTCTTAAGCAACGTACGACTCGCTTTAATCTATTTAGCTTTGAACTCCACTACGGTACAACAGCTCTAGAATTCGAGCAAACTCAGTTTAAGCTATTTTGGCTAGACTCGAAGATCAGCCTGGTCAGTTTATTAATGGACACGTCTATAGAATTAGGACCATGGCACTTAGTTCCACGTAGAAGATAAGTAGAAAGAAGGTCGCTGACCTCTTTGTTCAGCTTGACAGCATTAATGTGTTTTACATCTAGGATACGCTTAGGGATCGGAACCAGTCGAGAATTTTCAACGGTTAAATCAAAAAGTATAAGTTGGTAGTTACTTTCAATCACTTCAGGGATTGCTTCCCAGTTAAAAATTTTTCTTGCTAAAACTAGCGATGCTAGAGTGACATCAATGTTAAAGAACCTTGGTCAGTAGCAAAGGTGAAACGTTAGTTGGGCTCATTTACAATACATAAGTCACTTTCACCTATGATGTTCTCTACGCTTCTGTCTCGTGCGTCAGTAAGCAACGAGTGCCAAAGCGGCAATTTAGAATTAAACACCTGCTATAATGATTGGGACATCTCTTAGTTCGTCCAAAACTCTGTCTAGATGTTGCAGATTAATGCGAACAGCCTCGCTTAGTGGCCAATATACGCCAACAACACCCAAAGAGAGGTTTCCAACTGTAATCATGGATACGGCAGTGCAGTCATTGGTTAGATGACTGAGGTTAACTATTCCGACGGGCTTTGCGCTATTGAAAAGAATAGCCGAGAAATACCGCATAGAAGTGGATGCGGTGATCCTATTGATGGGCAAGGCCGCCCCAGCGAGCCTATACCCTGAACCTAAAATGTCAATGTCATTGTTGGCCATATCTGACACAGTGCGAACATGCAGGGTTTCGTGCGGTGTTTGGGCAATCTTTAGTTTGGTGCTTTTCAGCAGAAATACCGCACTGAATTTTGCTTTTACATTCACCTGACTGGTGACCTAACTTTTGGCATTTATAGCACCTTATGATGCGTACCTGGTCATGCAAAGTAACAAACGACGACTGGCCATGAGGTACTTTTTTACCTCCAAAGTTAGGTCAACTATCTACGGGGGGGGGGGGAGAGTTGGAAGGAACGTTCGTGATAGAGATCTAGAAAGAATTTTGCCTTGCGGTTTGATGACAAAGCCGGGTGTCGAGAATATCCTCTGGGATCTTGGAAAGGTCGGTCTTTTTGGACCCCAAGCGAACGGAGTTTTGTCCCATTTTTGTCACTCGTTCTAGTCTTAGACCAAGCTGGGTAGGATTAAGAATTGTTATGAGCATTGTTTTGGTCTCGTCAGATGTTTTCATGTTAGACCGGAAGGTACCTTCACCCTATCTGCTACTCTGCTAGACCGAGCTACTTGAGCGTAAGAAACAGAACCAGTTGTGACTTGTTGGATGGCTGGTGATAGCAACTTATCAGTCACCGTCTTCAAGGCAGTTTCTACGCCCCTAAAAGCGTCAAAAATATCTGAATGTTGCTGCGACATTCTTTTGGCAAGAGTGGATCTACAGAAGATAGCTTGGATGCGGGACAGTACATGCATTAATTCAGTTCGTCTGGCAACAGATTCTTTAGAGGTAGAAATCAGCTTAGCTTAGACATAATTAGGACCTCTGCTTCGAAGGATTCTTCGAGTGTAGACAGTTGGGAATCATCTGCTTCGTCCTCGGACTCGGCTTCGCGACAACGCTTAGCACTGGCAGACTCAATCTCCATAGCGGAAGCCAAGGGGACGGGAAAAGGTGCCCGCGAGTAACTAATGTTGACGTAACCCTATAGCCGTGCAACAGGATATTAGTTATCTAAGCTTTAGCTAAAAGTGAAAGATTTATGCGCCACCATCAGTCCTAAAGAATCAGAGGTCATAAATACCTCGATACTTGGATGGATTGACGAATTGGAGAAGGGACAAGCTTCTCCGCGTTTTCAGGAATGTACCCATAAAAAGGGGTACCTAAAAATAACGTGCGCAGACAAAGCAACCAGAGAATGCCTAATCGGCATGTCAATTATTAAGAAACTACTAGGGGGATTAAGTGGAGGAGGATGTGAACCCACCAAACCACCCGAACTTGCTTGGTACAAGTTCGCCACAAAAGGAAAGGTAAAAGTAGGAAATGTATCATTTGAAAGAAAAGTCTGGTTAGACTTAGTCGGATGGGTTAGGTATCGGAACGTACTTTGAGAGCACGCGGTTTAGCGAGGCACCTGCCTTAAGACTTATCTTCGCTTCTAAGACATAAAATTAAGTAGGTAAAAAAAGGACTTAAGCAATCGTAAACGAGTTTGAAGAGGCAGAGTTAGTCCAAGTAGCTACGGCAAAAAAAAAACTAAAATGGTTATTCAACTAAAAATAATGAAATAAATGACCCTAAAATAAATTACATGCTGTTAATAATGTAAAAACTAAATACCTACTTTGTCGTAGCATACTTATAAGAAAATAAACTAAACCATGCAAAACGTTAGAAAATAAATATCGTTCTATTGTAGGGTCCGGTCTCTCTTTGCAAAATGTCTATAAATGTTTACATCAGGCCATAGTTTGAAGAAGCCTAAGGGGAGTCGGGATATGGGGCGACAATGGATAGCAGGGTACGCCGATCCTCATCAAATTTGCGAGCGAGAATCCGATCGCCGGAGTTGCAGGAACGTCATATGACGGACACCTGTCATCATCCAAAACGCTGATGCGCCATGTGAAGACAGGATTTGGACGGCTTGACGGCTTTTCGTCTAGGGACGTGGGACATTCTGACTCAGTTAAGGATATCCGGGATAATAAAATGTGCATTACGCCCGTTATGGGAAGTGTCTCACAGCCGCTGCCATTCACCCAAGTGTCACCTTTAAGTTACGCTTGGCCGCTGAAAAGAACGGAAAATCGTTGATTAAAACGTGCTGGTCAAGGAAGTTGCACGAACCAGCCTTGCGAAGAACTTTGGTGCAGTAAATTTCCTGCAAAAGGAGATGTAGAAGGGGATGCTTGGATATAACATAAAGGGTATCTACGGGAACGGTGCGATAGACCCCGAGAATAGTTCTAAGGAATAGAGGTTAGAGCGAGACCAGTTTCCTAACCACGTGAGAATGTTGAAGTCTATGGTGCCAAATGTCTAGGCTATAACTGAGCATGGGAATGACTGCATTGTCGAAGATTTCAGTCGTGAGTATTTGTAGAACAAATGCAAGACGCTCTTACACCTGTTAACCACGAAAGCGCAATGTTTTACAAAACTTAGTTTGTCGTCAAGCAAAACTCCGAGATACTTGAATTCGAAGACCCTACGGACAGGAGTATCATAGAGGTGCAGTGAAGGATCTCGTTTTAGTGTAGACCCAAAAAACATGTACTTAGTCTTATTTGCGGAAATACTTAGTTTATTGCTGCCAGCCCAGCTAGTCACAATATTTAGGCACGTGTTAGATTTTGCCTCCAAGTCTCGTCTGGAATTAGCGGAAATTGTGACGGTTATGTCATCCACATAGGCGAAGATGTCGCAGTGTGCTGGTTAAGTTTTTGTCTAAGAGATCATTTACCACAAAGTTCCACAAGGTCGGCTTTGTGGACAGCTCTTCGTCAGTTGTTTGGTGAACGTTGAATGTGAAACGTTCGCAGAGTATGTTATCGATCTATTCGACAAATAGCTACGAATGACGCGCGTAGCGGCAGCAGGTACTCTCTTAACGACAAGAGCGTCAATTATAGAGGACCACCATACGTTATTGAACGCTCCAGAAATGTCTATAAAAATTGCTAGTCTATACTTGGAAACGTTCGATTGTACAATAGTCATTAATTTACGGGCGGCGTCTGTCGTCGTTTTGCCAGGAACGAAGCCATATTGACTAGGATGGAATAAGATATTTGGCGGAATGTCGTTGTGTATCTTTTTAAGAAGTGCCCTTTCGAAAAACTTGCCTAGTTCCGATAACAAAGTTATTAGGCGATACAAATTTGGGTTGGCGAGATCCTTCTTTCCGGGCTTGAGAATAGTGATTAGTTTACCAGCTTTCCAGCTCGTAGGAAAATAACAGATTTTTATGCAAGAGTTGAACAGGTCAACGATTATTGATGAGAGAGAATCTAGAACAACCGTTCGCAAACCGTTACTGTGTATTCCGTAAAGTCCAAGAGCTTTATTCTTAGAAATTTTGCTAGCCACCGCGGCTAAATCGTCGCTAGTGATCACCCAGTCCTTTCGGATATTAAATTGCAAAAGAGATCGGGATCTTATTTGGGTATGATAGGCATTGTCCGTCGAGGGATCGTCGTCTGGAAATAATGTGGAAACTATTACTCTGATCATGTCTAATTCTGAGATAGTGTATCTGTCGCCGTCTTTAACATTGGAGCACGGTTGGATCGACAGAAACTTCCAGAAGGATAACCTGTAAACTAACCCCCAAGGACTCGTCGCCAAGCTTTTTTCCACGAAACTTTGCCATGAGCTATATTTCGCTGTCTTCACTGCCAGTTTGTACCGGTGAAGCGCGGCCTTATAAGAGGCAAGCCATTAATGTTTTAGGTCTGCAGGAACTTTTTGGTAGTGTTTTTGTAAACAACGCACCGCTTGCTTTAACCTATCTAACTTAGGACTCCACCAAGGTACATCAGCTCTACATCTTAAGCGTATGCTACTTAAGCCATTGTGGCAAGAATCGAGAATCATCCTGGTCAACTTATCAATGAAAGCGTTCACAGATTTAGAATCGTGGCACGAAGCACCACGTGAAAGATACGAAGGAATGCAATAGCATTATTCAAGCGAACAGGATCTATGCGTTTGAAGTCAAGGATTCTTTTACGGATAAATACAAGGTTAGGTACCTTGACAGTTAACTCAAACCGTATCAGTCAGTGATCACTTTCTATAACATCGGGGATGACTTGCAGTTTACTATTTTTCCGGCTAAAGAAGAAGAAGCTAGTGTTACATTTATGTTTGTTGAGCCTAGATAGCTAGCGAAAGTCACCTGCTATGATAATAGTAGTGCTTCTTAGTTCATCAAGAATCAAGAAGTTTAGTGGGTTTTTGTTTTGTTGTTTTGGTTAGCACTTGGCATGGACTGCAACGCCGTTTCTTGTACTCAGTACTTTCGCTTAGTCGGCATTTTTGATGTTGTCAGTCACTGTTAGAGTATTTCTTTTCTTTAGATTTCTTTTGCTCTTGGAATATTCTAATCTGTTCTTCGGCGTTTACGTTCTAATGAGACATTCCAATACGATGAGCACTGACTCCCGACGTTCAATTGGCAAGTGAAGCTTTCTGTTCTTCTTTATTGATTCTTATTTTTTTCTTTTTCTTTCTTTTGGTTTTGTTTTGAGTTACGCGGTTTGGATTTTTCTCGGATTAGCACTCGTTTAGTGTTTAGCTTTTTTGAACTTTGTGGTTGTGACTTTTGGATTACTAATTTTCTTTCTGCCTTTTAGGTAGTCCGATTTGTGTCGACTTTTAATTAGAATCTTTTTCTGCTTGAGATTTCTTTGTTGATTTTTTTTGCTTGGATCTTTAGGGTCTGTTTGGTTTTTTTGGTAGAAGAAACTCATATCGTTGACGCCTTTTTGGGCACAACTGCCGTAGTTTTTGTTTTTGACTTTTTTTTTCTAAATCCGCATATCGCAATACAAGATCTACTAATACTGTTTTTTTTTTACTTCTTGAGTTTTGGGGACTTATATTTAGGGTTGGATTTGTATTTCTGGGCTGGGGTTTTATGTGATTTTAGGGCGCTGTTTTTGACCGTGGGTTAAACTTCTTTCTTTTCTATACTATACGACTGATGTAGACTTTAACGAGTACTTGTTCTGATACTTCACTTCTGTTGGTTGAAGTTTTTGGTTCTTTGGTTGATTCCGCTTTATGCTACCTTTGAACATATCTGGTTGATAATGTTTAGCGAATTTGAAAAACCTCTTTCATTTACGTTTCTTCTTGGGTTGGGTGTTATTGTGTTTGGGTTGGTTTTGGATTTCAGCGATCTATCTGTCTGCCGTATGCCTACATTTACATTCCTGGTTTAGCTAGTGTCCACTTTTTATGTTGCAGAGGGGAATTTGTTATATTAAAAAATTGGTAGATTAAAATTTTTCGAGTATACAATTTGTCCTCGACACGCACACTTTTTGTGGTCGATGTCAAATGTGTAAAAACGCGATTTTGATTCTTCTTTTGGTACCGTCTTGGACAACACGCAGACCTTCGTTTAGTGGTATCTTGAGCCAATAAAAGCTTTCATTTATTAAGTTATTTCACGCAATTCCACGTGAACATGGTGAGTTTGGGGAGTATTTTACTGGAAGCTTATTTGGGGTATGTGGTTATTAACTTTTTTTATTGAGGGTTTAAATTGATTCTTTAGCGGGTCGCCACTCCTTTACCTGTGACCCTTATCGGTGGCGCTGATATCGAAATATCTACACCAGTGCGAAGTTAATTAGAGGAAAGCTCGGCGCATTCATTTCTTTCAATTATCTTATAAATTAAAAACAGGATTTACTTATGATAACGCCGTATGTACGTTTTTGTGTCAAATTTCATATTACGTTTTAGGTCATACTGGTACGGAATTAGCTAATCCCCTACTAGATATTACGCAACTGTAAGTATTGCATTTTCTATTTATACGAGTACTACTTTGTTGATCATGTCGATTATTAGAATAGTTAGACACACATCCTAGGTTGTAATCACAATTTTTTGTGTGTCATATACTTACCTTGTGCGCTTTGATTCTCTAGAATTTTGATTTTCATATTCTTGTAATTTAACTTAAGAAAGTAAGGTAAATCTTTCTTTAAATGTAAAAGTTAAACTGATTGGGTCGCTTTGATGTGCTACGTGTTGCCCAGTTAAGGGCGTAATTTATACTTGGCCTGTGATATCAAGCTATGTAATATTGTTTGCAACGTTTATATAACTATACTTACGTACCGTCTTCGTCCTCTTTAACTACGTCCTGTGATAAAATAAATATATATACTGTGATCACTTCTGTCGTGATATTTGTTCTTTTCCAGCTGCGGGTAGAGTTAAGCGATATCTTCCTAATTTAGTTCTTCTTCGTTTTGGCGCCTTTTTAGATTTAATTTATAAACTAGCATTACGAAGCCTGCGACTCACTCTCCAAGAACAACTGTGTTAGCCGTTGTCTTCTGTTTTGTTACGAAAAAACCAGCGTAACGAATTTGGCGCCGAAGGTGGGGTTTGATTTTGTGTGTGCGATTAACTTTTCTTCTAGTTTTATTGATTCTTTCAATTTTTCTTTTGTTTTTAGTGGGTTTGATTTACTTGAAGTTATACTTTGCTTCTTTGGGTATTGTTGCAAAACTTGACGTCGGAGTTACTTCACTAACGTTTACCTCTTTGATTTTAGTGCTGTTGTTTGACTTTACATTAGTTACTTACTTACTTTTATTTTATTTGGATGTCTAGGCAGACACTTGGTAGACTTTTGCTTTAATTTACTGCTTTGCTTAGTTTCTTGTTTTAGGTTTTATTGTGTTTTTTAGTGTTACCTATGTATTTTTTAGATGAAAAACCACCACTTCTTACTTCTTCAAACTCTAATTTAAAAAACAGTCTTGCGAATTGGAACGTAACTTTTTCTGGTTAAGATCTTTCTTTACTTAAATAAATTCTTATTCGTATTGACGAGTTGTGTTTGTTATCACTATGCGATACCTCTTCACATAGGAATCGTGCTGTTGCTTAAGCATCTTCTTATTTGGTCGCTTCTAATTATTCTTTGCTGTCTCCTTCTTCTAATTGTTTTCTTCTTTTTCATCGACGTCGCAAGCGTCGTAAGTCCTAGGTTTTTTTAGGCTTTCAGTTTGTGACCTTTGCTATTTTTGTCTGTTGTGGTTCAGATGCTATCTATTTGCTTTCATTCATATTGCTGTCACCGATATTCTTTTTTTGGTTAAGTTTCTGCTAAAATTCTTTTGGTTTCTTTCTTCTCCATCTTACTTCAGGACAGACTACCTTTTCGTCTATATATATTTATATCCGCTTAGTCGGCCTTTTTGAGTTGGTACCTCATCTATAAGATTTTCTCTTCTAGTTTTGAATTTGTTTTTTTTTCTTGAGTTTCCTATGAGGCTTGTCGGCATTAAAGTCTTGAAGTATACTTTCTAATTTAGGACAGCAATTGGTACGCTTTCGTTCTATGGCTAACTGTGGTATCTTTTCTCTTTTTTTTCTTTTTCTTTTTTTATATTGGGCGGTTATTACTACTTTCCGCAGCTGCAGTGGGATTGGTAATCTAAAAAACAGTACCTTGATTCCACTTAGAATCGATAGCAACAATAATGCCCTAGCACAGTCGAAGAGGGGACGTAGGTAGCAATTAAATAATGCAGCCAAGTTTGAGACAACCTACTCTATTTACAATAACATAATAACAAACATAACAACAGTCACAAGCTATAGAAATAACCCAGCAAATAATTTATCTATAGGCGCCAGTTAATTTTATTCTAGTCCTGCATGGATTCTTAAAAAATTAGCAAAACCTGAAGATTACTACTTACATTTGGAACCAGCAAAATTTACATAAAAGTAACACCGTAGTAAAGTTCAGACTTAAAGAAATTAAGTTTCCTCATTATCGAATTATGTTACACAAATTACGCGTAATAACACACGTAGAGTAAAGTAAAATTAACTAAACGGGAACAAGTTTTCGCCTTTGTGTTAAGCAAACGTAAAATCAAATTACTGTATGATAAACTTTGACTTAGCCCCAAAGTGGACTGGCTCAACATATAACAATGAAAGCAAGACAGCTACATAAAATAACAAAAGTAAAAGTTACTACCTTACAGCCCTGTTTTGGAAATAACGTTACCGAAACTTCGGTGTCGACAGAATGGATCCTCGGCTAGAGCTCCAGACAAGTTCCTGGTCCGTACGTATAATCAGAAAAGCAAATCTACAACATAAGAGTAAAATAGCACATCACTTTGTATTTCATGTAGGTCAATAGTTTATTATTAATACAAAGAAAAGAAAGAAAATGAACGTCTACATACAATTTGATATTACTAGTACTTAACCCCTTTTACGTAAGATTTAGTTGTAACGCAGCCACATCTTCATAATCCTAATTCACGCTTCAAAATTGCTCTAAGTTATTAAAAGAACAGAAATTAAATTAAAAACTCTCCAAGCTAAATTTTGTGCATTTGTTCATTAAATGCAAACGAAATTTGCCGCACGAGCAACTAACCACCTTCACCCTGTACGGATAGCAACGGCAAAATGCTCTAAAAGCGCAACAATTCTAGTTGCTAACGGCACGTCGCTCAAACCCGCGTCGCATTAAAGCGGTAATTTCTAGCAATAACATTGTAAAAACAGATATTTCTACATCCGCTTGTTATCGATGATGTTATTGACAAAAAAACGTAACACGGTTGGTTACTCCTTTTTGTTTCTTTTACGGAGAGAAGAACAAATCAGTCACTTACATCTTGTGTTATGTTTCTCCGTCTGTCTCCTTTCTTCCTTCCTAAGTTCTTTCTTTAGTGTTCACGCAACAATGCTTCTTTTCTTTTTCTTTTCTTTCTCAGTAACTTTTCTTGCTGTATTGGGTTTAGTGGGTTTTTGTTTTCTTATTTTGGTTTGAAACTTGGAATGGACTGCAACGTCGTTTCTTGTACTCAGTACTTTCGCTTAGTCGGCATTTTTGATGTTGTCAGTCACTGTTAGGGTATTCTTTTCTTTGGGTTTTTTTTGCTCTTGGAATATTCTAATCTGTTCTTCGGCATTTACGTTCTAATGTGACATTCCAATACGATGAGTACTGACTCACGACGTTTGATTGACAAGTGAAACTTCCTGTTCTTCTTTATTGAGTCTTATTTTTTTTCTTTTTCTTTCTTTTGGTTTTGTTTTGAGTTACGCGGTTTGGATTTTTCTCGGATTGCCACTCCTTTAGTGTTTAGTTTTTTTGAACTTTATGGTTGTGACTTTTGGATTACTGTTTTTTTTTCTGCCTTTAAGTAGTCCGACTTGTGTCGACTTTTACTCAGAATCTTCTTTTGCTTGAGATTTGTTCGTTGATTGTCTTTGCTTAGTCTGTTTGGTTTTTTTGGTGGATGAATCTCATATCGTCTGTTGACGACTTTTTGGCAACAACTGTCTTAGTTTTTGTTTTTGACTTTTCTTCTTCTAAATCCGCACATCACAATTCAAGATCTACTGGTACTGGGTTTTTTTTTACTTCTTGAGTTTTGGGGACTTATATTTAAGGTTGGATTTGTATTTGTAAGCTGGGGTTTTACGGGATTTTAGGGCGTTGTCCTTGACCGTGGGCTAAATGTCTTTCTTTCCTATACTTCTTCTTTTTCTCTTGGTTTGCTTAATATTGTCTGTCAGTGAAGTTTATGCGACTGCGTTGTTCTCTTGCTTTATAGCGTAACGACTGATGTCGATTTTAACGAGTACTTGTTCTGACATTAAACTTCTGTTGGTTGAAGTTTTTGGTTCTTTGAAGTATCATTCCGCTTTATGCTACTTTTGGACACATCTGGTTGATGATGCTTAGCGAATTGGAAAAACCTCTTTCATTTACGTTTCTTCTTGGGTTGGGTGTTATTGTATTTGGGTTGGTTTTGGATTTCAGCGTTCTGTCTATCTTTGATTTTAGCTAGTGTCCACTTCCCAGGTTTTTATGTTGCTGGGAGAAATTTGTTATGTTAAAAAATTGGTAAGTTAAAATTTTTCGAGTATAAAATTTGTCCTCGACACGCCCACTTTTTGTGGTCGATGTCAAATGTGTAAAAGCGCGATTTTGATTCTTCTTCTGGTCCCGTCTTGTACAGCACACAGACTTTCGTTTGGCGGTATCTTGGCCCAATAAAAGCTTTCATCATTAAGTTATTTCACGCAATTAGTGAGTTTGGGGCCTATCTGACTGGAAGCTTATTTGAGGTATGTGGTTATATAACTTTTTTTGTATTAATGGTTTGAATTGATTCTTTAGCGAGTCGCCACCCCTTTACCTGTGATCCTTATCAGTGGCGCTAATAAAACACTTGTGATTTTTGGAAAGTTTCCATGACGTCGCTTCGCTGAAGTCCAGGAGTTGAATACCATTTATTGGAAGAAATATCTACACAAGTTTTTGCTTCAATTATCTTATGAATTAAAGACAGGATTTACTTGTGGTAACGCCGTATGTACGTTTTTGTGTCAAATTTCATATTACGTTTTAGGTCATACTGGTACGGAATTAGCTAATCTCCTACTGAATATTACACAACTGTAAGTATTGCATTTTCTATTTATACGAGTATTACTTCGTTGATCATGTCGTCATACGCACATACTACGTTGTAATCACAAATTTTTGTGTGTCATAACTTATCTTGTGCGCTTTGATTCTCTAAAATTTTTATTTTCGTATTCTTGTAATTTAACTTAAGAAAGTAAAGTCAATCCTTCTTTAAATGTAAAAGTTAAACTGATTGGGTCGCTTTGATGTGCGACTTGTTGCCCAGTTAAGGGCGTAACTTATACTTGGCCTGTGATATCAACCTATATAATATTATTTGCAACGTTTATATTACTATACTTATGTACCGTCTTCGTCCTCTTCAGCTACGTCTTGTGATAAAATAAATATATATTCTGTAATCACTTCTGTCGTAATATTTGTTCTTTTCCAGCTGCGGGTAGAGTTAAACGATATCTTCCTAATTTAGTTCTTCGTCGTTTTGGCGCCTTTTTAGATTTAATTTATAAACTAGCATTACGAAGCCTGCGACTCACTTTCCGGAAACAACTGTGCTTTCTGTTTTGTTGCGAGAAAACAGATGCCTTAAATAAAATAATAAATAAACAAATTATCAAAAAATATTAAATAATAATCTCTACTTTAAAGAAATTCTGAAAATATTATAAATAAAAAAAAGGGTGAATACCAAAATCCTTACAAAAATAAAGGAAAATGTTGAGTTAAATTGGTCACAGTATATTTTCTCTTGCTATAACCAAGAAATTGAAAGAGAAACACCGATGAAGAAATCTGATATAAATACTTGTGAAATTTTACTTTTTATTAGTGAATAATATAAATAACTCAATTAAGATAATATGCTAGTAACACAAACTTGCACTAAATAATAGGTTAACACTGTTAACATGGCTTTTGTCCGACTCCGCACTGGAATGTTATCTTGTTTCTTTTTTTTTTTAATTTCTTCAAAATTCTTATTTTCTCGGTGACTCCCGCTATGTAGGGTAAACAGAATTTTGTTGGTTCTGTTTCTGTTTGTTGCTTTGTCCGTTTTCTCGTAGTTCCCTTTATGTCTATTTTTGTGTAACCATGTTTTTCGAATATTTGTTAAAATGCATTTACTTCCTAGTTAGATGTAGATCATTACTGATGGTTTCGGCTCCGTAAAGAGTTTTCTTCTGCATCGGATGATGGTGAGAGCTGGCGTATGGGTATCTGTCAGTGTGTGCCTTCTTTCTGTACACTGGGTGTTGTAGTTTTCCCTATTGCGTTTTCTTCGCCATTACATCTAAGAAAAATAGATTACTGTTTTGCTTCTTCTCCATGGTGAACATGATAGTTTCGTGCAGTGATTTTAAGAGGTCCAAAAATTGTCATAATTTTTCCTCTCTGTGTTGCCATATTACAAAAATATCATTGACATATCGTAGCCAGCGCTTAGATTTCTAAACACTGAGTCTTTTGGCTTCTTCTTTAAATGCTTCAATGAACAAATTGTCTGTTCGCAGTCTAATTTGTGCAAAGATGATCAGTGCGTCCTTTGTAGATAAATTGGTAAATAATGACGTTACATCAAAAATCGCTAAGATGTCTGTAGGTTCAGTTGTGAGCGTAGAACGCATATCCACAAAATGTTATAAGTTTTTCACATGTGATGTGGCGTGACCGGTGTTCATCGGCTTTCAATTTTTCTTGGAAATGTTTTGTTTAGGTATTTTTGCTTTCTTCAATGCCCTGCACACGAGGCGTATATAAGAAGTGCGTCGACCAATAGAGAATCAATTCAGTCATCCTGAAGAAACTGGCATTATGGACAGCGAAACGTCGAACGCAAGTTTTCATACACGCCATGTTTTATATTAGAAGATGATCGATACTCTCGGACACTTTCGTTTTATAGCAGTTATTAAAACTTCCCCGATAAAAGCAACAAACGCCAACAAAATACCAATAATCAAAAATACGAATGCTGGATGAAGATCTTCTAAACTTAATTTTGTATTTTCAGTAGTTAAAGCTGTACGATTATCGCTGAAGTAATCATATTGTGCATTATGATGCTCTAGTAAACCAGATTCAATGAGTCTGGTTATAATTTCGTTAAGTGTGATTGTAAAATACGAAAATAAATCAGTACGAAATACAACCTTGAGACCTCCAAAGTAAGAGTTATCAACAAAGTAATATAAATGTCTTTCCAAGTTATTAGTTGATTGTTCTAATAAATCTCGATTCATAAGAATAGAAGCATTCATTGTAGGCTCACTGATTATTTTAATATACTCTTCAACGCTGTAACATACGAACTTTGCTTTAAGTTTATTGTGTACATCGGGATTAACAGTATCTGTGTTTTTACAAAAAAACGAATCATGCGTTATTATCGAAGTATTAGATTCTAACAATTCTTCTAACGTTCGAATTTGTTTTTCAAACTGTGGAATTGTCAATAATGTAACCAATTTTCCAGTGAATATAGCTTGAATATGAATTGAGTAAATTAGGTATGTTAACAACAAAAGCTTAAAAGCTGGATATAAGCGATTGGTGTTTGTAGATCCCAATACTGTTAAACTGTATACCTCCAAAAAGTAGTACGTCAATCCACGTTGTTGAAAACCGAGATAGTTCCATTTTTCAATACACCACCAAACAAACGAAGTAAAAAGAAAGACAACAAATATTAGAATCCATACGGTACGCTTAAAAACAAGCTTCAAAGCTTCCATAGGTGGAATTCTTTTAGGAGCCGGAACTACCCACACATAGTCGATTATATTAAATATTCTACTGCACGAACCAACAATGGCACACGGAATAAAAGAACTCGTTCTTATCTGAAATTTATCTTCATTACACCAAACATCAGGAATTACCATCTTTGTTTTTATAGTCATGTTTAAATACTCTCTAATTCTTTTAATTATATACACAGTTAAAGAAATCGATTTACTTGCACCTTCGACTAAAAGCGAATTGCTTGCGTAACCTATCGTCAAAATGCAGTTTTCGTATTTTCTCAAACTGTTGGGAAATTTAATCAGTTTAGTGTTTATGCAGCTGTGTGTAATTATTAAGTTTGCTGTGGTTCCGCATTGATTCAGAGCAGCTTGAGGATTGCTCTCCAAAAGCTTTACACTTTCGTTTTTTAAATCGTACGTTAATATAACTACGTTAGAAATTTTCAGGTTCCAGAATGCCTTAAATATTTTAGCTAAAGTTTCTTTTTCAGTGATCGGTGTAATGAACAAAATTTTTCTTAATGGTGTTTTATTTTTATGCCATAAATCACTATGATTAAGTTTAAGCATCGTGAACTGTAATGTGTCGCAATTTTCCGAATAAATCACAAAATTTTGTTTGTGTCCAATTGACGTGTTAAGAATTTTACTATCTTTTCTCGTATCGATAATTATACTCGGGTTGCTAACGTCATCAGGAAAAATAAAATGATAAACATCATCAAAGATAAACACCAAAGTATCATCGTTATCAAAAATACTTTTAATTGTTGCATGTGCGCAAGTTTTGATATTTTCTTGTTCTTTTTTAATTACAAGACCCGCAACTAACGGTAAACAAATGATCTTTAATAGCAACATTTTGAATATTATTCAAATTCACTTTAACGTCGACCACGTAGAAAATATTTTTACGTATTGAAAATATTTAATTTATTGACTTAGCATCAAATTTTCGGTAATGACATAAAGTGGAAGCCAACATATTATTAAGTTAAGTGCAACAAACATTTGGAGAAGTAATGGATTTTATTATTTTATAGATAGACAACGAGGCTACATTTTAGAAAAATATACATAAACGATTCACAAATTCGGTAGTATAAAAATTATTACATTTGTCAGCATAAGGTTTTATACAGCATAGGTCAGGGGACTAATTCTTTAGTTGTCCTAGCGTACAGCCGATAGCGCATGTTACACTGGTCTGCATGAAAATCGGCCCTGATACCATTCTTGACGATTCTTATGTAAAATGACCTCCTAAATCCAAAAATGAGCTCCGTTTTTACCCATCACCCACCTATTTTGGGGGGACCCCATTTTTATTTTATTTTTTGCATTTTTTTTAGAATTTTAACTTACAGCCGTTTAACATCCTAAACCAGGTAATAAAATTTATACCAAAGTATAAGATTCACTGCACGACGCTGGCAATCTCAATACCACATGCAGGTTTGAACAGGAATTTTCGACAGGCTTGAACTTGCATTACTCTTCTCATTATAGTATATTACATTGTTTGCTTAACTGCTTCGATCAGTTCATCTCATAAACTAAGTATTTGTAGACGAGTAACTTCAATTGAGAGAAAAGGAATAACGTTTTAACTTTTCCCCACAACCGTTAGAGGCCACTATGTAATAATTATCGGTAAAAAATACAAACATAGCAAATTTTATTTCCCTCTTTTTCGTACCTTGAAGGCTAAAAACGCTGAATTGCATTTCTGGAATAAAATCGACTAAACAATGCAAGTTATTTTTACACGTGTTTGATGCTAACGTTTATTACTATTTAAAAACTGAAGGTTTTCATATTCGTTTTAAAGAAAAGTTGTTACAATATTCACACGATGTTGATTCGAATGAAACTGGAAGTTATTTATATTGTATTTGTGCAAATAAAAAATGTTATATAAAATAAGTCGCTTTTTTTAATGATAATTATAAAAAAGTGACAATTTTCATAACTATTCTTTCAAAAACAAGAAAACATTCAAAATAAACCATTATAATAATAATAGGTGCTACCCACACATTAATTTTAAAATTCGCTCTATTTGTTTTCCCCACAACCGTTGTAGGGCGCCATAAACTGTGTTCCAAGTTTATATACAGGAGATTCCCCTCTAAGTATATCTTCTCTCTGGTACATCTATAGCTGTTGCAGAGTTAACTTGTCGACGTTTTTAAACGTGCTGGATTTTGTGTTCATTTTTGTTCATTTGTGTAAAACAGTAAAACTACTTTTACTCCGGATTTTTTCAAGTGACTAAGTGTGATTTGTGGTTAATGTCGGGCGTTGAATTACTGTTTAATTATGCCACGCGAGTGTAAAAATCATCCCGATAGCTTCTGCTATGTCTGCGGGGAATTAACTTTAAAAGCGCAACGAAAACCCCTTTCTCCGCTTGTTAAAACAGCTTATAAATTGTACTTTGATTGTCAAGTTGGCGACCAGGACAAGACTTGGGCTCCATCAGTTTGCTGTACGACTTGTTACAGTAGTTTGACCAAATAGCTCAAAGGTACCCGTAAATCAATGCCATTTGCTGTGCCCATGGTTTGGTGTAAACCTCGCTGTCATCTTACAGATTGTTACTTTTGTATGACTTCCACCGTCGGGTTTTCGAGCAAAAGTAAGCATACAATTCAGTATCCCAATATTCCGTCAGCTCTAAGACCTGTTCCTCATAACGATACTTTGCCAATCCCAGAGCCCCCAAACACTTATACTCTAGAGCCGGAAATTGATTTACAAGACTCTGAGCCACAACCTGGGGCTTCGAATGATACTGAAACGTTCGAGAAGTCATCTGCAAATTCAAGAGCCTTCTGGAAGTTGTTATCCATCTTCTAAAAGATATACCGAAAGATAGGGAACACTCGAAAAGGATTTCCGAATGTGTATAAATACCGAAGAGACAAATCGTAAGTCAGTTATTGCCGTAACGCGAATGCAGCAGTATTAAGAAGATTATTCAAGTTGAGATAAATAAGTCGTTAGCACGCGTGCGTCTAGATAAATATACTGAGAATAATCGTGTACGTGATTTTTAGTGTAAACAAGTGTGAAGCTATCCGCGGACTTTATCTTATCTTAATTAGTGTAAGTGTTTTTATTAAATATTATTAGATTTCATTAGTTCGGATTTACAAGTGTACATATTTCTAGTATAAGTAAAACATATTTTTAGTCGTTTAAATAAATTAGTTTTAATAAATAAATTCGCAACATTGGTGTCACGGTGCGGTGTTTGCGATTTTTATTAGTGTAAATACCGTTAAGTAATCTAATATCGCTCCCGTAATAAAAACATTGTTTTGCGTAAAGAATTAAAACTTTAGTTCGCGTGTTTGTTTATAGCATTTAACCTTGGCTGTTCGATTCGTTAAACCAGTGTCGGGCTTTATTAAAATTTAGTGTTATTAAATTTTGTTTTAAATTATTATTAGTGGTTAAATTTATGGCGGTGACGCGTTTGCAAGCAGTTAAAATGGATGCAAAGCTATTTGAATTTCTTGAATCAATAAAAAACGGTCAAGAATCAATGAATAAAAATATGGAAGAAAACAATAGAAAAATGGGCGAAACTTCACAGAAAATTGAAGAAAAACTGTCGGAAAATTACAGAAAAATGGAAGAAAATTCAAGAAAAATGGAAGAAAAACTTTCCAAACATTCTCAGAAATTGGAAAACAATTCTAGAAAAATGGAAGAAAAGTTGTTGGAAAATTCTAGAAGTTTAAAAGAAGATATACGAACGAGCATAGAAAATCAAATTAAAATTGTTCAAGAGGAAACCCAAGCAGACATCTTAAACTTAAAAGAAGACATTTGCGAATCTGTGAATGAGAAAATAGAAGCAATAGAGAACAAATTAGAGGACAAAATAAAACTGCTTGAAGAAAGAATGAACCTAATGAATTGTCATGGTGAAAGAAGCGTCACGAGTGAAGATTTATTAATGGACCATCGAGAAGAAAACACTCACAAGTTCAAAGTTGTACCACCGAATTTTGATGGTAAAGTTCCATGGTCAACCTACTACAAGCAGTTTGAAGCCGCAGCTACTGCTAATGGTTAGAGCAACAAGCAGAAAGCGACGTCTTTAATAGTGTCCTTACGTGGAGAAGCGCTTGGAAGTTTACAAACTGTTTTTGACCACCTACAAGAAAATTACGAACTTTTATAAATAAAATGAGATATGGAGATGCTCATCTTCAACAAGTCTATCAAGCTCAAATTAAAAGTCGGGTTCAGAAAACTGCCGAAAGTCTACAAGATTTTAAAGCTGACATCGCTAGATTAACACGGCTTGCGTATCCTACAGCACCAGATACCTTCCTGGAGCAGTTGGTGATTCAAACCTTTGTAGACGGCTTCAGAGACAACGAAACGCAGCAGACTCTACGGTTAGCTCGACCAAAAACATTGGATGACGCTTTGGTGCATGCTTTGGAGTTTGAAGCAGCAAAACAAGCATTGCAACAAGATGGTTATAGACTCTGCTGTGCTGCAGAAGTACCCGCGCAGACACTGGAAAGCATCGAGGAGATAGCGCGACGAATACTTCAGGAAAGAGAAGTGACAACTTTGAACTGCGATGAAATAGGTCATGTACGACGGCATCGTACAAAACCTAAGAAGAGGACAAGAAGAGCACTCGAAAATTTGGAACGAGGCGAGCAAAAGAGACAAGAAGTAATCTCATCTAGTCAGACTCCGGAGATTACACTCCAAATGGCATCGCCTAGGGAGCAATTTCATAGCATTTATCTCGATGGCAAGATCAATGGAAGAAGCGTCCAGTTACTGGTTGACACGGGAGCGACGAAGACCATCATTCGTCCTGACATATTATTGGAAAACGAGAAGACATCACCAGTAACAGTACGACTTCAAACGGCAACGGGCGAAGAAATACCTACTCACGGACATGTCAAAGTAACCATTGGTTTGGGAAATGGAGTACTCGACCATCAAGTACTGGTAGCCGACATCACGGAAAAAGTTATCCTGGGAATGGACGTGATAAAGAAGTATGGGTTCCATTTGGATATGAAGAACGATGTCGTGAAGATCGACAATGAAGAAATTCCTTTTCATTCGTCAGAAAAAGCAGCCGTGCGAGTCTTATTAAATGAAGACGTGTTTCTGCCTGCAAGGACGGAAAGTGTGGTGATGGCACGCCTGGGTAGAAATCTCCGGGAAATCTACATACGCACGATTGAACCAATGGAGGGCGGTTTAGTTGAAAAGGGACTACTCGTTGGCAGAACTTTAGTACGGGTAAAGAAGATGATACCTGTAAGGATCAGATCCTGTAACGTTGAAAAAGAATACCGTGGTAGGCCAATCCACGCCAGTATCACAAATTGTGAGATGCGTGAAGTCGAACGAAGATACGTCGCCGAAAAAGTGTCTACAACATCTATTGGACATTCTTACCACCAAATGCCAAAACCTCAGCCAAGACCAGCTGGTTAAAGTTAAAGTGTTAATCCTAGAGTACCAAGATGTGTTCGCGCTGGAGAGTGGCTCCAAAGAAAGAACTAACGCGGTGAAACATAAAATTAATACCGGAGACGGTCGGCCGATACGACAACAACCACGCAGACTTCCTTTTGCGAAAAGAGAAGAAGCCGAACAAATAATTACGGATATGGAGAGAGAAGGCGTGATTGAACCTTCAAGTAGCCCATGGGCATCCCCAGTGGTACTCGTAAAGAAGAAGGATGGATCAACGAGATTTTGCGTAGACTACAGGCAGCTAAACGACGTGACCAAAAAGGACTGCTACCCTTTACCCAGAATTGACGATACGCTAGACACCATGTCAGGATCCCAGTGGTTTTCTACGTTAGATTTAAAGAGCGGATACTGGCAGGTAGAACCCAAGAATCGTGAAAAAACAGTTTTTACGATCGGAACTGGTTTGTGGCAGTTCAGTGTAATGCCCTTTGACCTATGTAACGCTCCTGCATCGTTCGAGCGTTTGATGGAGACCATCTTGCGCAGATTGTCTTGGAAGACGTGCTTGGTTTACCTGGACGACGTGATCGTGATGGCAAGGTCGTTTGAAGAACACTTGAACAGCTTGAAGTAAGTGTTCCCGCGATTACGTGGGGCTAACCTCAAACTGAGCCCAAAGAAGTGCCACGTATTTAGGAAGGAAGTGCAAAACCTTGGCCACGTCGTATCTAGAGATGGAGTAAGGGCTGACCCAGACAAAATCCGAACAGTGCAAGCATGGCCAAGACCAATCGACAAACATCAGGTCCGAAGTTTCCTTGGGTTGTGCACTTGTTATAGAAGATTTGTCCCTGGATCTCCCAATATTGCCAAACCATCGACAAAATTAAGCGAAGAAAAAACAGAATTTAGATGGAATGAAGACTGCGAAAATTCTATTAATCAACTATAACAGGCCCTAGTCACTTCGCCGATTTTAAGTTATCCAAGAGAAGATGGAAAGTTTGTTTTGGATACCGACGCAAGCAATCTGGCCATAGACGCGGTCCTTTCGCAAGTTCAAGATAGACAAGAAAAAGTTATCGCGTATTTCAGCAAGGTTTTGTCCAGGCCAGAAATGAATTATTGCGTGATTGGAAGGGAGCTGTTAGCAGTCGTTAAGTCCATCAAACATTTCTACAAGTATTTGTATGGACGAAAATTTTTACTGAGAACAGGCCACGCCGCTTTAAAATAGCTTCTGCAGTTCCGTAACTCAGAAGGACAAGTGGCAAGATGGATCGAGAGACTGCAACAGTATGACTATGACACAGAACACCGTGCCGGAAGCAGTCATCGGAACGCTGATGCCTTGTCCAGAAGACCATATCCGGCATACTGCAGCCATTGTTCGCGACTGCAAGATGTTACGTGCATAAATTTAAATATTGCATTACCCTGTACATCAATTTAATTAAAAACTACTTTGATATTTCTTGACGCCATCTATCGGGTTCGTTGGTCACTTTGTATTGACAGACGGCATCCGGTGTCAGACCGACATTTGCACTTTACCATCGTACCGGTTAATATCTATGTCTGCGTGAATTGAATATCGTTTTCAAGAATCATCCACGTGCTGGGACACGATGGAAATTAGTAGTTTCTCTTAAATAATTGATTTCATACCGCAGAGTAAGTGATTTTAGTCTTTCTTTAATTAAACGTAATTTCTATGTCTTTTGGTTAGCACCATGTGCCACCTTCATGACTACGGATATTTGTATCGTTACATAAAATCCTCAAGGGGGAAATTATAAGCGAAAGCAGAAGATCTTAATTACTGGATACGATTGAATTCTATTCGGAGGCAATATCCTAACCTTAATAACTATCACATTGTTCGGAAGATCATAATTATTGGATACGATTGAATTCTACTCGAAGGCAATTACTTAATACCACCAGAGGCGTAACATTAATGTAACAGCAGACGATAAGTGTCGGTTCGATTACTGTCCTTTAAATGTGTCTTTATTTGTAGTTTGTGAGTCGCCAGGTAGACACGATTATTTTTCAGGAAGTTAAATTGCAGGTAGCCCGTAGGAAAAACGTTTTTCTGAAGAGCGCCCTGGAATTTTTGGTAAGTCACTTTTTCTTGTTCTTATTTATTCGTGTCGCTACGGTATATTCACGACTTACTATAATTATTACCTGTACGGGCAAATTTACGTGTTGCTTATGATTGTTACTAAGTTAAGTTAAGTAAATGACTTATCGCTCGCTGCTTATATCCATCGTAAAGTATTATTATTCATGTTAGTTATTGATAAATTTTATATATGTTTTGGTGGCTGCACTTTTGGTCGACGTGTAGTGTAAGTTGCCGATCCTACTGCTATTCTCGTTTCTTTATATTCTATACAGTACCGGTGTACATTTGACTATTTAGTTGTTAATACATTTATTTTTATAGAGGAATTAAAGTACCATTGTTGTTAATGATCGAGTTTCTTTTCCATTTTAGTCGTTTCTTTCAGCAGTTACGAACTTCACATCATCGTTACAAGTTTATTACCATTTCTGCTGTGAGCAGGCGGAAACTTACTTTGGACAGGCTCTGGCGCCCTTAATTAGCTTTTATTTACCTCGAAGAACCCTACCCTCTCTCCGACTGTTGAGAGTTGGCCGTGCAGGTTCGTAACCAGCTAAAGCTTGTAACAAAGAAAAAGTCGAATGCCTCCGGAGAACCGCTATGGTTGATGATGAGTGGGAACTTGAGCAGTTTCGTCGCGAACAATAAGACGATCCTGAAATAAAACTACTCCTGGACTGGAAAGAAAGCGGCCGACGACCAACCTGGGAAGAAGTGAGTGCTTTGGGCACAAACATTAAAGCGTACTGAGCGCAGTGGGACTTCTTGATAGTAGAAGACGGTCTTCTTAAGCGATCCCTAGAAAGTGCCGAAGGCACGGAAAACAGACTACAGTTGGTAGCGCCAAAGAGCAGGGTACAGAAGTGTTGAAGCATCTCCACGATGAGACATCAGGGGGACACTTTGGCATTAAGTAGACGTTGGGTAAAGTACGAGAACGATTGTACTGGATGAACTACAAAGAGGACGTCATGAAATGCACAGTCTGCGCATCAGGAAATGGTCCAGCGAGAAAGCGCAAAACACCCATGAAGCAATACAACGTAGGAAGCCCTTTGGAAAGAGTAGCGGTTGACATCGCAGGGCCGTTCCCAGAATCCAATTCGGGAAATAAATACATTCTGGTGGCGATGGATTATTTCACGAAATGGACGGAAGCTTACGCCATACCCAATCAGGAAGCAGCTACAGTCGCAGACGTATTAGTAAAAGAGTTTTTTCTGCCGGTTTGGAGTTCCGTTGGAATTACACTCCGATCAAAGCCGCAATTTTAAGTCTGGGCTGTTTCAAGAAGTTTGCCGACTGGAATTAAGAAAACTAGGACAACGCCTCTCCATCCTCAATCTGATGGCATGTTTGAACGGATGAATCGAACAATTGGCAAGTACTTAGCCAATGTAGTGTCCGAACACCAAAGAGACTGGGATCAGTACTTGCACCTTTTTCTAATGGCATACCGATCATCCGTTCACGAAACCACAGCCCAATCCTGTGTAATGCTCGGTCGTGAAATACGATTGCCATGCGACCTTCAATTTGGACGAAGACCAGAAGAGGAAGTCGCTGGAGAAGATTACGTCAGCAAGCTGGCCAAGAGGCTAGACGAACTACATGAAGAGGTCCGTAAAAACACACAAATTGCCAGCGACAGGATGAAAACAAGATATGACGTCAAGGCACTAAATAGTGGGTTTTAACCTGGCGATATGGTCTGGTTGTATAACCCTCAAAGGAGACGTGGTTTGTCGCCGAAGCTGCAAAGGCAATGGGAGGGCCCCTATAAAGTCGTGCAGCGTATTACCGACGTCATATACCGCATCCGAAAACCCCCCAGAGGCAAGCCAAAAGTAATCCACGTCGTTCGTCTAGCCCCGTTTGCTGACGATAACCACAATACGCAAGTGCAGGTCCGAACCAGAGTAATAAGTAGCAGAACCCGGAATCCAAGCTTGGTTGTGGCTTAGATCAACTGAATTGAAGGATGGTTCGAAACATGTTAGAGGTCGTCTTCCGAAGAGCAGGCGTCCAAGTGTTGGTCTGTAGTTATCAACCAAGGAGAATATTGGGTTAGGAAAAGTCCATTGACTGTTACTTTTATGGTCAACGAAGTTGCCGAAATGGAGGAAGCTGCCGCTATCGCCACGATCTTTTTTACCGGTGTCGCATCCAGTCTCCTGTTCTGGGACAGAACAGTCCTAAGAAGAGGCCAGTGAAACGTTCGAGAAGTTATCTTTAAATTCAAGAGCCTTCTGGAAGTTGTTATCCGTCTCCTAGAAGATATACCGAAAGATAGGGAACACTCGAGAAGGATTTCCGAGTGTGTATAAATACCAAAGAAACAAATCGTAAGTCAGTTATTGCCGTAACGCGAATGCAGCAGTATTAAGAAGATTATTCAAGTTGAGATAAATAAGTCGTTAGCACGCGTGCGTCTAGATAAATATACCGAGAATAATTGTGTACGTGATTTTTAGTGTAAACAAGTGTGAAGCTATCCGCGGACTTTATCTTATCTTAATTAGTGTAAGTGTTTTTATTAAATATTATTAGATTTTATTAGTTCGGTTAATTAACAAGTGTACATATTTCTTGTATAAGTAAAACATATTTTAAGTCGTTTAAATAAATTAGTTTTAATAAATAAATTCGTAACAATGCGTTCAATGATTTAGTTTCTCGGCAACCTCACCTCCTCACTCAATCGGAATTAAATGATCTTGTCAAAGATTTGCAGTTACCCAAAACTAAATCTCCGCTCCTAGGATTGCGAATTCAACAGTGGAATCTCTTAGAAAAGGGAGTAAAAATATCTTCTTACAGAACCAGACAAGCAACCCTAAAATGTCTTTTCTCAGAAGATAAAAGTTTAGTGTTCTGCCCTAATGCAAATTTATTGATGACAGAGCTACAGATGCCATGTGACCCAGACAAATGGAGACTGTTTATAGACTCATCAAAAACAAGCTTAAAAGTTGTCCTGTTGGGAATGAATTCCCATCAGTTCCAGTTGCATACTCTGTTGATATGAAGGAAACGTACGAAAACATCTTCAGAATCCTTGATAAAATTAGTTATCATGATTATAAGTGGAAACTTTGCGTTGACTTAAAAATTGTTGCTCTACTCACGGGCCTGCAATCAGGATTCACAAAATATTGCTGCTTCCTTTGTGAATGGGATAGCCGAGCTCGAAATAAACATTAGATCGTACGAGACTGGCCTCTGCGAGAAAAACTTATTCCTGGTCAGAAAAATGTCGCTCACTATCCTTTGGTTCCGAAGGAAAATATTTACTTACCACCTTTACACATCAAACTTCGATTGATCAAGCAGTTTGTGAAAGCAGTGGACAAGACAGGTAGCGCATTTTAATTTTTGAAAACTAAATTTCTTCGTCTTAGCGAAGCTAAAATCAAAGAAGGCGTTTTTGTTGGTCCCCAAATTAGACAACTCTTCCAAGATTCGACGTTTATTGAACACCTAAATCGAAAAGAAAAACGAGCTTGGCTTGCATTTCAAAACGTTTGTAAGAACTTCCTAGGTAACCACAAAAGTGAAGGTTATGTCGCTTAGGTCGAAGAACTGCTTTTAGCGTACAGGACATAGGATGTAACATGTCTCTTAAAGTTCACTTCCTTCACTCCGCATCTGGACTTTTTCTCTGAAAATTTAGGAGCAGTTTCGGATGAACACGGGGAACGGTTCCATCAAGACATCGCTAAGCTGGAGAAGAGATTTTCAGGCAAGTGGAATGCAAGCATGTTGGCAGAGTACTGCTGGTTTTTGAAACGAGAGAGCTGTACCTCAGGGTATAAAAGGAAAGCAAGCACCAAGTAACGAGGAATATCTTTTTATTTATTACTGTTTATAGCTAAAATAGTTCTTTTTCCCATTTAAATTAAATTCATGTCCATATATTTATTATTATAATAATTATTATAATTATTATTATTGTTCGATAAATAAATTATAATTAATTTATCAAAAAGTGGTAAAATTAGAGATTTGGGGCTCCCTAGAAAATGGTTGGTGATGGAAGAAAACGGAAGACATATTTGGATTCAAGACGTCATTTTACATAAGAATCACCCGGAATAGTGTCAGGGCTCGATAAAAAAAATTTTTTGCAGACCAGTGAATTATTAGAGAATTAAGTACACAGTAAAGGTTCAAAACTAATTAACATAAATTCAAATTTAAAAAAAAATGTATGATACCTAAAAAGCGGATAGTAAGACAAGAAATACCCAAAAAGGTAGCATAAAACCTGCCAAAAAGGCTATAAAAAAGGCACAAATATCGATTAAAATTTACAGTTTATTTTTTTGTTTTACAATGTTTATTAAGTGCTATTATTTTCTCAAGAAGCTGTTGCCTTTTATCATTTAAAATATTTTTATAGAAGGAAAAAGTTCTTTCGACATCACAAGATGTTAGTGGAGCAAATTTTAATGCCGATGTTTCCGTTATTGTTAAAAATATTTTCTGTTGATGCTTCATGACCTCCTCTTTTTGAATTTCAGTCAGTTGTTTAAAAAGGTCAAAGGAAGGGTTTTTTAATGTGACGGAATCCAATTTTTGATTAATTTTTATTTCTATAGTCCCTAGACATGCTCTTATAATTGTTTTTATTCTTTTGAATGTAGCGAAAGATTCGGTCATTGCGGTTTCGCTTTTTTCTAGCTTCTTTAATTCGTCAGGAATGCCGGAAAAGTGTGTTTTTATAAAAACTAGTCCTCTCTTAACAGCTTCGTCATTAAAAGCTTTTTGAGATTTAGCAATTGCTACAGAGGCCGTCTCGTCAAATAATTCAACCACTTGAAGTAAGACAATTCAATTAATGTATAACACAATGTCAGATGTCAAAAATGCAAGCAGATAACCAAGTTCGCATCTTGTTATGATAGGTTCCGGTAAAAGTTTACCATTTGGAAGTTTTTCTTTATAGGCTCTTACCCGTAATGGTGCTTTCACAAAAATTTAAAACAAGATCTAATAATCAAAAAGAGAATCTAATATGTTAAAGATTTTTACCTTTTTGGTGGCAGAAATTAACTTGTTTACTATTGCAAACTCGTCTCTAATGAATTCACGCACCCTATGTATTCCATGCGCCAGACAAGTTAAATGTTTTAAATTTGAATAAAATATTTCTAATGCCTGAGCGGATTTGATCATATAAGGTGCTGCATCGGTTACGAATAAGAGAACCGTTTCTTTTGCCTCTGCAATCGGTTGTTTCATTAACCGAAGTCCAAATGTAATAGTCCCCAATGTCATTCCTTATTGTCTGTATTTCTTATAAAAGGTAAACCAGCATTTTGAAAACTATTAATACTTTAATTAAACTGCTTACCGATTAGTAACGTATGTCTAAATAATTTTTTCTTAAAGTTGATTCATCTGGAACAACTTGTTCGGTGTATTTTTCGAGGAAATTGCGATAATTGATATTATCAAGTTTTTGAAGACGAATTTGAGCTGACACCAATGCTTCGCACAAATCTAAAGCAAAAGATGTTTTTGATGGGCCAGGTTTATTCTGTTGATCTTTTATAACGTTTTTTAAAAATGCTTGTTTCATAGTTTTTTTAAGTGTTGTTTTACATGGTACTTTTTAGTAGCACCGATTTAAAATAATACATATACCAGTAATTAAAAGCATTTAAATTAAGATAATACAAACTTACTGATTTTGAACAAACTTGACAAAAAAGATTTTTCCCGTCGGTTGTTAAATTATTGTCCAATTTACTCTACTTGTAATAATTTTCAATTTTTGATTTTTTATTAGATGACATTTTTTAAAACATACTCACAGCACAACAGCAATAGACTATCACAGGGTAACAATATCACAGGTATTTATAACAAACAAAGAATATTTTAGTCATGTGTTTCAATCATTAAAAAAATCCCACCGGACAGAATTAAAATTATCTATATTTGCTTCCTTTACTTAGGTACTGAATAGACTTATAAAATATGATTCATTCCAAAATTCTTCCGGTTTTGTAAATAGTGTTCTGTTAAGCATGTCATTGTACACAATCCTAGTATAAATTCTTACAATAGTTCTTCTCTATAAGCGGCTTTTGTATTTAATATTTCTGGAAACCATTGTTTAACTAAACATGAAAATCCCTGTTGTTATTTATAGGTTTCTGGTGAGACTTTTTGAGCAAAAAATGTTAATTATATTATTGTACGTAATTTAAGTAAAATTCTGTAATGCGTTATTGTCATCTACCTATTAAAACACTGTTTACACATACTTTTCAAAAATTATATGTTAAAAGACAATATAAAATAATATTCTTTAAAAAGGCAAAAAAAAACAAAAAGTTACACAAAAAAGCAAAATAGGCAGGCTCCAGGCATTTGCCGGACTGTCCGCTCTTTAATGATAACATACATAATTTAAAACAAATAAAAAAATCGTATGGTTTTATATTGTATTCATAATCATAATATAATAATAATCGTTTGAATTCGTATTGAATTGCGTTTTTAAAGTTACCCTACAATTAGAGGTACACAACAATAAACGCCTATTATCTGGCCGCATTTCGGGCTGAAAGAATAACCAGAATTAGTAAACGTTTCTACAATTTTTTTCATATTTACTTATAGCAAATAGTGCCATTTGTCAATACACAAGCTTTCAACGAACCGCATGCGCATCTGCAAGGTCTCGGATCTAGACAGCAATCCCACGAAGGTTGTGCATCTGAAAAATCAACCACAGCAACTAAAAAAAGTATTGACAGTGTAACCAGAACGTATATTTTCATTTTTTTAGTTTTTGGTGTTTTAAGTTACTGGTTACTTTGCTTTTATACTTTTTGGTTAATGCTAGAATTGACGTCAGTAGTCATAAAACTAATATTTGTCAATTTTTATTACTTAATTTATTTTTGAAAAAAAGCAAATAAGATTAACAATTTATTCTGTTTATAGTGCATCATTTAGGTGTGCGTTGTCCCAATAAGTTCGCTAAAATAATTAGTAGTAGTATTAGACCTCTGGGTGTGAGCTTGAATGAAAATAAATACAAAGACGTGAATTTCTTTAATTTACAAACTATAACATAATACACTATATACATTAAAGAAAAATGAACATTATTTGAATCTAAACAATATTTAGAATAAAACAGTATTTGAATAAAACAAAATATGGATTAAAACAATATTTGGGCGCCAATCACCTTTAAATCGGTGATGAATAAAAAGCATCAGCTCTTATACTTAATTATTAATTGATATTAAATGCAAATGTCGTAAACGTTGATTTTGTTAACGAGTATGATTTCCAAAAAGTTTTAATAACACAATTTAATTAAAAGGTCAAAGGTCATTAGTACCTATAAACCATTTTACTACAGAAAGTTAATCGATATTAGAAAATTATGCAAGAAATTAAGGCCATTAAGCAGGTATACAAATTCTACTTATTTGCCTAATCTTTTTTTTACCTAATCTTAATTACCTACCCTTCTTTTGAATCTTTCTGATGCACTTTACTTAGTACAATGTATGTAACTTTACAAAATAATATCCTTACAAATAACTTTATAATTAAAGGTAATTAATTCAGTGTCACTACAACTATTTAAATTGATCGCCGAGCAATATTTCTTCAGTTGTTTTCAATTGTTATTTGCGAGTTAGTTTAGTTTGTGTTAAAAGTTATGGAAGTTACAAAAACCAACCGTAACCAAAAGAAGCTCTGCTTCAACGGTTTTCTGTACGTGTTCGATAAAACCAGCAAAGATGGAGGGAAGAAGTTTTGGAGATGTGAGAGAAAAGTGGACAAATGCCGTGGTCGTCTACATACAACTGCGAACGATGAATATTTTTGTGATGTTGGAAACCATAACCATGGTAGTGATACAGCAGGAGTATGTGTTGCGAAAATAAATGTTTCAATAAAAACACAAGCCAAGGAAACGATGAATACTCCGGCCCAGATAATAAATCGTGTCCTAGAAGATACTAGAGCAGCTGTTCAAGGTAAAATGCCAAATAACGACGCTATTAGGAAGTTGTGTCAGCGAACGCAAAACCTTATTGCTGGTGCGCCGCCAACTCCATTGGATTTAGAAACGTTAATTATACTAGAAGCGTACAGAATTTACGAATTCGCGCCTGAACAAACTGAATCATTTCTCATGAAGGATACTGGATCAGAGCATCCAGATCCACAAAGAATCCTAATATTTTCTCGAGAACCCAATACACGGTGGTGTCATCATATGAAAAAAATTCTCATGGATGGAACATTCCGACAAGCACCTCCACTCTTTCACCAAATTTATGTTATACTGGCAAGTAGGAATGGCTTTGTTTTTCCGGTTCTATACGTTTTTTTACCAAACAAAACACGACAAACCTATGATAGGCTATTCTCACTTCTGAAGGAAATGTGGCCGCAGTTTAAACCCGAAACAATTTCTGTGGATTTCAAAATCGGATCGGCTACTGATGCTTTTCCAACAGCCCACTTACATGGTTGTTTTTTCATCTGGTAAAAAATTTTAAAAAACAGCTGCGTGAAAATGAGTTAACAACAGTACCATATAATAATAACCCTGAATTTGCGTTAAGTGCACGTATGATAACTGCTTTAGCTTTCGTTCCTGTTCACAACTTGATGACGCTATTGAGGAACTGGCCATGCATCTGCCAAATTAATTGCAACCAATTTTAAATTGGTTTGAAGATAATTACATTGGCAAGCGAAATAGAAACTGTACACGACGGATGCCCCTTTTTTCGCCTAATATTTGGAATGTGTACGAAAGGGTGCTAAACAACCAAGATCGCACAAATAACTTTGCAGAGGCTGCACATCGTAGCTTACAGTCCCAATTAGACATGGATCATCCGTCTATATAGAAATTTATAAATGGTTTACGAACCATTCAAAAAGGACGAGATGCGCTTTACGAGAAATTTTTACGAGGTGAATCGTAGACTATTTTTAATATTTCTGTACCACTCGGCGCCCAAACGTCCAACGTCCAATTGGCGGCGCCCAAAAGTCCCGGCGGAGAAACGACGGCAGTCAAAAGGCGGCGCCTAAACGGCGGCGCCCAAAAGTCCTGTTTCGGGATAAAAGAGATGGCCTTCCACTTCTATGGGCGGTCTGCAAAAGACGATCATTTTCCGCGCCTTGTTCTTTAACTTAAATAATGGACCACACTTTTCTAATAAAATAAATAATAGTTAATGAAAACTGCGCAAAAAGGTTTACGTTTACTGAAAGGCACCGATAAAGTAATGTTATTATTTAAGTGAAAAAGTGATGTTTTTTAAGTTAACAGTACGAGGTTAGCAGAATCAAATATAGTTAAGAATTTGTTGCGAAAGAAAGTTTTTACTTTTTTAGTTATGTGTTAATCATACTTAAAGCAAGTTTGTAGTACACCGTTCTAAAAAGTGCTTTAATCAATTTCTTTTTTGTTTAAAATTTGTGTAGAATAATAATAATCAGCTTTTTTCTTTGACAATGAATTAACAACAATTTAGCAAATTCTACCCACATTTTAAACCTATTTATTAAAACACTGTTTAGAATGGTGTACTACCAACTTACCTAAAGTTTAAAGCATAATTAAAAAAGTAAAAAGCTACAAGTTTGTTTTTTTCCAAGAAATTCGTAACAAATTCCTAATTATGTTTTATTTGATTTTGCTAACTTGAAGGACGTGAAAAACTTGATATCCAATTGCTATGTGACTAAAACTTTTATACTTTCATTATAAACAATTTCCTGTGGTGTAGGTGAATAATTGTGTAATCTGAATTATACATCATATAATACCTATAAAATAGGTATATATACGCATATTTGAAATTGAAAAAACTAATATTAAAGAATATTATCAAAAGCAGAATAAACAATTATTTTACTGATAAACCCATACGTGCAGTAATTACTTACATTTTGCACAAAATTGACACACAAAACAACACTAAATATTATACATTACAAAATGAATTTTAAGTAACCCCTTTATATACCCTACTTAGTAATGGCGGAGCCTTAGACAGAAGGGATCTTTAGTGGGGGTATGAAATACCTCTTGGAAGAACAGGATTTCGAGTCTCTGGAAACACTACTTTAAGTGTAATTTTGATGAGAATTTCTGTATTCTTTCTTCTCAAATCAAAACAGATAACAGTGTGTGAAAACATTTTTTGTAATATGTAAAACCTTACTCCTATTATATTTAATAAAAATTCCATTTTTTAAATTTTGTCATTTTTCTTATATTCAAATTAAAAAAACAACAAGCAATGTAAACAAAACACACATTTGACATTGTACTTAATCAAAATTAATTTGAATTACTTGACGAAAAAGAAAAAATAAGAAAAGTCAATATTTCGAGTAAGGTAATGCTTTAAGGACACGGGACGCTCAAATACAACTGTAAAGCACAATTAAATACGGTCCCATGAGCTGTGAAAAAGGTTTAAAATAAACTTCGCCCTGCGGTCCATAGGCTGTGACAAAAGTTTAGCCGCGGGTCTGAATACTAGCCGTTTGTCCCAGCTTTGCATGAATGCAACTGATGTATATCCCACGATGTAACATCTTTTAGATTAATCGTTATTTATAATTATCAGAATTTCAAAGTATCGGGTATTAAAAAAAATATTTTCTCTTTAAACCAAGGCTGAGACTAATAGACTGATTTTTTCCAATGTTTGGGGATATATTTCCATTACTTAGTTTTAGCAAAAAATTCTGTTTTCATTTATAGGTAACGAAACTCATATTAGTTTTAATTTCCAGTTCAGTTACATCTAACTAAAGATAATATCTTTTTAAAAGATTATTAATTTTCCTGCCACTTTTTTTTGTTATAATATAAACAAGATTTTACGAAAACCGCCTGAAAATAAAAAAGATCAGTAAATTTGAGTTACGCATACCTTCTGTCTAATACTTAAACTAGTAGGTTCGATATCGTCCATAAATTGGGTTAAACCAGCAAAGTTAAAGCATTTCTTCCGTGGACTACTACAGTGTAAACAAAAGACAATTGAACATCGGATTTTACCTATATTCATAAAAATCCATTTTCTATGAAAAAATGCAAACTACGAATAAATGTTATGAGAATTTATAAAGGGAATTAAGATTACAATTGTTCAACCGCTAATTCCGTTCAAACGATGATAATATTTCTTTTACAAAGAAAATCGGAATGTTGACTTTATTTTAATCCGGAAATATTAAATATTTAGACTAATTAAAACTGCAATTTCATATTTGGGCATGCAGTTTAAATTTATTCGAGCTATTAATTAGTTTAATTTATTTTTTTATAAATCAAATTATAAATGACATAACTTTTTTAATTAAGAGCTAGTTTAAAACTTGAGCAGAAAACATAAATAGAAAATTCAGTGAAAAAAAATTTAAATCTTTATGGTACAATTTGCAGCAAAAAAACATGTTCTTTGAACGTTTGAGGCAGTGTTTATAAAGAATGGTCTACAATACTAATGTTGTCAAATTTAACTAGCCGTTCTGTTATAACGTAAGTTTGGTTGCCTACCTTGCAAGTCGCACTTAAAAGAGTCCAATTACTTTTTTGAGGCAGTGTATCTACATAAAGACACACTCATTAATTTGTTAAGAAATTGTGCAATTCAAACATGTTAAGAAAATTAACGAAACTGTGCTTTTGGCATATTTTAACGACGGGCATCGAATATAAGGTTTTCAAAATTCAAGCAGGTATATGTATCTATATGACTTTTTAATTTTGCTAAATGTATCCTATCATATTATAGATCATCTCATTTCTCAAGAGAAAAAATGGTAGGTATATTCCTACTAAGGGCTAAATTTTTTCCCAAGTAAGAGATAACGAGGTTTCTGTTCGAACCTATATTATATTTGTGATTTCATTTTAAATTATAAATCAAATATCTAATAAACTGTTAATGTTAGCAAATTTTTTTATTTGAATAAATTGTTAGAAAGCATTATCTCTATAAGAAGCTGTAAAAATATATATGCAAAATTGTTAGATATGGCGGGTACACTCACTTCCGGTTTCTTTAACAGATCCATCTTTTGATAGAACCGAGAGAATATGAAAAGTCAACTTCAGACCAAATTTCGAGTTACTAGAATTTTTAATTCGAGAGTTATCGTGGGTAAATCCAAAGATAATGTAAAGAAGATGCAGCACTCCGTGTATAAACAAGTCAAAAAAAAGTAGATAAAAATTGTTATTTTGAAGGTATTTTGCTTTCCCTTCAAGATATAATTTTTTTTCTAAAAAAATTGTCGCAGGCTAGATTCGAACCTAGGATTATATATAGAAATCACTTTAAATTCTAAATCGAATATCTAATAAACTGTTAATGTTAGAAAAACTTTTTATTTGAATAAATTGTTAGGAAAAATTATCTCTATAAGTAACTATAAAAATAATTCGAATAATTTACATACGTACAAAATTATATGAGTAAAACCGTTAATAACGGCGGAAACACGCAGTTCTACTTTCTTTATCAGACTCATCGTTTGATAAAACCAAGAGAATATGAAAAGCCAGCTCCATACCAAATTTCAAGATACTACTAGGACTTTTGATTTGAGAGTTATCGTGGGTACATCGTTACACACACAGACACTCAAATTTTTTTGGTCAAAAATACATTTTTCTGATTCAGGAAACCTTGAAACGTAAAATTATGCAAAAAAAATGTTTTTTTAAATTGCGATCGCTATACTTTTCTTTAACTACAACGCGGTCTAAGCCAAAAGTCGCTTGTAATCATAAACATACATAATTTAAAACAAGTAAAAAAAATCGTATAGTTTTATTTTGAATTGCTGAAAAAGTTTAATGAAAGCATTATTACAACCATTATAATTAATTTTTCCTTTATATATAAAATTCAAACAATCGTTTCAATTCGTAACGAATTGCGTTTTTCAAGTTACCCTACAATTAGAGGTAGACAACAATACACAAGGCCCTTTGTCTGGTCGCAGTTCGGACTGAAAGAATAAGCAGAATTAGTAAACGTTTGTACAATTTTTTTCATATTTACTTATAACAAATGGTGCCATTTCTCAATACACAAGTTTTCAACAGAACGCATAAGCACTGGCAAACTTTCGGGTTTATACAGCAATTCGACGAAACTTGTGCATCTGAAAAATCAACCACACCAACTACAAAAAGTAGAGACAATGTAACAAGAACGTATATTTTCATTTTTTTAGTTTCTGGTGTTTTAAGTTACTGGTTACTTTGCTTTTATACTTTTTGGTTAATGCTGGAACTGACGTCAGTAGTCATAAAACCAATATTTGTTACTTAATTTATTTTTGAAAAAAAGCAAATAAGATTAGCAATATATATATTCTGTTTATACTGCATCATTTAGGTGCGCGTTGTCCCAATAAATTCGCTCAACTAAATAGTAAATATGTTCGAACTAAGAAGAAATTGTTAGCATTTTCTTTTTATGTTGTCAAGTACTCTATGCATTTAAGTTATTAAAAATACAAAATACACGTTTAATCAACACACATATTGTTATCATGATATTTTGTGACTTTACCAAAAAAATATTTACATATGAAAAGTATTTTGGTAATTTAAATTTGCTTGTGAAATAATATAATTTCTTAAGAAAATATTAAACTGGTTTTACCAAAATAGCTAATCTTTTATTTCTTACATAAACGACGTTTTTTTAAGACTGTGGGTATTTTCGGCGTCGATGCCCTTTTGTTTGCAGCTTTTAAATTACAGCGACCTTCTAGGTAGCGTTTAGCTTTCGAATATAATTATGGCAGGTTCAAACATACATTTACCCTAGTTACATAATAACAACCATAAGGGACACTTTTGTCGGCACCTTTGATATTGCAGTCCGGAAAATGAGTGACCTTCGGCCATTTTGAAAATAGTATTGTAGCGCCAGATTTAATTTCTTATAGTAGAATGCATTTTTTAGACGACAAATCGATTATTTTAACTAACTTAGATATACCTTGTGTCCCACGCTAGGGGTATCCCATGGGATTTAACATGGGAAAATTGAAATTATTTTTTTCCTGCTTCCCAAATTAAAAAATCGCAAAAATTTTGACGCAGATTCAAAGTGGCACTTAAAACGTTTCTAAAAACAAAATTTTTTGATTATAATTTGATAATTAATAAATTAATTACAGGCATTTGAAATTCGAAATTTTGAAGGTTTTTCGCGCATGCGATTCAGATTCGTGTTTTTTGAATTCAGTTCAGTTAAAAGACATTAAATTGCGCTCTGATGATGGTATTTCGTTTACTTCGGTAGAAAAATCCGAATTTAATAATATTCTCGAGAAAAATCTTGATTTATTTCTACCCAACAAAGAAGCCACTCCGTATGCAGAACATACCATTACTCTCACAGATAATACTCCTATAGCAGTTCCACCTTATCGTCTCTCCGAAGGGAAAAAAGATATCTTACGTAAAGAAATCGAACATCTTCTATTTGAAGATATTATAGAAGAATGTGAATCTCCTTATGCTGCTCCAATAGTTTTAGTGCCAAAAAAATGGAGGCACAAGGCTAGTAGTAGATTATCGAAAACTAAATGCTATCACTTGTTCAGATAAATATCCATTGCCTCATATCGAAGATTTACTTCATTCGGCTAAAAAAGCCACTTATATGACAACTCTTGATCTTAAATCAGGTTACCATCAGATTTCAGTCAAGCCAGAAGATCGGGATAAGACCGCATTTATTTGCCCTTTAGGTTCGTTCCGTTACACGCGGATGCCGTTTGGATTGCGAAATGCACCTTCCACATTTCAACACCTTATTGATAGATTTCGCTCCGGTTTACAAGATGTAAACATTTTGACTTACTTAGATGACATGATCATATTGTCTCCTACTTTCACGGAACATGTTAAGGACATACAATTTGTGTTCAATCGCCTAAGAATGTTTAAGCTTCACTTAAACAGATCCAAGTGCACATTTGGTTGCCCTTCTGTCAATTACCTTGGTCACGTGATTAGTCCTCAGGGTTTGAAGCCAAATCCAAGCAAAGTGTCTGCCATTCTAGATATGCCTACGCCCAAGAACACGAAACAAGTTCTCTTTTTTCTCTAAACCTGTTCACAGTACCGCCGCTTTATAGAAAATTTTGCAGGTATAGCTAAACCTCTCACGAACCTCACAAAGAAAAATGTAGTTTGGACTTGGGGTCCTAAACAAGAAGAAACCTTCCAACAACTAAAAAAGCTGTTAACAACTAGTCCAAGTCTCCGTCAGGCTGACGCAAAGCTTCCCTATGTTCTTAGAACCGACGCTAGTGCATATGCTTTTGGTGCATGTTTACTCCAGGGGGAGGGTCCTGACGAAAGACCCATAGAATATGCATCCAGATTGTTGACACAATCGGAACAAAATTATTGTACTACAGAACGCGAAGCATTAGCTGTCGTGTGGGCCGTTAACCGTTTTAGAGGTTACTTAGAAGGTTCCACTACTGTTGTTCAGTCGAATCATCAACCGCTCAGGTGGCTTATGTCATTAAAATCACCAACAGGTCGTCTAGCACGATGGTCACTTCTTCTCCAGTCTTATGACTTAAAAATAGACTATACTCCAGGTCGATTAAATGTTATAGCTGACATGCTATCAAGACCTGCTTTGGAAAACTTAGAAGCCAAACTTGTAAGCATTGATTTACCCAAGGAAAGTACCAACGAAGTGTGCCGTGAACAAATGAATGATCCCGACCTAAGTAAAATCATCGACTGCTTCGAACATCCTACTGATGATGTCGATTTTAAACGATGGACCGAACGTGGGTATATTATGATTAACGGTATTCTACATCGCTATGTTCCAGACTCAGATGAAGAGACTGCTCAGCTAGTAGTTCCAAAGTCTTCTGTTAGTAAGATCATCTCGGAATGTCATGATTCTCAACTAGCTGGTCATTATGGAGTTGATCGTACAATGCAGCGAATCGCCAGTAGATACTATTGGACAAGTATGCGTCGTGACATAACCCATCACGTAGCAAAATGTCTAGATTGCCAAAGGTATAAAGCTTCTAACTTGAAACCCATCGGACAGATTCAAACGCCCATTCAAAATCAACGATTTAAAGTTCTTTCTATGGACTTATTTGGACCTCTACCTGAGACAGAGGATGGATATAAATGGATCTACATAATACAAGACACAACCAGTCGCTGGGTAGAGCTCTTTGCATTAAAAGTTGCTTCTGCTGAAAATTGTTCTAGAATTCTTATAGATGAAATAATCTTGCGTTTTGGACTTCCTAGGCGCGTAATTAGTGATAACGGTGTTCAGTTCGTGAGTTCCGTTATGCAACAGACAGCTCATTGTCTCGCTTTTTCACAAACTTTAGTGCCATTGTATCATCCGGAAGCTAACCCGGTTGAGCGTAAAAACCGCGATTTAAAAACACAACTTTCTATCTTAACTGCTAACAATCATACACAATGGAAAGATAAACTCCCGGCAGTGCGATTTGCCATGAATAGTGTGAAATCTCAAACAACCGGTTTTAGTGCTGCTTATCTTACATTCGGACGCGAGTTACGCACGCCCGAAGACGTACAGCGTGATTTTCGCGCGATTATAGATAATGACAATTTCGTTTCTCAAGTAACTCCATACTTGCGTAACCTTGCTGATACCTTACGTCTTGCTCGTGAAAATCAAGAACAACAACAAGACCGATATAAGAAGTACAGCGATGCCAATCGTCGCCCAGCTCCAAATTTTCACATTGGAGACAAAGTGCTCATAAGAACGCATGTCCTCAGTAAAGCTAAAAGTTCCTTTGCTTCCAAGTTCGCGCCTCGTCGTGATGGTCCATATTTGATTCACAAGATCGTCACACCTACAACTTATGAGGTTACCTCTGTTAGTAACCCAGATGAAATTTTAGGAAAATATCATGTCGCTGATCTAACTCCTTTCAACTCAGACGAAGAAACTGCTCCAATCATTTCTATTCGCTAGAGAGGACGTCCACCTATTCAAACTGAAAGTTCTTCTCGGGAATCTAGTGAAGTTGGAACAGAAGTTCCCTCAGAAATTAATGAAATATTATGCGATTTCCCTCCTAAGAGAATTTTAACTTGAAACACAAGTATATTAACCTTTGACGTTTTGCCATCTGCTAGTGTCATTTCCATGACTTTGGAAAAATATGGGATGCCATCCTGCAGAAGTATATTTCTGAGTGTAGTACCTGCTATGCTAGATTGAGCACCAGAATCCAGGTAACTGTATCCGCTATGGCCTTCGATGTGAACACGAGTCAGTGGTCGTGCATTCTGAGAATACAAATTCTTACAGTTTGATACATCATTAAACATATAACATAAAAATTCAATAGGTGAATCGGATTTAAATGTACTCACATGAGCAACTTCGGTTTTACCTTTTGAACAATTAGGGCAATTGCTGCGGATATACCCAGGTGTTTTGCATCCATAACACGAAATTTTACAGTCGCCACTTGAACCTACAGAACTAGCATTATTCACAACATGTTTCTGATTCTCAGTAACATTTGAAGACTCGGAACGTATGCGTAATAACTTCATACATTCATCTTTAAGGTGTCCGTAGTTTTTACAATAAACACATTGTTTAGGTTTACGCATATGATTGTGATGGCTATTGGGAGGCATATTACTTTTAATTGAGTTAGTTGATCAAAAATTGGATTCCGTCACATCAAAAAACCCTTCCTTTGACCTCTTTAAACAAATGACTGAAATTCAAAAAGAGGAGGTTATGAAGCATCAACAGAAAATATATTTAACAATAACAGAAACATCGGCATTAAAATTTGCTCCACTAACATCTTGTGATGTCGTCCATATGCTATTATAATGTTTGTTTTATTTTGATAGTCTAATTGCATTATAATTTTTAAGATGTGATTCCATTTTTGTATGCTTCCTACCCATTCATTTTTTATTATGCACCCCACTCCTTCTTTTGCTCTTGATTCTAAACTTGCCCCGCTATATATTAATACATGACCTTTTTGAGTTCTTATTTCTCCATAACCTTTTTTCTTTGTTTCGCTTATTGCCAAAATATCCAGATTTGATTCTTCAAATGTTTGTATTAACTCTTCTTCTTTTCCCAACAGACCTTGTTACAAGTTTTAGGTGGTTTTACGAACCTGCACGGCCAACTCTCAATAGTCGGAGAGGGGGGTAGGTTTTCTAGAAGTATATAAAAGATAATTAAGGGCGCCAGAGCCTATCCAAAGTCACGTCTGTCTGCTCACAACAGACCAGGATGCTTGTAACACGATGTTAGGTTCGTAATTCCTCTACTCAGCTGTTCGAGTAGTCAGAAGCAACTAGTTAATACGATAGTCATAGGAAATAGGTATGTTGTTATAAAAGAAGAACTAACCACGATAACAATTTTAATGTAGAAACGCTGAGGATTATCACAGACTATAATGAATTCTAAATACAGAAATGCCAGTAGCATAGGCAACACACCGTACATAAGTAAACTACAATAAAAATATATAGCGAAGAATAGGTGGTAGTAAATATCGGTTACATAATTAGTAGAATGGCATTACTGACAATCAAATACAGAAGTAAGAAAGTACTACGCTAATGTTAACTCATCATAACACAGCGTGTAAAATTAATATTGCATTAACGTTAATCAATCGGTAGTACACAGCATGCACAACTTGACCTAAATGAAATTTATTACCTAGCTCGTAAACAACAATAGCGATAATTATAGAATTAATAGCAACAGTTTCGTGAGTGACCCGTTTGACTACGCAATAAAACATATAAAATCACTTACCATAAATACAGGAGGTTTCTTTGGTGTGAAGAACGTACGTTCCCCCGACACATAACCCTGTAAACAATTTGAATCGCAAATCGTGTCAAGCTAATGTCTCACGAAATCACATCTACAACAATTATTACTTAAGATACAAGAAAGTATAAATAATATAAACCGGTTGTTATATGCTGTGGTACCCCTTTGTCGTTGATTTAATTAGTTATAACCATAAGTCTTATAAAGAAAAGTTAATATCGTCCCATCTAAATATTTGTCGAGGTTTATCCCTCCGTAAATTGATATCGAATACAGAATAGCGCTGGAACACAAATAGGTGGTGAACACAAACACGGCGTGTCAGCCACGTGTAGTTTAAGTTTGCCCAGGACGCCTCCGTAAGACCCCAATTGCGCGGCTTGAAATCGCCTTCTGCTAGCACTTGAGTCCGGCAACGTGATGCCTTAGTTACTAATAGTTACGATATCCATTTATCGAGAATATAACAGTTGTAACAGGAAGGGACGCAAAATGGCTGTCAAAAGGAAAACGAATTACAAACGAGTTTATATTAAAAGATGACTTTAGCTTACCCTGTAACGTCTTAACGAAACTAGGAAATTAAACAATTATAAATGGTTTTCCATTATTTCTCCGATGGTAACGGATATATTAATATTCACTCGTTACAGACCATTTACATCATCCACATGTGTCGACTTTCTACCAAATGACATCTAATGCGCAAAGGATCGTTAGCGGGTGTCAAAACCCGAATCTAATTTCACGTCGACAACACATAGGCGTACCTAATGAAGATTTCAACCGTAACAACAAAGGTGTACGTAATGAAAATTACCGTAACAACCTCTTACGTTTCATATTGCCACCTTTAATAGTCTATTTTCGTTTTTTGTTTTATTTTTTATGTTTATTTTATTTTGCCAATCATTCATGTCAAACTGAATTTTCCTATTTTCATTTTTATGTATATCTGATGTATTTGTGCTCTTTTTGCGTTTTTCATCTTAATTATTTCTCCGTTTCCCATATAGTTCTCTAGTTGTACCTTACCTTGATCTTTTTCTTTTGCTTTAGTTATGTTACTTTTTGTAGTTCCTGTACTAACTCTTTTCCCTTCCTATTAATTACAACTCCTTTTCCGTTAGACGAATTCTCAGTTTTCTCTTTATCTTGTTTTATTATTTTTTCCGTTTTCTCTTACCGTGTCCATTTCGTTAGCTATTTTTGTCGTTGTATTTCCATTTGTCCTATTTCTTGCTAGGTTTTTGTAAGTTTATTCTTTTCTTCATTCCATATGTACTTCACACCATTTATTTTTAGCTTTTTGTAACTCACTTTTATACTGTTTCCTTTATTCTTTTTTTCCTTGCCAATTTTCCTTATTATTGCTTGCGTTTTTTGCTCTTCGTAGGTGAGATCGCTGTCAGTATCGATATTTTTGCCTCCTAATTTGTACTTGTTTTTAATTACTTCTATCTTTTGTTCAAAGTTTTTTAGTTTTGCAATTACCATTTTCGGTTCTTGTTTTCCTATCTTGTAAGCTGTTTCTACTTCAATTGTAGGCCCCGTTTCTTTTTAAATTAACTCTTTTACCCATTATTTTAAGTTATTGTCTTGTATCGTAGTTCCGTTAATTATTATATTGTTTTTCTTACTATTTTTTTTCTTGCGCTTCTAATCTTTTCTTTAATATTTTAATTTCTTGTTGTAGTTCATATTTTTCAATTTGCCAGCTTTCGTCCCTCTTTTTTAATTCCTCTCTGAGAGTTTTTATCTCTTCTTCTTGTTTTTTCATTTGTTTATGTGTACCTCTTATGTCCATACTAGTACTTTTAACTTCCTCTTTAATATCATTTATTTGTAGGGCCATTTTTTCCATTAACTGTTCTAGCTTTTCCATATTGTATTCAGTTTCACTTACTGATAACTTTTTGTTTTCTGTACTTTTGTTTGGAGGTGTTCTTTGCATTACTTTGGTTACTTTTCTTTGATTTCCTAGAGCTACTATTTTCTCGCTATGATTTTCGCTTTCTTTTCTTTTCTTTTTAAATAAGTCTACTTCTGTAGATCCTGCGCTAAATTTACTCGTAGTATCGTTGTCTTTACTGTTATTCATTTGCTTCCTTGCAGCCGTATTCTCTTGATTTCTCACTAGTATTATTTGTGATTTTTATTTAGTTTTTAATTAGTTATTTATACTATAGGTAATACTTGTTCGGTTCTATTTGTATTACGCGATTTAAGCAATGTTTTAAGTCAATTTTATTATTGACGTTATTATCCGCACGCTTATAAAATGTTTGTATATTATCGCCCTTGTTTTATATTTACCTTACTTTTTCATCGATACAGACACACACACGCACACGCACACGCGCACGCACAGGCCTTCCAATCTTTCTGTGGACACCATTTCACCTAAAAGTGGGGTCCTTCAAGTTACGAGGAAAGAATGAGTATATTTTATTTCCTGCTTTATTTGGTATTAACGTCATGCCCATACACTCCATATCTCGGAAGTTGTGGATAAAACATAAATATGTGGCCAGACCCCACTACTACACCTATATACTGTCGTCTGGATGGATATAATGTGTGGCCTCACACAATCACTTACATTGAATGGAAATTTCCATTGTAATTGCAAGTTACATACCGTGTGTAAAATTGGTTTACGCACCATAGGTATTTCAATATTAATTTTTTTTATTTCTGATAGTGTTATTATAAGCTTATAACATCATAGTTACGATATCAATAAGGAGGGTCTTAAATCCCTTGCTATAATTTCGTCGTAATGTAGCAACCTGACAACATCCAAAACTGTAATCAACGATACTCGATTCGGTATTTTTAAAATGAACAAAATTTTATTAAAATCTATCAGAAATAAAATTTATTGTGGAAACGCATAATTGTTTCACACTTTTCACAATAATATCAAAATTCTTAGATAGTAGAATTTGCTAAACTTGAAGTGGATCGAACTTGAATGATTAGCCTCGCTAACTGACGCATTGTTTGACGAATGAAATCGTGTTGTTGGACACTAAATTTTTCAAATAATAGAGCTCCTAATTTAATAATTAATTGATCTTCTCTACAAACTATACCAACATCATCATGTTTTAACGTTGATAGTATATCTTTTTGAAATTCTACTGATGTATTGGCTTTCGACCAACTGGACAAAAGTGCGTAACTTTCACCTCTCACCTCCCTACGGGAAGTATTATCGAAGATATTTTTTTTATTGGGGCAACTATTTTTAACGTGGCGCCATAACGTTGTTAGCAAAAAGAGCCCTAGGCAGTTTGGGCAAGGACCATAATTTGATAACCCTCTTGATCTGCCTTTTGAAGAAAGGCGCCTGCTTAAAATAAGTTCACCCTTTTTCATTGCCAGTATTTGACAATTATGGTAAAAGTCGCCGGCTCTAAGCAAACATAAAAACCCCTCTTTTCGTCTTTCAGAGTTTTTATCCATAGCTAATAGTTTCGCAACTTCAATTTCTTTAAAATGTACCAACTCTAAGTGCCTCGTAACTTTGCCGATCAATTTGTCACAGAAGTAACAAGCATGTCTTTTATCATAAACACGACTTCCAGAGATGGTTTTTTTTTGCACGATTAACGTAAGCAGTTGTCTCTATTTCGCTATCACTACTGGTGTCAGGAATTTGGAAGTTATCACAGATTTGAAGCGGAAGCACAGGAGACTTCATCGATTTGGGAACCTCTTGTAATTGGCACGCAAACTCTAAAGGAGAAACCAGTAAGTTTGATAACATTTTTGTTGAAGGCTCGTCACACAATGTAGAATTAGCAAGTATCAACTCTTTGCGTAAATTTGCGTAATCATCTTCATCGCCTTCATGAGAAGAGGAATATGAGGAAGGCACGTATTCACTACCGGATGATTGATACGGTTCATCATTACTTTGGATAGATGCATCATCGTCTATATGATCGTTTGTTATTGGTTCCTTTAGGACAATATTAGATAGTATGATAATCTTATTATTTTTACTGTAGCTGGTGTTTTCTTTTTCGTTTCGTTTCTCTTCTACATCAACTGGAGTGCATGTTACTTGTGTGAAAGGTGATGTATTTTCCCTGTTTGTACCAGAATTTTTGTTTATGGTATGCTCTTCAATATTTACTTCAGAATTGGATAGGAAAGGTCTCAAGTTCTCTTTAACATTATTTTTTGTGGTATTAAGTTCAATACTAGATTTATTTATAGCGAGCGAGAATACCGTGGTTTCAGATTCCGTTTGATCCTCTTTCACATATAACAACTCCTTTTTCTTTGACATGTTAGTTATATCAACCAATACCTCGGGATAACTGTCATTTATAGACACAAGGTTTTCTTTTCTGCCTCATTGATAGATATCGTTTTTCCATTAAACATACTCTCTGTTTCCTTAAAATTCTTTTTATTAACAACAGTAACTTCATTATAACGTTCTTCTACATTGCTAGCTTTAATATTACTTGTACTACATTTATTGGTTTCATTACCGTCATCCCCAGCCAGACTTTTTTTTTCGTCACTTTAATGTAGGAAGGTACTGAAACCTTTTCAAGCGGACAATATTTACTTTGCAAATAATACTGGACACCAGTATTTTGTCTTCTGTCCCAAATGTATAAATAGTTCCCGCCTTGCTCACTTTCACTCTTTCAAGCCATTAATGCTTTGTGGTGTACCAGAAGATTCTAAAATGTCTTGCGTACATTGCGCTAGCCAAAAGGGTTCTACAATAAAAGATGAAATCATAAACGATAATTTTCTCTTCAAATGGAACACGATTTTATAATTAATTTTAAATATTATTATTTCTACTGGATTAACACTAAACGAAAGGAGTGCGTACGATTTATTCAATTCATGCGAAAAGCATTATTTATTATTAACAAAAATTGAGAAACTTTTGATTCATCACATATCTATCTCTATTATTGAAAATGTCATTTAAGAAGGTAGATAAAAACGTAGCAGATCCAAATTTAAGTTGCTACAACTTAAATTAGACATTAAAACAAAATTTCAAACTATCTATGTTTTGTCATCAAAATATTCAAACCGATCGAAAAGTTCCTCATAATTGTGCTGATTACAATAAATAAAAAATAAAGGTGGGTAGGTACTATTCACTAGATTAATGAGTAATCAGAAATTTTACAGGATAAGCTAGGTGACACACTGGAGAAACGAATTTCGTAAAACTAGTTTCACGAAACATGCAACTCGTTGCAATATCAAATAACCCATGTACTTATATGAAACGATGCACACTGGCGTTTTATAAACAGGAGACCAGAAATTGTTTCGGCAACAAGTTGCGCGAAACGCAACGTGTTCAGTTTCTTGTTACTTGTTTCGTGAAATTCGTACCATTTGTAAGGACGGAACCCAGCAAACACAAGGTAGCTTAATTTAGTAGTTTATTGAGTATTGAAAAGTCATTTATAAGTAATTTAATTTTTTTTCGTAATTTGAGTATAGTCTAAGGTGACGTTTAGCAGTAATTTAAATGGTTACTAGTTTAAAAGTAGTATACGAAGTAGTTTAGAAGTATTTCAGTATTGTGGTAGCATAAAAGTAATTTAATTAGTAACTTAATAGTAATTAAAAAAGTAAACGTTGTAGTTTAATGGTAATTGAGTCACCATTATACTAACCGGTAATTAGAAAGTAATTAATGAGTAATGTAATGGTGCGTAGCTTAAGAATAGTTTAACCAGTAACTTAAGAGTAATTAAAAAATTGAACGTTGTAGTTTAATGGTAATTGAGTGACCGTTATACCACACAGTAATTAGAAAGTAATTAAAGAGTAATGTAATGGTGGGTAGCTTAAAAATAGTTTAACCAGTAACTTAAGTGTAATTAAAAAATTGAACGTTGTAGTTTACCGGTAATTGAGTTACCATTATACTACCCAGCAATTCAAAAGTAATTTAGGAGTAATGTAATAATTGGTAGCTTGAATAGTTTACTCAGTAACTTAGTCGTAATCCAAAATTCGGTTGGGGAGTTTAATGGTAATTGAATGTCCGTTAAAATACAACATAAATTAATAGTCAGTAGTAATAGAGTTGCTATATAAATGTTAAGCTAAATTATTTTAAAAATAGTCGTTATATTTGCCAAACAGTTAGGTCTGCTATCAAACAATTGCTTGAAGAATGCATAGAAAGAAGGAAAGTGGCAATTATTATCGACAACTAAAAAGATTTCGTACAGTTTACGAAAATATTAATATTGGAAAGGCAAATAGCATTGGTCAATCTGCGGGATCCAGTAACGCAATATAAATATAAAACAAAAGTAAATATTATAACTTATAATACAAGAATATCAACATTGCATGAAATTATGTACCTGCCGTATCCAAAAATATTCGGATTATATAAACCACTTTAAGCAACTAAGACATGAATTATCCTGATTACAGAATAACAAAAACAACAAGAGTATAATTAATACGTAGCGATGCAAATGTATATATAGATAAACCGTACGTGTTCTCCTCCGAACCGTATAGTTCGTTATACGTTGTCACCTCAAAAATTACTCTGTCGCCTCCGCTTTCGGAGGTGACAGCGTTTTCTCTTATAATTACATCCTAGACGCCACCAGTAGTCGTTTGACCAAATTTCGTTTGGAAGTCAGAACGTATCATATACAACTGCAAAAAACTCTGTTAGTTCAATTGTAGATCGTTGGCGCTAGTATCACGCTGTCAGTGAGGTGACTGGCACGTTGTTACCTCCGTTATTTAGACTGCATCTTCTGACCTCCAAAATCACGGCAACGTTGTAATCTTACAACTGCTAACAGTTTTAAACTGAATTACTTTTTTGTTTTCTTACGAGTATGTTCTATCTCAATTTTGTTGTGAAATTATAGTAATAGTGCGCGCCAAATGTAAGTTTTTGTGAAATAATGCAAAAAAGAGGACATTTGTTAGTACAATTGGCTTTAAATACATGTAAGTACTAAACTTGGCATAATGATTTACGATTAAGTAATTAGCATGTAAGATAATTATACTCATTTGGTGATTTTTTTTGTAAAATAATACTTTAACCTTAGCGACGTGAGAAAAGTTTTCAATATTTATAGTAGTGATAACAATTATTGTTTTTTTTATGAACTATTTTACCAGATCTCCTTCAGCATACTGAACTAGTACAATGTAATAGTTGTTTAAGGCATTTAAGACAACGCACCGAGAGATGCACAAAACAAAGTTCGTATTTCAATTAGAGGGTCAACGCGTGGTGCATCGGTGTGCTGACACCTACTAAATTAAAAACTGAAATGCCATTTGAAATTCACAATTTTATTTAATTGTAATCTTATGAAGCAAGTCTAGTTAAAAACTTTTAATTGAACAACAAACCGATTTGTTGATTCCTTTTGTACAGTTTTTAAAGAATATTAGCAACTGCAATACATGATAAAACAGTTATATAAACACGTAATTAATAGTATAGATTACGAAAAGTACAAACAAATTCAGATTAAATACAATAATCATTATCATCAAAATAACGAATATAAAAAACGTAATGATTAATCGACATAAATAGTATGGGAAGAATGTGACCTTGCAGTCAGTGCAGTCTAGAAAAGAAAAGTATTGACGTTATCAAACTTAGGTGATAACAAATACAAAACTCACTTAAAAATTAAAAAAAACTATATAATACCAATTGATTAGTGATAAATATCATATTCTAAGTTTCTAGTTCTAATTAACGCTGTTTTGATTAAATTTAAAAAAAAAGTTTAAGAAGGAGTACTTTTTAGCACTCATTACAAAAAGTTGCAATTTATTTTTTAAAATTACATAAAATTTATGTAGTACATAGACAAAAGTATGCCTGCTCTTTTTAGCAGTATAAACATTTTATTTGAATTTTGTCAAATTTCTGTTAAAACTGGATTTCTATAAATTGATATTATTTTTGTATACAGTGCTTTTTTTTAAAAACTGGCCATGGGATTTTTCTTATTAATGTTTCAACCTTTTTTTTGGTTAATTAATTATATAAATATCTATGAAAATGCAATATTTTTGTGACTCAACTTTAGTAAAGTTTTATATTGATGTACGAAGCAGTAGGCTAAAAAACAGTTTTGTTGTGTTTTTTAAACTTAAAAAAAAGAAGACAATTCAAGAAATTCAATTGATTCATTATTTAATTTCATAAAACCTAATTTTATAACTATGCCAGTTTAAAAAAATACCTAACAGACAATATTTTTGAAATTATTATATTAGTTTTAAACAAACAATCTAGAAAATAATAAAATGTAATGAATTATAAAGAGTATTAAATGCGATCAAATAGAATTAACAATTATTAAACGAAAATTAAGTTAAACGTTCAAAATGTCTTCCATATGCGACTAAACAATGAGCAAATCTTTTATAAATTTTTTTTCTAAGGAGTCTCGTCAATGGCTAAGCAAATATTGAAGTGAACTTCGTCTGTCATGCATGCGGATTTCTTCTCCGTTTCATATGAATTTTATTGATACAACTCGTTGTGCCCAATGTTTCGTATAAATTAAGTACGGTACATTTACTCGGTACAAGACGATCTAGATGCGTTGCCGCAAAGGTTGCTTACAACTTCACGGGCTAAACAAGAACTGGTTTAATTCGTTTATTACGCGTATACACAGGCATATTAAAATGCAAGCAAATAGTTTTGTAAATCAGAATAATCGTATTCACTCTTTGACTAACACAACAAAAATGTTTTTGAGCTTACTATTTTAATCAATACCAAAGTTAAGTCAAGAAAAGATATTCTTCTATAAGTTTACCTACAGTCTAAAAATTTGGTGACTATATTTTTCATAACAAATAAGATATTCAGTCTTTAAAAATTAAACATTTTCGGTTTTCACGCTATATTTCTGTAATGAATTTTATTTTTAACTTGAATTATGATTCTTTTTGGGCATACATAGACGCACGATTTTTCTCATTTAACTAACCTTTATATCTCTAATGTTTTCCATGTAACTCATTTTATTTCGGAAACATATGGTATAGTCCCCTAAAAGCATTATCTGAAAAAATGTATATGCTGTTTTGATATTTACATACGTATATATTTTCATACAGCCCATGCAGACATTGTGAAAAATAAAAATGATTGCTATAATTTTGACGAAGAAGAAGAAAGCTGTCAAACAGATAGAACTGACAAAGAAACGAAAGCTGCAAATCATTCAATAAGTAGTGACAATATGGCTATTCCAAATTTTAATTTCAATAACTGGGAGTGGGAAGTTAACGATAGAAACGTAACGAAAGGTAGTGACTATAGAAGATCTAAAAATTTTGATCTATTTAATTTGGAAGTAGAAAATAGTAAAAAAGTAGTGAAAGAAGGAAATGGTTTTATAAATGAAAATCAAGAAATACAAGTTGATTTTGAAGAAATGCAAGATAGTGCAATGGAACCAACTGAAAATGAAATCTACAATGTAAATGGTTTACAAAAGAAAATTGAGATACTATCTACCAAGCTACTAGATGATAACCTAAAAAACAAAACAAAAATTGTTGAATTAGCGAAGAAAAATAGAGATGGTTATACTAATAACGGATTTACTAATTCCGAAGTAGGAAGAAATGAAGTTGAAAATGAAATTAATTTTGATAATATTTACGAAAAAGTAGGTACTAGTTGTGAACAGAGAATACAAGAGAATGAAGAAGTAAGAGATAGAAGTAATTCCATGGACTGCGAAATAGAAATAGATAATTTAGCAAATAATTCTTTTGAAGATAGTAGCTATTGTCCAGAAACTTCAAATGATAGTAGTAGTAATTCGGAAATTATTCCTTATAGTACAAATACTATACGAATATCTACACAGCAAATCAATTCACAAAACTTTACTGTAAATGAACCTTTGTCTAATAAATTAAAAAAACAAAAACAATCTAAACTAAATCGATGTAAATTTTGCGATAAGGACGTACTTTCAAAGAATTTTACCAGACATTTACAAAGAAGCCACTCAAACGAAAAAGAAGTTGTATCTGTTTTTCAATTACCAAAAAATTCTAAAGAAAGACGTCAAGCGTTCAGTTTATTAAGAAATAGCGCAAACTTTGACTTGTATATTAAAGGAGTAATTAGACCATACAAAGAACGAATTAATAAAGCAGTAGAAACAGAAAAATTTTATCCTTGCGTTACATGCAAAGGGTTGTTTTTAAAGCAGTATTTAAGAAGGCACGCAAAAAAATGTTATGGATTTAAGAATACAAATTGTACGAAAAATTACTTAGGTCAATCACAAACACTTTCCGCCTGTGCATTTGATAAAACCAATGTGCTATCTACTTTAAATGTCAAAGAAAAGGTTTTTGACATAATGAAAGGAGATCAAATAGCTCTAGAAGCTAAAAAGGATATTTTAATTGCACATTATGGAGAGTCTTACTTGAAAACATAAACGAGATGGAATAATATATGCTTGTAGCAATCGCATGCGTGAATTGTCGCGGTTGTTAATAAGCTTTAGGAAGGTAACAAATAACAATGATGTATCGTTTAAAGACATGTTACATCCTAAACACTTTGATAATGTTTTATTTGCTGCTAGAAATATTGTCGGTTTTGATGCAGAAAAAAAAACATTTAAGTCTCCCAGTCTGGCCATGCATTTAGGAACGTCTCTGAAATTGGTGTGTGAGGAGTTAGTACACTTAATTTTAAAAGAAAAGATTGGATTTAGAAGTTCATCTGTAAAGCATAAAAAGGATTGGTTAGAAAATATTAATTATTTTAAGCAGCTGATCAAAAATCGTTGGAATATTGAACTCTCTTCGATAGCAAATAAAGATTTAAATGAAAAACGATGGAAGAAGCCGCTGATTGTGCCTTTAGTTAGCGACGTAAAAAAATTCAGAGACCAAACGCTAAAACTTGCGCAGGATTATGGAAGACAAATCGTACAAAATGAGGACAATATAAAAATTTTTAAATTATTTGTTCAAAGTACTTTGGCATTGCTAATAATATTTAACAGAAGAAGAATTGGTGACATACAATACTTAAAGATAAAAGATTATTTAGACGAACATAAAACTAATTTCAAAGATTTTGAGAGTGTTTTAACAGAAGGTGAAAAACAGCTTACACGTAAATATAAAAGAGTTTTAAACAGCGGCAAAGGTTCTAGAGCTGTAGTAATATTAATTCCAGAAATAATTCAGAGTTTTATTAACATTATAATTACCTATAGAAATAAATACATAAGTACAGATAATGACTATTTATTTGCTTTACCCGGAAGTTCTATAAAGTGGGGAAAAGGAGACGTAGCACTTAGAACGTTTTCAAAAATGTGTAATTTGGAAAATCCTCAAAGTATTACAAGTAATAAGTTGCGAAAACAAATTGCAACAGTTGCGCAAATACTAAATTTATCAAAAGAAGAGACGAAGCAGTTTTCAAAATTCATGGGCCACACTGAGAAAACTCATGAGGAATTTTACGAGTAGGTTAATTATTTTTAGCGATATAATTTTTATTTTTAAGATTGCCCGTGGATATATATCAAACAGCAAAAGTTTCCAAATTGCTACTTATGTTAGAGAAAGGAATGCCCACAAAGTATAAAGGAAAATCGTTAGCAGAGATTGATGTAGATATAAACCAAGAGTACGCAGAAGAAGAAGAAGGGAAAGTTGAAGATGAAAAAAAAGACGAAGACAATGGTAAGCTTGTATTGTTAATAATATTTCTTGTTCATTAAACCAGTTTTTTTAAATAATACAATAAAAACAAGTTACGTATAACGATCAATCAAAAAGTCAAGACAAAACAAAGTTGATTTTTCTTTAATGGAACACCTTGTATATTATTCCATATTTCAATTTATTTAGAAGTTTTAAACAATATTTTGTATTACATTATTAAAGTTCACCGTTTCGTGATATCAAATCCTATAACTTTTGTATTTCACATTTTCCGCTTCCTTATAATTATGTGTTCACTGTAATAACTATACTATGGGTTGTTCAAACTTTAGAAGACATCATATATTTCAAAAACTTTCCTCTTCAAAGTATTTTGACATTTATGTACTGAGCAGTATGTGCTTTGTGAAAGGTTCTGAACAAAAGTATTGGGTGCTGTTTAAAAAATGGTCCATGATGTCATAGTGCGAAAAGCAAAAACAATCACAAAACGACAATAATGTTTTTACGCAACTCACTGATGTTGATTCGAGAGTTGCAGTACATTATAGTTTTTTAATTTATATTAATTTCATTAATATTCCTGATTTTATTCTTTTTTAGGCAACAACGATGATGAAGATAATGTTCGTCTCGTTAATGTACCAAAAACTATTACTAAGAAAACGCTAAAAAAAAGAAAAGGTATTGCAAAATTTTATAAAGTTTTGTAAATTTTGATATAATATTTTTCAGGTTGGTCTAAGGATAATCTTTCTTTATTAAATAAAGAATTCTCTAAACATATAAAAAATCATACATACCCATCTACCATTGAAATAAGAAGGTTTATTAAAGAATACAAAATCAATCGCACAGAAGCGGTTGTACGCTCAAAAATTCAACATTTATTGAAACAAAGTATTTAACAATATTGTTATTATTTTCTATTAATATTGTTTTAGTTTATTAAATTTTAATATTTTTTTTGTTCTTTCTTCAGTCTTTATATAAACAAAACATTTGCATGAAAATGATCAAAAATGATCAGTATTTTCTTATCAAAGAATTAATGAGTATTTTTCAGGAATTAAATATAGCAACAAATTGAACTTAAAAGTGTTTACGAACGACTTGATTTTTTTAGAATGTATTGTATCCGCATTCGTAAGCCTTTCGAATGTCGATAAATTCCAGTAAAGTGCGTCAAAGTTTTAGACAATAATATTAGAAATTATCAAAATCACTCATCAAAATAATTTTATTTCTAGTTTTGGATTTGAGTGTTTATCAGATATGTCTGTAATATTTCGAAACATATCACAACTTCAAATCCATTTAGGTCATGCAGTACTAAAGATTATAAAATTGTCTTTGTATTTTTACTAGTTACATATGTTGTAGATTTGGTTAATCAACTACATAAATAAGTCTACTTTTAATAACCAGGTTTAAAACAAATTCACTATTGATTAATCTTAATATTTAATCATTTGTTTCAGAATAAAAATAATTTAATTCATCAATTTAAATTTAAACTGTTATGATTTAATTTTCGTTGTTAAAATTTTCGACTGAATATCGGAATTTGCAAAATTAAAATCCCTTAAGGACACTTAAATCCTCCATAGTATTTATTTAAAGTAACAAAACAATAATTAATAAAGTATGGTATGTGATAGAAGTTATTTATATCTCGGTCTGCAAATTTTCTGAAATAAGTAATTTAACACATCCACACAATAGCATTCAGTCAAATTATTTGTGAATGATATTTGTAATACACGTTCCTGCCTCACAAGATCTGACAATGCTGTAAGAGGTAACAACGTACTTTTCATAATTTTAGTCGGAGGTAACAACGGGCGTTGGATGCGTGCTTTAATACATGTATGTATTTGTGATTTTATGTAAAAATATTTTACCCCTCTTTTGAAATTTGTAATGCCAAAGTTCCCCTCTGTACAAATATAGATATTTTAGAATAAATAATTTATTCTATATACAGGAGGTCTGGTAGCCTTGTCAACATAACGGAGGTATCAACGAATTGCGTATAGATATATATATATAGGACTAATTCATCATCAGTCTGATTGTCATGTGAAAGTATTAAATTACGAATAAGTTACTCGATTTTGTATTCAACATAATATATAACGTGTAGTTAGCATTTATACTATTAGGTCAGGTAGAATAGTGGTTAACACGTTTAGGTTGCAAGGGATTTTCCTGATGTTCGTGGGATCAAACCCCAGGTAAGTACTTAAATTAAATTCTAATTTTTAAAAAATCCGACAATTTATCAATCATATGCGTCAAATTCTGTAAACGAAATAAATTAAAAATTACAGAAACAAGTAATTAACTAAAAAAACTATTTTTTTAAATGTATGTATGTATGTATTTTAATGGTAGCTTATTAGTAATTTAGAAGTCAATGAATTTTTGGTAGTTTAAGCGGTTGCTTAATGGCACCCTTTTTACTGTTTAAATTACTACTTAAATTACCGTAATTTAATGGCAATTCAACAGTAATTTAAGTCCATATGTGTTTGCTGGGAATAGTAAAATTTATGAAACTAGTTTCTACAGTGTGCACTAAACGAGAAACTAGTTTCATGTAAACTTATTTCACAAACAAGTTTCACGAAATTCGTTTCTCCAGTGTGTCACCTAGCTAAATTCACAGACAAGATAAATATTTTAAGCTCTAAAGAGTGAAAAATAATACTTTTTTTAACATCGCTTCTGAAAATGACACTTTCCTCACGCAATGTAGTGAGGAAAATAGGCGTTTGCATCACTAGTGAGTCATTTCCATAGCAACGTTAGAATACAAAATCAGCAACTAGATTCTTGGAGGGTAAAAAATTATAAATAAATTTAAAATTGAGACTCATTTTTGCGATGTTGGAAAAAATAGTATACACAATTCGTGATAAAAGTGCTATTTTTCAACTCGCAATACTATTCTCACTCGCTATCGCTCGTGATTATATCATGTATTGCTCGTTTAAAAGTCAGGCATTTTCATCACTTGTAGTGTAATGTACTGTATTTAGAATAAATGATATTACATACCTACCTTCTTCACAATAAATCGCAATGTATGTTCCCTTACGAAACTTTATTGTCAGTTGTCACTTCTGAACATTTACGCAAGGATGTAAAATATACACTTACAAAGTGCGAAAGGAGCAAACTCATTGTAGAGGGCAGCACTTATCAAGGCCACACAAAGTTGGTTGTGTTTTGGTTATGTTACACACCATATTTCAGCAATAGTTGTGGGGACATGCAGTGGTGTCAAATATAGATGGGTAGGGAGGGCACGTAAATACGTTTAAAAATTGTTAGAAAAAGTGTTGCCATATGTAAGGCCCCAGTAGTGAAGAAGGCCACTAAAGACATATTATAGTAGGGCGTGTGTCCACACAATTGTTGCGCACCCTACGCACACACACACACACACACACAGACATTGTTGTATTGTTGAAAAAGTTTAATGAAAGCATTATTACAACCATTATAATTAATTTTTCCTTTATATATAAAATTCAAACAATCGTTTCAATTCGTAATGAATTGCGTTTTTCAAGTTACCCTACAATTGGAGATACACAACAATAAACGCCTATTTTCTGACTGCATTTTAGGCTGAAAGAATAAGCAGAATTAGTAAAAGTTTGTAAAATTATTATCATAATTACTCATAGCAAATATATATAATAATAATTTCTCAATATATAATATTTCAACAAACCGCATGAGCATCTGCAAGGTCTCGGGTCTAGACAGCAATCCTACGAATCTTGTGCATCTGAAAAATCAACCACAGCAACTAAAAAAAGTATTGACAGTGTAACCAGAACGTATATTATCATTTTTTTAGTTTCTGGTGTTTTAAGTTACATTGCTTTTATACTTTTTGGTTAATGCTAGAACTGACGTCAACCAATATTTGTCATACTAAGATAAGAAGTTGCCAACGAAAGTGGGTGAAGCACGGCCCAAACCCGGAAGACGTTCTTATCTTAGCATGCGTTGTCTCAATAAGTTCGCTAAACTAAATAGCATGTTCGAACTAAGAAGTAATTGTTAGCATTTTCTTTCTATGTTGTCAAATATTCTAAGCACTTAGGTTATTAAAAATACATAATACACGTGTAATCAACACATATATTGTTATCATGATATTTTGTGACTTTACCAAAAAAATATTTACATACGAAAAGTATTTTGGTAATTTAAATTTGCTTATGAAATAATATAATTTTTTAAGTAAATATTAACCTGCTTTTAACAAAATGGCTAATCTTTTATTTGTTACATAACGGTTTTTTTAAGAATATGTGGGTATTCAAACATACATTTATTGCCAAATTTACATTATGAAATAACTGGAAAAATAACATATACAAAAAAATTAATCTACTTGGTGGATTATGAAAGAGCAAACATTTCTCAGTAAGAATTAAATGAAAATAAGCGAGATAAAACGAGTTGAAATGTAATAATTTAAAATAATTTAAAAAATGTGAAAAACCACCGTTTGTGGTCACCTTGTAATAATGCTGGCCACTGCTTGCTCCTGCTCTGACCACATATTGTACTGTTTCTGTATAAAAATTTTGAATAATTGAATCCTGCCATTGATAATGCCCATAATGCCGACTAGCTCAGTTAATTTATAAAATATTTGGATCAATTAAAATAAACATTTACTCCTTCAGGTATCTACTATAAAATAAGTAACTGTGGGTAGTATTTACTGCTACAACAAATCATGCGAATTTGGAATGGAAATAAGCAACATTTATTCACAAACTGTTCTCTTAAAATTAATCTAAAAACTACCAATCAAATTACATTAAAAACTCATGCACTCAAAGTTCTTTTCTGTATCACACTAAAATCATTAAATAGAAATGAAACACGTAATAGCGAAGGCTTTCAGAATGCTTTCTCGGAATTTCCTGTTGAAAAAAAATTGAGATTTGCCAATCAACGAAACATTATCAAAATCTATCTTGTGATCTGTAGTAAAACGATGTTCAGCAACGATCATGTTCTGAAATGCGAGATATGACGGAACGACCGGTTTCATCAATATAGACCAAACCACATGAACAAGGAATTTGGTATACACCTTCAGATGAAAGTGTAGGAAATTTGTTTTTGGGAGAAGGAAGAATCTGAGAGATTTTGCCTGTCGAGTTGAACATGGGTTTAATACCATTCTTACAAAGAAGTTTCCTTATTTGATCTGTAACCTTGTGAATGTAGGGTAAAAAAGCCAATTTCGGATTGGATTCGGGAGTAGAAATATGTCCTTAGGTAATCGATTACGTAGATGTAGACGACGATTAAAAACTTTATGAATATCTCACTTCACATAACCATTGTTTACTAAGGTTCTAGTAAGATGACGGAGTTCCGAGTCTAGAATCTCAGGTTGGCAAATAGAAAAGGCACGATGAACCAAAGATTCAATAACAGAACGTTTCTGTGCAGGATGATGATGAGACGCAGCATGAAGGTATCTGTCCGTATGGGTGGGTTTGCGATAAACAGAATGGCCTAGAAGTCCGTCGGGCTTACGAGTCACAAGAACGTCAAGAAATGAAAGAGAACCATTACTTTCGATTTCCATAGTAAATTTGATATCTAAGTGTTGATTGTTAAGATGATCAGAAAACTTAGACACTTCGAGAGCACTATAAAGCCAAACAATAAACGTGTCGTCAACATACCTAAACCACACTTTAGGTTTTAATATTGATGATTCCAAAGCAACCGTTTCAAAGGATTCCATAAAAATGTAAGCTACAACAGGTGATAGAGGAGAACCCATAGCAGCACCAGAAACTTGTTCGTAAAACTTGTTATCAAATTGGAAGTAAGTAGAGGATAGACACTTTTCAATAAGAGGAACCAAATTCAAGTCCTTGCCATGTTGAGACAGAATCTGTTTGATGATAATAAGCGAATCCTTAATAGGAACTTTAGTAAAAAGTGAAGTAACATCAAAGCTCACGAGAAGATCTTGGGGTTCAAGTTTTTTAGTTTCTAGACGTTGAATAAAATGCTGAGAGTTGAGGATGTGAGAAGAGGTTTTACCTGTAAACTCGCAAAGAATGTTGGACAAGAACTTGGCTAGCTTGTAAGTAGGAGATTGGATAGTACTAACGATAGGTCGAAAAGGAATACCTTGTTTGTGAATTTTGGGAAGTTCGTATAGACGAGGTGGTTTAGAATCTGATGGGGTAAGTCGACGTTTAGTTTCAGGAGGTAGATTGGAAGATTTGATGAGTTGGCTGACCTCACGTTCAATCCTCGAAGTGGGGTTATGGGTTAGAAGAGCGTAAGTTTCCTCAGACAAAATAGAATTAATTTTCGTAACATAATCAATTTGGTTCAAAACTACAGTGGCGTTGCCTTTGTCGGCTAGAAGAACAATAATATCAGGGTTCTTACGAAGACTTTTTAGAGCTGACTCTTCCGACTTAGAAATGTTGGATTTAGGAATTGATGATTCAAGGATTTTGCCAGTGTTAATACGAATGGGATCTGAGATGTGGCGAGGAAGATGTCTTATAGAAGACTCAACAGCACATAGAATGTCTTCTTTAGGAATACGTTTGGGAGCAACCGCAAAATTCAAACCCTTAGAGAGCACCGATTCCTGTTCTGAAGTGAGAACCAAACTAGATAAATTGACCACCGTCTTTACTGAGTTAGTAGTAGATGAAACTTTTCCAAGAATCGTAAAGCTCTAAAAAGTCTTCGTAAGAACCCTGATATTATTGTTCTTCTAGTGAAAAAAAGAATTGACTATCTTGTTAAAAGCAGTTTAATATTTACTAAACAAAACAAATTTAAAGTACCAAAATATCCTTTATATGTAAATACCTTTTCCTGTATTGTTTTAACGTATAAAAACGAAATTATATTAACATTAAATCGAATATCAGCTTCTTCCTACTACAGTTATTTAGAGTTTCTATTTCCCAATACATACTGCAGTGAACATGAAATGAATAGAAAAATGTTTATTGGGTTATAGGAAACAAGCTGTTTTTCTAATAACAAAAGTGCATAAAATACTTGAAACGATACGATCTAATTTTATAGTTTTAACATCTTTACCATTCAGTTTACCAAACTTGTGCAAACAAAGTACAGAAAAACAGGATATAATATTAATCTCATTTAGCGTTTTCGAAGAAAACCTACATTAAGCAATAAAGATTCACAAATATTGGTTTTATGACATTGACGTCATTAACTTAAAATACAATTCAACAAAAAATGAAAAAACACTTTTTTTTTTACATTGTCTCTACTCCTAATTGGGGTGATAGATTTATCAGATGCATATTGATCTACTACCCCGCAATTATGGAACTGCTATTGCCTTTTCCAGAAAATTTGTGCATTGATAAAAGGCATGTGCACTAAGTAAGTGTGAAATAAATTGCACAAACGTTTACAAATCTTTCTGTTTCAGTTGGAAATGCTCACAGTTGCAATACGTTTATTGTTGCATTCCTCCAGCAACAACAAAGCCAAGTTTTTAAAATTGCAATAATTGTTTAAATTTTATGTTAATGTTAAAATAAATTAAAAAAATTTTTAACAATACAACTAAAGTTATATAATTTGTTATTTTTATTTTAAAATGTGTACTATACCAGACATTTTTAAGACTATATCTTCTTGTAGTTACAGTGGTAAGTTTAATAGACTTTTCCCGGTGACATAAAGCAAAGTTCACTATATTATTAGCTGACGCCATTGTTAACTGACGACCTGGTCAAATATTTAAAATCGGCTATTAATTTGAACATTTTGTCAGCAAAACAATAGTTTTTGTACTTCACGTCCAATGACGACATTTAACGACATGAGCCCGGTTACGTAAAACTAGGGCGATGTAGTTAACTACGTAATCTTGTTAGGTCTTCTCATTGGTTGTCAAGTACAAAATCAATTATTTTGTTGATATTACTAAATCAATCGCTACAATTTTAAATATTTCACAACGTCGATGCAAACGAGTATGATTACGTAGTTAACTATATCGTCAAAGTTTATGCAATTTGGTTCTAACCTCTATCTTATTGTAACGAATTTTATTGTTATTAAAACTAATTTATTTTTACTAAAAATATATGTACACGTTTAAACTAACCGAAATAATTAAATCTAAGAAAACATAATAGTAGAATAGCAATGTATGTTCTGGAACAGGAAGTGAACTGGATGACCGGAAGTGAAACCGGAAGTTACCATTCTTCAGCACAGGAAGTGAGTTCAATGACCGGTAGTATCCATTCTTTACCACCCCCGAAGAGTTGTGCATGAGTGGTGTTGGTGGTGGGGGTAAAGTCAATGCCCAGAGGGTTGTTAAGGGTGTGGTAAATGTGTGGGCGTGTGTGTGTTGAGAGGTTGGGGGCGTGGTCATGTTTCTGATTGGTGGTGGTGTTGAGCATGCGCTGTGGAGTGGAGGGAGTGTGAGATGTGTGCAAGGGTATGTGGATGGCTGCATCGGTGGTGGTTTGAGCTCCGGGTGCGTGCGTGCGCCTGAGTCTGGCCTGCAACCTGTGCAACGCTTACACTATAACTTATGTATAACACTATCACTTACAGATAAGATAAGATAAGTTCGCGAATAACTATTTAACACTTATTGTTTGTTTACACTAAGGTCACGTACAAGGTTGTACACCGTAGATTTATCTTACACGCGTTAACGACTTATTTATTTAAACTTGAATAATCTTCTTAACACTGCAGTCTTGGAATTACGGGAAATAACTGACCTACGATTTTTTTGTACCGTATTTATACGTTTCTGCAAACATTCTATTCACTATTACTGTTATTATTTGATTTTAAATTATCTGTATTAATTTAACTAAATGTTGCGTGTAAACCTCCCTTTAGTCGCTACTTTTCAGGGCGAGTTTAGCCTTGAAATTCATTCGGTACAAGCCTTTGAGAAGTGCGCTTGTGGTACTTAATTTTGAAGCCATGTAGCTTTTATTTTACCTTATATCTACAATATCTTTATTTAAAAAGTCTGTGTTAATAATACAGGTATGTCTTCTATTTCTATTTTGTTACGTTTATCTAAATCCCCGTTTTTATTTGTTTTATACTTTCTTTATGCACCGATTTTATCTTTAATGAAATTATCATTACCTTTATAATTTGAGTGGATTTGGTATATGAATAACACAATAAATTCCAATAATCCAAATTGATTTTCTTGAAGAAAATACACCTTGGTCATCGATTTTTGATGGGAAATTTCCCAACGCTATCCGCCAACATTAGCTTTGTTGGATGAGATCAACGTGAAATTTGATCCATATGCATGAGTTACATATATCTATCTATCTATCTATGAGAACGTTGGCTGTTGGCAGTAAGTAACTAAATCTTCCTGTTTTACCGATGATGCTGATAATGTCGGAAAGTGGCTGTATTCACCTCTAGATTTCGTGTGAATAGAAGAAATTTTCCCACAAAAGCAGCTATGACGTTTTCTGTTTTTATTAAATTCAACTCATCACCTTGCATTTGTAAATTAACGTCATTAAATATTTTAAAAAGGTCTGTCAAATAAGCGATGTCATTTTTGGACGCAATCAAGTCTGTTTTCAAGAAAGTTTTCATCATTTTCACTACAAAGTTGCCCAAATAATCTATCATGCTGACGATGAATAACATAATGTACAGCAAGTACATTTGGTAGTGCTTGCATTAATGCGTCATAAAATCTTTATGACGCCCCGTCATTGCTGTAGCACCATCCGTAGCAACTGTTAAAATATTTAGAATAGGAATTTTTTTTCTCTTAGAAAAAAACTGGTTCGTCACCACACGACTTTCCTATAAGGATATATGAAGAAATATCTACATATTTTTTAAGATTAAGTTGTCATAAAACCATTTGAGGTGATTTGTGCGCCTCGATATTTGTGTGTCACATACTTATCTGGTGCGCTTTGATTCTCTATACCTTCGTTAAATGGAAAAGTTAGACCGATTAATGTACTTTGATGTGCGACGTGTTGCCCAGTACAGGGCCTAACTTATACTTGACCTGTGATATCAACCCATGTAATATTGTTTGCAACGGTTATGTAACTATACTTATGTACTACTATCTTCGTCCTCTTCAACTACTTCTGTGATAAAATAAATATATATTCTGTGTTATTACTTCTGTTGTGTTATTTGTTCTTTTGCAGCTGCGGGTAGAGTTAAACGAAACCTCCCTAATTTAATCTTTCATTGTTTTGGCGCCTTTTTAGATTGAATTTATAGTTTCATCACAAAGCCTGCGACTCCCTTTTCGGGAAAACTGTTAGCCGTTGCTTATTTTTTTGTTACAAAAAAAAAACAGCGTAACAAAGTCTCTATCAATAAAAATATCAGTATTTCTTATTTATGAACATTCTGTAGTATTCTTGTGATATCCTCATCCCACGGAATGTGAGAGGCCATTCATTCTCAACGAACCTAACAGATTGACTCGAACCCCCTCCTGCATCCCCAGCACATTCCTACAAAATACTTTTATGACACAAGACTCACGTCTGAGACCTTTGAAAACGAGGTTATTTCTACTAACTCGTCCCTCCTGATCCTCCAGTCGCCTCTTCTTGGCCTCGTCCACTGTTTCAACTCTTCTACTTCTCCTAACACAAAAAGGGAAGCCTATGTAACTCGGAGAACTACCGCGGAAGTACGCTTCTAAATAGCTCGCTGAAGCTCTTCACCAGACTCTTGAGTCAACATATTGCTAATAAAGTCCAAATGAGCGAAGAACAACAAGGCTTCAGAAAAAACCGTTCTACTGTCGATGCAATCTTTATCGTTAGACAGATTGCCGAAAAGTCCATAGAGTACAATAAACCTGCTTTTCTATGCTTCATTGACCTAACGAAAGCATTTGATAGAGCACGGATTACAGATGCTATAAAAAAACTACAACGCCACAATATATATACGAATATCATAGAAACCATAGTTCAACTCAACAGTAACAACACGACAGTAATTAAAAGTAACACACAAACATCAGATCCCTTACACGTAAAGGCGGGCATACGACAAGAGGACAGCCTTAGTCCAACCTTTTAATGGACAATTTAATAGAAGAAGTACGTAAGGTGAATCACGGTTACAGCATAGGTGGACAAAAGGTTAAAATTGTGAGCTATGCAGATGATGCTATTCTCCTGCCTGAAACTGAGGATGGCTTACAACGACTGACGCAAGCATTCAACACCGCAGCAGACAAAGTAAATATGCAAATTTCAATTTAAAAAAAATCAAAACCATGACGATAGCAAGAGAACCGCGAAGATGCAAAATAGTGATTAATGACAAAATTATCGAACAAGTATCTGAATTTAACTATTTGGAAACTACTATTTCAGCTTATGGGAACTTAAACAGCATTGTAAGACAACAAGCTAATAAAGCATCTAGAACCGCGGGTGCTTTAAGACATACCATCTGGAAAAATAATTGCATATCGACAAAAACAAAAACTAGAATATACAAAGCGCGCGTTAGACCTGTGTTGACTTACGCTGCAGAAACAAGAGCAGAGACGGCAGTAACAAAAAGAATGTATCGAACACACGAAATGAAAATCCCAAGAACAATAACAGGTAATACATTACTGGACCACCGTAGAAAGAGCGAAATTAGAGAAGACTGCGACGCCATGGATATAGTACGTTGGGTGCGAACGAGAAGGCGCGGTTGGAACGAACATGTATCTAGAATGGATGACAGCAGGTTGGCTAAGATCGCTAGGAATGGAAAACCACTATCAAGACGTCTGCCAGGACGCCCCCCCAAACGGTGGAAGGAGTGCTGGACGTCCACATCTCAGAAAGCGGAGCAGAATGGGTAGAACAAGCCAAGGGCTTACGACAAGAAGAAGAAGAAGAAGAAGAAGAAGACTTCTCCTAACAAGCTTTCAACCTGTCCCTGTCTTCTTCAACACTAGATTCTTTTCTCTTAAGGCTCTTATATCACCATTCAGGCTCTGAATATCCTTTTTTGTTGCAACATTGTACAGCTTCTTATTGAGGACATCCAATTTGCTGAGGGATTCTTCTGCGTTAAAAGATGTATCCCGAATTAACATACGTCAGACATAACATAGTAAGTCGTAAATGTAAAATTAAATATCATAATTAATAGAATTAGACATCAAAAATTAAAGCGCTTCCAAGTTTACAAATGTTGTGATGAAACTTCCATTAGATAATATAAATTACATATTTAATCGACGGGAAAAGCCACGATATTATAAGCGCAAGCTGTGCCGATGGATTGTGGTAGCGGTTAGGAATTTGTAATAGCAAAAGTTCCACGGCCGGAATTTATACTATGATAAGAATGTCTTCCGGGTTTGGACCGTGTCATTGTTGTTGTAACCGAAGTTGCCTACGTTTCGCCCACTTCTGTAAAGGGCTTTATCAGGGCGTGAGATAAATCGCAAAACTCGAACAAGCAACCGAAATGTAACTAAGAGCTTCTCAAAAGTTAGGTTGTCAACAAGCAACAAACAAGCCATAATGCAAATTCTGAAAAGGTAAGACAGAAAACGATAACTTGAAAAACCAAACGAAAATCTAACAAAGAACCACTACAAAGTTAGGTAATCAACTTGTAAACCAAGCCAGATTCCACACTCCGTAGAAGTGAATTAAGAAGAAATAGTCTCCGTATATAAAAGAGAAGAATCGTCACGGATGGTTAAGTTAGGCTCTGATTAGGTTACGGTTGCTAAGGGGCGTGTTTTCGATAAAGGATTAATGACCGGGAACCAAAGAGGGGATAGCTCGAAACCATGATCGCGATTGAAGTAATTGGAGTGTTTGATGATTTCTATGCTTTCTCGGAATTTCAAAACTCAAACAAGCAACCGAAATCTAACTAAGAACTTCTCAAAAGTTAGGTAATCAACTTGTGAATTAAGCCAGATTCTAAACTCCGTAGAAGTCATTTAAGAAAAAATAGTGTCCGTATATAAAAGATAAGGATGATAAGGGGCGTGTTTTCGATAAATGAGCTCGAAACCATGATCGCGATTGAAGTTATTGGGGTGTTTGATGATTTATATGCTTTCTCGGAATTTCCTGTTGAAAAAGAATTAAGATTTGGCAATCAACGAAACATTATCAAAATCTATATTGTGACCTGTAGTAAAATGATGATCAGCAACGGCAGACTTGGAAACATACCTTTTCCTTATACAACGATCCTGTTCTGAAATGCGAGTAATGACGGAACGACCAGTTTCACCAATGTAGACTAAACCACATGAACAAGGAATTCGGTATACACCTTGAGATGAAAGTGTAGGAAATTTGTCTTTGGGAGAAGGAAGAATCTGAGAGATTTTGCCTATCGAGTTGAATATGGATTTAATACCATTCTTACGAAGAAGTTTCCCTATTTCATCTGTAACCTTGTGAATGTAGGGTAAAAAAGCAAATTTCGGGTTGGATTTAGGAGTAGAAATGTCCTAAGGTAATTGAGTACGTAGATGAAGACGACGATTAATAACTCTATGAATATCTCGCTTTACATAACCATTGTTCACTAAGGTTCTAGTAAGATGACGGAGTTCCGAGTCTAGATTCTCAGGTTGGCAAATACAAAAGGCACTATGAACAAAAAAATAAATAAAATCACAGACAAAATTAATCACAACACAGAAATGTCACTGGACAACCTAAAATACGACTACAAACTTAAGTAGTAGTTTCCTTGTGGCGTTAAATAAAAATGTTTCCTTTAAAGATATGGTATAGAGTGACCCAGTTAAGAGATATTTGCAATTAAAATTTTTAGGCCGGTCCTGACTATCTAAACAAATGGAAATTATAACTATGCGGTAAATGATGGGTGTAAATGCTGTAAAATCCGTGATACGTATTGATGTATTATGTTAATTATTGTTTTCTTTAACTTTAACTTACCAAATGTACTTTGTGTACACGATCACGTTTATCTTTGGTTATAACTAAAACAAACTTTCTAATTAAATGCAAAATTTAGCTTTCTTAGTACTGAGTTCGATAATCTGATTTATTTCTGTCTCGACTTTAGTTGATGTTAAGTGATTCATGTAAACGTACTCGTGCTTCATATTTAATTTAAAAATGCACAGGTGAGGGTAATTATAACCTCCACACCTCACGTAGATTGTAGGTTGGGCAATATCCTAATAAACAATTGCCTTTAATGAACTTTTTTTAGCGTGCGTGCAAGGACTAAGAGAAACTGGAAGTGTTCTTCCTACCTACAAATGCCGTGGTCGCCATGTATTAGCAACGGAAAAAATAAATCTTTTCAATAAAATCAAAATTTTGTATATTGTAAATTGGAAAAAGACCGGTCACGAACTAGCCCTAAAGAAATAGGTCGCGGTTCAACGAGTCAAAAAGCTTCTTGACCTTGACTTCACTGCAAAAATATTATTTTTAGATGAATGTTGTGTTACACCAAATGGAATGCTGAATTTTCACAACACCCATTTTTGAAATGACGAAAACCCTCATGAAATTCAACAAAGTAACTTTCAGTGGCGGGTATTTTAAGAATAATAGTTTAATTAGACCGTTTATTTTACCACAAAGACATATAGGCGACTTGCACTTTAACAAGAAATTTTTGCGCAAGAATTTGATGACTTACCCCTTGAAGTTCGCAGAACAACGTGGTCTATGCACGATAGAGCTCTTCCACATGTAAGTCGTCCCGTTTGCGATTTCTTAAAACTGCAGGTAACCTAGGCAAAATTAATCTTTTGGAGCAGCAAATGCAATCTCTAGATACCACGTGGCCAAGGTATTGCACTTCTTTCTTAAATACGTGACACTTCTTTGAGCTCAGTTTGAGGTTTGCCCCACGTAGTCGCTGGAACACTTCTTTCAAATTGTTTAAGTGCTCTTCAAACGGTCTTTCAACCAAGATCACGTCATCCAGGTAAACCAAGTACGTCTTCAAAAACAGTCCGCGTAAGATTGTCTCCATCAAACGGTCGAACGTTGCAGGAGCGTTACACAGGCCGAAGGGCATCACGGTGAACTGCCACAAACCAGTTACGATCGTAAAAGCTGTTTGTTCACGATCTTTAAGCCGAACGTAAAAAACCACTGGGTTCCTAACAGGATGTCTAACGTATCGTCAATTCTGGGTAAAGGGTAGCTGTCTTTTTTGGTCACGTCGTTTAGCTGTCTGTAGTCTACGCAAAACCTCGTTGATCCATCTTTCTTCTCTACGAGTACCATTGGGAACGCCCATAGGCTATTTGAAGGTTCAATCACGCCTTCTCTCTCCATATCCGTAATTATTTGTTCGGCTTCTACTCTTTTCGGCAAAGAAAATCTGCGTGGATGTTGTCGTATCGGCCAAGCGTCTCCGGTAATTAATTTTATGTTTCACCACGTTAATTCTTCCTTTACAACCACTCTCTAGCGCGAACACATCTTGATACTTTTGAATCAACACTTTAACTTTAGCCAGCTGGTCTTGGCTGAGGTTTTCGCATTTGCAGGTAAAATATCGCCTATAGATGTTGCGGACACTTTTTCGGCGACGTATCTTCGTAAGATTTCACGTATCTCACAATTTGTGATACTGGCGTGAACTGGCCTACCACGGTCTTCTTTTTCAACATAACAGGTTCTGAGTTGATATTTAAGATCCTTACTGGCATCATATTTTACTTGATGGTCGAGTACTCCATTTTCCAAACCAATTGTTACTTTGACTTATCCGTGAGTAGGTATTTCTTCGCTTGTCGCCGTTCGAAGTCGTACTGTTATTAGTGATGTCTTCTCATTTTCCAGGAACATGCCAGGACGAATAATGGTCTTCGTCGCTCCCGTGTCAACCAATAACTGAACAATTCTTACATTGATCTTGCCATTGAGATAAATGCTATGTAATTGCTCCCTAGGCGATGCCATTTGAATGGTAATCTCCGGGACATGGCTCGTTGAGGTCGACTTTCGTCCCATTCGGTCGACCTGTTCCAGTTTTCCGGACGCTCTTCTGGTCTTCTTTTGGGCTTAGTACAGCATCGTCGTACATAGCCCACTTCTCCGCAGTTCCAGCACGTCAATTCTCTTCCTCGAGCTACTTGTTCCCGAAATACACGTCGCACTATGTCTTCAATACTTTCTTCTGCTACCTCGGTGCGACGCCTGTTTTGCTGCTTCGAACTCCAAAGCATGGGTTAAAGCGTCATTCAACGTCTTCGGTCGAGCTAACCGGAGAGTCTGTTGCGTTTCGCTGTCTCGGAGGCCGTCTACAAAGTTTTGAATAGCCAACTGCTCCAAGAAGGTATCTGGTGCTGTAGGATACGCAAGCCGTGTTAATCTGGCGATATCGGCCTCAAACTCTTGAAGACTTTCGGCAGCTTTCTGAACCCGACTTTTAATTTGAGCTTGATACACTTGTTGAAGATGAACATCTCCATATCTCATTTATAAACGTGAAATTAAGAGTTCGTAATTTTCTTGCAGGTGGTCAGGAACAGTCTGTAAAACTTCAAGCGCTTCTCCACGTAAGGACACTATTAAAGACGTCGCTTTCTGCTTGGTGCTCCAACCATTAGCTGTAGCTGCGGCTTCAAACTGCTTGTAGTAGGTTGACCATAGAACTTTACCATCAAAATTCGGAGGTACAACTTTAAACTTGTGAGTGGTTTCTTCCCTATGGTCCATTATGAAATCTTCACTCGTGACGCTTCCTTCGCCATGACAATTCATTCGATTTATTCTTTCTTCAAGCAGTTACATTTTGTCTTCTAGTTTGTCTTCCTTCCATTTTCTCATTCATAGATTCGCAAATTTCTTCTTTTAAATCTAACATATCTGCTTGGGTTTCCTCTTTTGATTTGATTTCCTACACTAACTTGTATTTGTTCCTCAATAGTCTTTGTTTGATTTTCCATGCTCGCTCGTATTTCTTCTTTTAAACTTCTAGAATTTTCTTCCATTTTCTGCGTACGTACCTACGTACTTTCGTAAAACTTTTCTTCCATTTTTCTAGAATTTTCTTCCATTTTCTGAGAATTTTCGGACAGTTTTTCTTTGATATTTTTATTCATGGATTCGAGAATTTCAAATATTTTTGAATCCATGTTAACTGCTTGCAAACGCGTCACCGGCATAAATTATATATAACACTAACAAAAAGTTTAAATGCACTACTTTAACGAACTGGAACAGCTACAATTAAACTTTATAAATAAACACGCGTATCGCGAACTAACAGTTATCTACGCAATCAGTTTTTATTACGGGAGCGATATTAAATTTCTTAATGGTATTTACACTAAAAATCGCGAACCCGACACCTGTCACCAACTGTAACGTTTCTTATTAAAACTAATTTATTTGAACTAAAAATATTTACACGTTTAAACTAACCGAACTAATTAAATCTAAGGACTTACACTATAATTTATGTATAACACTATCACTTACACGAAGATAAGTCCGCGGATAACTATTTAACACTTATTGTTTGTTTACACTAGTCACGTACAAGATAATACTCCGTATATTTACCTCCACACACGCATTAATTACTTATTTATTTAAACTTGAATAATCTCCTTAACACTGCCGTCTTCACATTACGGGAATAACTGACCTACGATTTGTTTGCACCGTATACACATTTTGGAAATCCTTCTCGAATGTTCCATACCTTTCGGTATACGTTCTAGAACATGGATAAAAACTTCGAGAAGGCTCTTGAATTTGAGAACGTTTCAGTAAGATACTCACAAGATGGTAGTCATTATATGTCGCTAACACAATCAAGTCACATTTTGCCTACTTCACAAATGGCAGATTTTCGCTTCGCTTTTTTTATATACAGCTGACCTTCAAGCTAGCGATTCATGTTATTATTATAGTGGTAAGAATTATACTTTGCAGCAGCAAATTTAAGTCGAGCCCAAACATTCTAGCCCACTCCGCATATTAACCAAAAGGAAAAAAAGGAATCGGTTTTATTTAATAAAGAGTAAAACAAATATTTTATTTTGTAAAATACATCAATAAATTAAATAGAACGAGTAAAAATAAATAATTTTGTAAGTTCGTCGTTTTTTTTGTTATCGATGATTTGAATACAAATTATAACAATCCAATTATTAATAATATTTTCATTAAACTTCAATAATAATAATAAAAACAAAAATGCATTTGTTATACGTCTACCGAATTGCATTTGGCACTATTGCACTTATCGACTATAAGCATATAAAAATATCTATATTTTCGTTATTATAAAACAACTCTCGTCTATATCGATTATTGCTAAGCACTAATTTTTTTTTGTACATTAGACAGAATGTTAAATAATAATAAAAAATTCCTTACCTTGTTTCGGTTACGGTTACGCTTAAATAAATATTTGGTTTATTCCAAAATTAGTTTGTTAAAAAAAAAGTTAATGGCAATATTTTAGTGTCGGCTTAATTGTAGTGATACCAAGGCAAACGTCTGACCCAACGTAAACGGCCGTGAGATTGGGAATGAATTTTAATACTAGCACCTTCGGCTGCCCGAACAGTTTCCTTAACACTCTGCATGAGGTTTTGTGCGTTACCTTCGAGCATTTCAGTCGCTTCGCGATCTTCTTCAGAACCTAAACGATAAAACACGTTAGGATAAATGAGTTCGAGGCATGGACCACAATAAACCTTTTTTCAATTTTCCTGAAGCGCCAACACAGTAAGCGTAATAAAGAAGCAAATTTACAGCGTTAGAAAGTAAATATAAAAGTACGTACCTTGCGCCCCCAACATCGTTGCTTTCACCGTACTTAAAATCTTCAATTGCGTGGCAATCGTTGGAATTCGCTCGCACACTTGCAGCAAATTGGTTCGTATACGTTTATCGGTGCATTCTCTCGCTAACTGCTTGGCGATTCCGGTCACATCGGCGCTAGCCTCGGCGATGGCTTTCGCCGTTGCGATCAAATCCCGCTTGCTTCCTTTGTCGTCGTTGTGGACCAGCTCAGATAAGGCCGCCATTAATATGGCCATTTTGCGCGCGGCTGCGATTAATTCGTTGTCTTTAGCCGACCACTGACGTACTTCACGGTGAAGATTGTGCGCCGCCATCTAAAGTTTGAAACTGCTTTAAAAAAAATTGTGGTTACGAGGTGTCATTTTCGCGTAGTGGATAAGTAAGTGTACGACTCGGAAGAAAACACGATCCTAGTAAAAAAGAAACATAGCACACGTCCATTATGCCCAACGACATGGTGAAGATGCAAAAGTTTCAAGTGGCGGTTTGGTTCTCCCAATTCGTTCGATTAATTTTAACCAAGAAAACCTCAACGATTGACAAATGGTGCAAGGACGCTCTTAGTTAAAACGATTTGTCTAGTTAATTGCGGTAACGAACGACTCTGGTCTACTAAACAGTCGACTGTCGTCGCGTTACTGATATTTCAAAAACTCACCGTCATCGCAGTCCGTGGGACGTTTCTGTCGCCACCGGTCAGAATTCCATCTAGAATTTCGTGTCAGAGCAGCACGAAGCGCTTACGCGTTGAGCTAATTTTCCTGAAGACAAGCGGTATAAAGATCAATATTAAGTCTGTAATGTCCTAGACCGCACACGGTACACTGAAGGAATCAGCGTGTGCGTACCAACTCTCGGCCGAAACTTTTTCGCGTTAAAGATTAAGATTTTTCTGCAAGAACGAAAAATTCCCAGTAAGCGCTAGTCGCAAACACCCGTGCTCTGTATAGACACCGCCCATCGCTACAAACGATCAATTTTTTTTCAAATTGGCGCCCAACGTATTGCACAGAAAAGTTGAACTTAATCGTTTAAGATAAAAGTCGTAACAAGATATTTACTTGGTTATGTTAAAAGTGTTTTAGTATGATGTTTGTCCCCTGTATAAGATTTGTTCTTGGAACGCCCACTTTTCGTCGCATCAGTAAAGATAAAATGTCAAATTTTAAACACTATTTATTTTTCTGGTAAAGTTTGAACAACGCGGACATCATCTAGCGTTGTGTACGCCCAACAAGACTTTCATTGTTAATTATTCACATCCATCCGAATATGGATAGAATATCGTTGCAATTTAAGTGAAAATCTGTATTTGGGGTAAGCATTTGTTTCTTATGTTTGTGGCTTAATTTAATACTTCCGTAATTGTCTGTAGCGGGTTTCCATACCTCCACACGTGTTCCTTGTCTGTAGAGATAATAAGCCGGTTGTAAATCGTAAAATTTCCATAATGGCGTCATATCACTGTAGCTAACACTATCTACACCTCCGAGAGGTTAGATGCAATTATTATCGTATTAAAGAAAATAACAAAATTACAAAATTAATTGGAGGGAAACTGCGCATTCGTTTATCTTCAGTATGAATTAGATATAGATGCTGGAAAAGTGCCGCTAGCTAGTCGCATGCTTTGAGTAAAACTAATTTTAATTCTTAGTATTTTAGTGGTCAGTCGATTGTTGACAGCACAATTAATTATTATAAAATCGTTTTGTTGTGCCACATATTATTGTTAGGTGCGCTTTGATTCTCTAATCTTCGAGATTCGTATTTTTGTATTTTAATTTAAATTCGTTTCGCTTCTAAATATAAACGCTAGGCCGACAAGGTCACTTTGTTGTACGGTACGACGTGTTGCCTAGTCGAAGGCTTATTTAGTATTTTGTCTGTGATACCGACCTACGTGCTACTGTTTAATCAAATGTATATACATCAAATTATGTATTTTCTTCTAATGTAAAACGCTGTCTGTGATAAAATATACTCTCTATTACCACAGATTTAAGCAGTGTCTCCCACCCTAGTCTTCTATCGTTTTGGCGCCGTTTTAAAATTTACTTTATAATTTAGCACCACGAAGCTTACGACTCAATCACCAGAACACCTGAGTTAGTCGTCGCTCTTTTTAAGTTGCGAAAGAAACCACGTAACAATTTCTACGTCTGCACCATGCTCAGTGTATCTATTTTGATTACGTATATCATCACAACCATGTAATGTCTCTGATCCATGTTTCTGACTGTTTAGCTTATATAAAATTTTTGAGCAAACGCCTTATTTTCGACTTCACATAGGTTAACCGCTGATGCGAGCCTTAATAAACAAGGTTAATTAACTTTGTACTACGGCAATGTTGATATGTTGCATGTCTTTTTTTAGCTTCTTTCTTCCGTCTCAAAGGCTGTATCAACTTATCTTAGTTTACAATAGTACAACGTCTAAGAAAATTTCGTCCAGCACAGTCAATTTCACTCTTCTAAATGTACTTACCTTACTGTTGTAGAGAAGACTAATCTAAAACCAACAACTGCGCTTTACAGTTTTCCTTATTAGAGATTATCAATCAGTCTCTCCCTCTACTATGATAAGAATGTCTTCCGGATTTGGACCGTGTCATTGTTGTAACCGAACTTGCCAACGTTTCGCCCACTTTCGTAAGGGGCTTCATCAGGGCGTGAGAAGTTATCAACTTGTGAACCAAGCCAGATTCTAAACTACGTAGAAGTTCTTCTTCTTCTCGAGCCCTTAAACCAAAAGTTTCATATGTCCTTCCAGTGGCGGGCACAGGCTATGGCCCTGTCGGTGGCTGCGGTGAGGTCCTCCATGGTGCATTTTTCGTCGAGGAGTCGGCAGATCGGAAGATGTTCCATGGTCTGTCTTTCCCCGCAGTCGCATAAATCGCTGTCGCTAGAGTACCCCCACTTGGTCATGTTGACTTTAGATCTGCCAGTTCTAGTGCGTAGGCGGTTTAGGCTTTTCCACGTAGTCCAGTCCAGATCACCGCCAGCGGGTAGGTGTTCTCCCACTTATAGGCTGGTACCGTCGATTGCGTCGATGTTTTTAACGCGTTCGCGCCATGAAACCAACCTCGCTGCTTTAGCTGTTGAGTCCAGGGGTTTCTCGGGTATGAAGCTTTTTCGGGATTTTAGGCGTTTGTCGACGTTGGTATGGCCGTACAATGGATGTCTGGGGTCCTCTAGTTGCCTCAGTTTTTCCCGCCTACTCGCTACATTTCTTCTTATGTCTGGTGGAGCAATACCGGCTAATAGGTAGAGGCTGTTGATGGGTGTCGGTTTCAGGCATCCCGTGATGTAGCGACAGCTCTCGTTGAGCACCGGGTCGAGTTTTTTGGCATGAGATGACCTCTCCCAAACTGGGCACGCAAATTCTGCTGTGGAGTAGCAGAGTGCGAGTGCAGTAGAGCGCAGGGTGGTCGGGTGGGCGCCCCACTTGGTGTTGGCCAGTTTTCTGAGGATATTGTTCCGAGCGCTGACTTTCCCCTTCGTCTTTTCCACGTGGGCCCTATAAGTCAGGGTCCGGTCGAGGACGACTCCGAGGTACACTGGGTTCTGGTGGTGTTCTATTTCCGTACCATTCCAGGTGATGCGTAACTTCCGGTTTGCTTCCCGATGGCGCAGATGGAAAGCAGTTACCTGTGTTTTGGTCGGATTTGGTCTCAGGTAGTTCTTGCTGTAGTAGGTTGAGAGGTTGGATAGAGCAGATGTAAGGACTCTCTCGATGGTGGTGAACTCTTTCTCCTGTGCTGTGACGCACAGATCGTCAGCATATAAGAAACTCCTGCAATTAGGGTGGATGGGCTGATCGTTGGTGTAGATATTGAAGAGGGTCGGTGCTAGCACACTTCCCTGAGGGATGCCGTTCTGTTGCCGTCTCCAGCGGCTCTTCTGCTTGCAGAGTTCTACATAGAATCGTCTGTTTTCCAATAGCGATTTGATGACTTGCACTAGGTGGTAGTCGTGTGTCATGTCGTAGATCTTCGAGAAGAGCATCCTATGGTTCACAGTATCGTATGCAGCTGAGAGATCTACAAATACTGCGCCTGTGATTTTCCCTTTTTCAAAATCATCTTCTATGTGCTGGGTGAGGTTGAGTGTCTGTCCCGTGCAGGATTTGCCCGGGCGGAAGCCAGCTTGTTCTGGGATTAGGTGTTCTTCGATCAGGGGAGACAGATGGTTCAGGATGAGACGTTCATAGAGTTTGTGGAGGTGGCAGAGAAGTGATATTGGTCTGAAGTTTTTGGGGTCCGAGGCGTCTTTGCCCGGTTTTAGAAGGGCAATGGCGCGTGTCTGCCGCCATAGCTTCGGGATGTTATATGAAGAAGAGCAGTTCTTAAACAGCTCTAATATCCACTCTCTTGTCCTTGGTCCGAAGTGTTTTATTTGTTCTGAGCAAATGTCGTCCATTCCAGCCGCTTTACCATTTTTCAGGTTCTTAATACAGATGTTGAGCTCTTCCATGGTGAAGGTGGTATTGAAGCTGTTGTTTTCTTTGCCAGGTTGTCGCTTGATCCTCATCTTAGGTTGTTTAGTTGGTGCTTTCCCGTTTAGTAGGAGTTGGCTTGCAACCTGGTTTGCAGTGACATTATGGTGTTGTTCAGCCTTTTTGGGGTCGTTGCTTAGCTTCTTGATGGTGAGCCAGAAGAAGTGACTTAAGAAAAAGTAGTCTCCGTATATAAAGGAGAAAGATCATCATGGATGGTTAAGCTCGACTCTGATTGGGTTACGGTTGCTAAGGAGTGTGTTTTCGATAAATGATTAATGACCGGGAACCAAAGAGAGGATAGCTCGAAACCATGATCGCGATTGAAGTTATTAGGGTGTTTGATGATTTCTATGCTCTCTCGAAATTTCCTGTTGAAAAAGAATGGAGATTTGGCAATCAACAAAACATTATCAAAATCTATCTTGTGACCTGTAGTAAAATTATGTTCAGCAACCGCAGACTTGGAAATATACCTTTTCCTTATACAACGATCATGTTCTGAAATGCGAGTAATGACGGAACGACCGGTTTCACCAATGTAGACTAAACCACATGAACAAGGAATTTGGTACACACCTTGAGATGAAAGTGTAGGAAATTTGTCTTTCAGAGAAGGTAGAATCTGAGAGATTTTGCCTGTCGAGTTGAATATGGGTTTAATACCATTCTTAGGAAGAAGTTTCCTTATTTGATCTGTAACCTTGTGAATGTAGGGTAAAAAGGCTAGTTTCCGATTGGATTCGGGAGTAGAAATGTCCTTAGGTAATCGAGTACGTGAATGTAGATGACGATTAATAACTCTATGAATATCTCGCTTCACATAACCATTCTTCACTAAGGTTCTAGTAAGATGACGGAGTTCTGAGTCTAGATTCTCAGGTTGACAAATAGAAAAGGCACGATGGACCAAAGATTCAATAACAGAACGTTTCTGTGCAGGATGATGATGAGACGAAGCATGAAGGTATCTGTCCGTATGGGTGGGTTTGCGATAAACAGAATGGCCCAGAAGTCCGTCGGGCTTACGAGTCACAAGAACGTCAAGAAATGGAAGAGAACCATTACTTTCGATTTCCATAGTAAATTTGATATCTAAGTGTTGATTGTTAAGATGATCAAGAAACTTAGACAATTCGAGATGACCATGAGGCCAAACGATAAACGTGTCGTCAACATACCTAAACCACACTTTTATTTATTTATCTCAAGCCCCTTACGAAAGTGGGCGAAACGTTGGCAACTTCGGTTACAACAACAATGGCACGGTCTAAACCCGGAAGACATTCTTATCATAGTATAGATTCCAGCCGTGGAAGCTTTCGCTATTACAGTTTCTCCCTCTCTTAGAAATAGTCTCTTACTACGTATTAGTCGTTCTTCTAGACTTGTTTGACTTAACCATATCTTTTGCTCGTTTCTACTGTATGTTGTATTGTTGATAGCCTTGATCCAATAGTAGTCAGTAAATAGAACGTAACACAAAACGACAGACACCATGCAACAAATTTTCACTTGACTCAAATTCTTAAACATATGCATGTGGCGGTCTTCGAGTAGGTATACCTGTTCTTTGTGGTATACCGATACTAAATTAAGCACATTTCACTATTAAAATCACGTAAAAAATGATTTCGACGAACTATCACTCACTCACCACTGGGTTAGTAATCGAATACGCACGAAGATATTCGAACACCGTTTTAAAGTGGGGATAAACCGCGAAATTTAAATGACACCTCTTAACAACACACCGGATATTTACCATAATAGGTTGGCTTGAATTAGGTGCGTGTTTAAATACGTCATCCTCGTCGTCGGTTTCCGGTGGTGGCGGTCGCATCGGTGTAGCCTCGTTGCTAGGTAACGGTGGTCTAGGCGGCGCCATGTCTTTAAAAACAACATACCAATTACGACATCGCAAAGTAAATCAACAAACAACCATGCCTTCATTCGCATGCACGAATATATGTAAATATATTTACCATCTTCGGTAATATATTCAGGAATGAAACTGCGATGATATCCTGTGTATGCATGAAATAACCGAAAAATGTAAGCATTTATCTTAAACAAAGCAATCCCAAGCTGAAGCCGTAGAAACCAAATAGCAATGCGTGCTCAAGTCAGTCGTCTAGGATAACTTAAAGCGTGTGATCGAACGATAAAGCATACACGCTTGAAACTACCCGAAACGTTTTCACGAACGAATGCAAACGAACAATGAATAAAACAAAAAATTACCTGGTTCTCTGTAATTGTTAGATATTAGTTCCTGGCAAAGGAGTTCTGAGTTGTCGCCTAAATTATAAAAATCGTAAAAAAAAATTCAACTCCAGATTACTTAATCATGCAAATAAAACCAAAATGATGCAATGCTCCATATCGCCTATCGACGAGGAGCATTTAAGCAGCATTTTATTTTAATAATACCACGAAAAGAATCTACCTCTTGCCCATTTAGGTAATGGACTAACACGACCTTGAATATTTGAAATCGGCGTTAATCTATCAGATTCTCCACTAGGAGCAGGTGTCGGTGTATTACGCAGAGGCTCGCCAACTACATAAGCATTTATAAAGCAATTTTACTTATTTATTTATAAAAAAAAGAAAAAAGAAGTAATAGAAAGGTTATTGTACCTTTATCAGCAAAGTAAGTGCCGGTAATCGGGGATTCTGAAATATTTACAAGTTGTTAGTCAACAGACCGAGCCAATAACAAAAGACAAATTGAATTTCCCGTTACGCGGTTTAATAGTTTTGTTATCTGTAGTTGGTAGCAGTGAGTTTAAAATAATTTATTCTGTAGTAGTAAAGAGAAATTCTGTCTTCGTTGTTTTTGGCTCACGGTGTATATACAAGAACGGTAGTCAAAATTCAAATCCAGCTGACTAACAGCATTGGCGATTGTCGACTAATCATCACAATTTCGGTTATAGTAAATTACTTAACAATATTAAAAGTTGGCGAGAAATTCAAAGATTTTTAAAAATTGTTAGTTCTGATTGGTCGATAAGTCGTCAGTATTACAAAACAAAATTTGAATTCTGACAGGACTGTGATTCAAAGAAGTGACTTACCCAAGTTTAGCGAGTTCATATCAGGTAGCGGTGGGATATCCGGTTGTACGGCAACGCGTACTTGACCGACAGCGTTTAATAACTGCAAAAACAATCGTTACTTTACGAATATTAAACCAAAGAAACGTACAGCTTTGTTTGATTCCTTCCAACGCGACACGGCACCGCTATCGGACGGGTTAATCGCAACTTGTTTGGCATCTTGCACCATAACGGGTACACCTAAAAATTCTTACTGAAAACTGAACTTCACCGAGACAATTACATACAATTCTGTAAAACATCAGACGCTCGATTAACTTCTTCGATGAACGATGGATCTTCGGAGTTATCCGATTCCTGCTTCGCAACCAACAACACCCGATTGGCCAATCGAGCTATGGCCGAAGTATTATCGACCATTTTCTGCGATTGCTTGTTTTTAATCGCTTCGTCGCACAAAAAAGTGTGCTTCTTCATCTGCTCCTCTTTAAACAACCGATGTAGTAATCGCAACAACGCGAAAAACACTTACCAGACGCTTTGATAAAATCCGCCGAGTCGGTAGCTTCGTCGCAAAGATTACGAACTTTAGTCAACGTATCGGCATACTGCTGCTTGAGGTTTTCGAAATGCTCGTCGGCGGCCTTAGAAGTCGGATAATTTAAACGAATGCTTCCGGCCGAAACCAACTGTGGTGTTAAACTATCGACTTGACCAGATGCGCTTTGAAGCGACTCCGCTAGCTTTTTATTTCCACCGCTACCACCAGCTGCTACCATTTTAGCCGTCTTAACAGCACGATTCGAAAACTGTTGTAAATTAGCGGCTTTATCGGAGAAATTTTGTTCGCGATTGGGAGTGCCTTCGAGAGCCATCACCGCTTCAGTGAATTGTTTCAACGGCGTGACTATATCGATAAAATCTTCGACGACCCGATTTGTAACGGCTCGGTTAATACGTTCTTTAAGTTCGTGCAGTTTGTGCGACAACTTCCGTGCAACTTCCTGAGCTTGAGGCGAATTTCCATTTCCTTGTAAACACAAGTCTTCGAGTTGACGCGATAAGGAATCTACGGCATCGCACAATTCTACAATTTCGGCTTTTTGTATACCGGGTAAACCTTCAGCGACTTTTCGACCTTCGTGGACGATTAAAGCTATTGCACGTTGACCTAAGCCTCGATCGTCGAGGCCTGGGTGCGAAAGCCATTTGCGAGCTTGTTCGATCCTGCAACAATGTTATAAAAAGTTCGGTAAAGTAAGCGACTCATACCTTCCTTGTACTGTGTGCGCAGTTTGTTGTAGCCCAGATTTGTCGACACCGACTACAGCGTTAAGCACCGATTGCTGCAGATGCCCCAACTTCTCTTTAATACCTCTAGCTAATGATTCGGCTTGAGGGGTAGCGCCTTTGCCATCTTGTCTCAACTCGCATAAAGCATCGGTCATCGTCGTTAGTTCCGACGCCAATCGATTAATGGCATGTGCGTCCGGTGGTAGACACCTTTAAATAATCACATTACACAAATTCAACAGCAGAATCAAACATACCGATCAGCGACTTTATGAGCAGCGTCGATAATCTGCCGGAGGGATTTTTCCCCAATACCGCCTTTAAACGCGGAGTAATCTAACAACCAATCATTGGCCGAGTTGCTTTTATTTTGTATCGCATTCTGCAACTTTTTCAACACCGTTAAATTATCCAACTCCGATTGGTCCTCGTCGTAGCTAGTAAGTTGCAATACACGTATAATTTCGTTGATTTCGTCCGACATCCTCGCAGTTAAATAATTCCTGTTTTCGGCAGCTTCTTCTCCACCTTTTCCACCTTGCGTGATGATGTGAATGTAAATTTTCATCGAACAAATCAAAATCGGTGCCAAAGTTTTGACCTGTTCCAAGCATCTAACTAAAATTTCGGCGTGCACTTGATGCGTCAACTCTTTCTCGCGAGAACTAACTTCCCTCGATACTTTGCTAAGGCAAGGACTGAGATCGCGTAAAAATTGCACTAACTCCTCCATGGTCTCGATTACCTCGGCAACGGCGAGATAATCCAAGACGCGTTTGCATTCGCGGATAATTTTTCTTACTTCGGATTCATCAAAGCACAATAACAAAGCCGAAGTCGCCTAAAATATATTTGTGTAACGTTTTTAAAAGTACGGGTACTAGGGCGCACCTGCAAGATACCACCGCTGCCTTCTATAAGACGTTTCCGAGCTGGACCTGAAAACGGATCGTGCTTTAGCATGCCGCTGGCTTCCTCGAGTAATTTCGACGATTTTTCGACGCGTACTAACGCGGCAGGCATGTCTTGGCGGAGGATTGGATCGTCAGAACTATTGATCGTTTCTTTACCGACTTTGACGAGGTTCGATACGGCGTTGCTAACCACCTTGACGGGTTGTTGCAAATCGGGCATTGCGTTGCCATCTTCGGCTTCTTCGTGTAATATGACTAAACGAGAAACCTAAAACAAAGATGTAACGGATTAATGACCGACGACCACGGATCAAGTCCTTTGGGTACTAAACCTCAACCCCTACATTCCAACGTGTAACTGCGCCATTAATTCTCTCACAAGTTTCTTAAACACAGACCATAAGCCCCTGATAGCCACATAACCTAAATCTACTTTCAAATCAAATACCACGACTCCCGTCTAAAATGCTATAGACTACATCTGTAACCTAAGATTTCATCATCCAAACCAAGATCAAGATAGCCGCGACTCTATGGGAGATGACAAAAGAACCAAATGTTACTTTTTATTAGGCAACGTAGACCTAAAACACATTTTGTGACTACCACCTAAACTAACTTACTGATCATATAGACATGGTTAAAAACCTCTTGGAACGATAACTGAAACAGATCCTCTTCAAGAAGAAGAACCGATGATAGTTGTAAGCTATTGCAGAAGAAAAAACAAGTCAACATGTCTCATCAAAATAAATTTTTTGTTCACCAGACCTAACAACATTCTCGGTTTGTTTTGTCATGACTACCTACACCCTATTTCGTTGAGTTGAGAACTTAAAAACATCAATACTGAAACGTTCTCAAATTCAAGAGCCTTCTCGAAGTTGTTATCCATCTTTTAGAACGTATACCGAAAGATATGGAACACTCGAGAAGGATTTCCAAAATGTGTATAAATACGGAACAAACAAATCGTAGGTCAGTTATTTCCGTAATACCAAGACAGCAGTGTTAAGATAATTATTCAAATCTAAATAAATAATTCGTTAACGCGTGTGAGATAAACTTATGGTGAATAATCTGGTACGTAATTGATGGATCCACGAGGTTTTGCGTAGACTACAGACAGCTAAACAACGTGACCAAAAAGAACAGTTACCCTTACCTAGAATTGACGATACGTTAGAGACCCTGTCAGAATCCCAGTGGTTTTCTACGTTAGATTTAAAGAGTGGATACTGACAGGTAGAATTAGATCCCAAGGATCGTGAAAAAACAGCTTTTACGATTGGAACTGGTTTCTGGCAGTTTACTGTGATGCCATTCGGCCTGCGTAACGCTCCTGCAACGTTCGAGCGTTTGATGGAGAACATCTTGCGCGGACTGTCCTGGAGGACGTGCTTGGTTTACCTGAACGACGTGATCGTGGTTGGAAGGTCGTTTGAAGAACACTTGAACAACTTGGAAGAAGTGTTTCAGCGACTACGTGGGGCTAATCTCAAACTGAGCCCAAAGAAGTGCCACGTATTAGGGAAGGAAGTGCTATATCTTGGCCACATTGTATCTAGAGATGGAGTAAAGACCGACCCAGACAATCGACAAACATCAGGTCCGAAGTTTCCTTGGGTTGTGCACATATTGTAGATGATTTGTACCCGGATTTGCCAATACAGTGGTACCTCGACATACGAGTGCCCCAACATACGAGTTTTTCGAGATACGAGCCGGCGAGCGAGTGATTTTTTGCTTTGAGTTATGAGCAAACTTCAAGATACGAGTTCGGTTTAGCAGATCGGTCAGTAGTAGCACGTGACTGCGCGCCCATCACGGTCAGTGAATCAGTTAGCAGCGTGCTTCCGCTATGATAAGTTGTGTAGTTGTGTTCGCGCTTTGTGTTGCGTTTACATTTACATTTACAGTTGTAGTTTACTTATTTTTATAACCATGGATCGGAAGAAAGTTTGTGAAAAGTCAAGTGCTAAGAAAAAGATGAGTATTGAATTAAAACGTGAAATTATAGAAAAACATGAGCAAGGTGTTCGAGTTGTTGACTTGTCGAGGCAGTATGGGCGTAGTACGTCCATGATATGTACTGTGCGTAAACAGAAGTAGTCGATAACGAGTGTAACGCCGGCTAAGGGCCTTACGATAATTTCCAAGCTGCGAACCTCCCTTCATGAAAATATGGAGAAACTGCTGATGGTGTGGGTGACGTGAGAAACAGCTCCAAGGAGATACCTTGACGCAGACCATCATTTGCGAAAAGGCAAGAGCGATCTACGGAGATTTGCTGAAGCAAACCCCGCAGACTTCCATCGACGAGGTATCGGAAGAGTCATTTAAAGCCAGCCGGAGCTGATTTGAGAATATCAAAAAGAAGACCGGTATTCACTCCGTTGTCAGGCATGGTGAGGCAGCAAGCTCAGATATGAAGGCAGCTGAGAATTACAATAAAACGTTTTCCGATCTAATAAAAGCCCAAGGATATATCTCTCAGTAAGTCTTCAACTGTGATGAGACAGGGCTGTTCTAGAAAAAGATGCCGAAAAGAACATATATAACGGCAGAGGAGATGATGCCAGGCCACAAACCTATGAAGGACAGATTGACTCTAGCACTGTGCGCCATGCGAGTGGCGACTGCAAAATCAAGCCTCTGCTCGTATACCATTCGGAAAACTCCAGAGCATTTAAGTCACATAAGATTGTGAAAGAAAAACTGCAAGTTACGTGGAGGTCGAACCCGAAAGCATGGGTCACCAGGAAGTTCTTTGTGGAGTGGGTAAACCTGGTTTTCGGCCCTTCTGTTAAAAAATATCTACAGGAAAAAAACCTACCAGTGCAAGCTCTTCTCATCCTCGACAATGCCCCTGCTCATCCACCAAACCTCGAAGATGACATCCTCGAGGAGTTCAAATTTATAAAGGTTCGCTACCTACCACCCAACACCACTCCTATCCTGCAGCCCATAGATCAGCAGGTGATTTCTAATTTTAAGAAATGCTGCTTTGAAGTGACGGAGACCACAAACCTCACCCTTCGAGAGTTCTGGAAGGACCACTTTAATATCGCGATTGCCTAAAAATTATCGATCAGGCCTGGCTGGGTGTTACAACGAGGACCTTGACCTCTGCATGGAAAAAGCTGTGGCCTGATGCTGTAGCTGAAAGGATCTACGAAGAATTGGAACCCGGTATGTCAGTAGAGGAGGAGATTGTAACTCTAGGGAAATCCATGGGTCTAGAGGTGGAAAAGAGAGACGTGAACGAGCTCGTCGAGGAGCACACCCAGGAACTGACGACTGAGGAGATACAAGAGTTACGGTCACAGCAGCATACGGAGGTTATGCAAGAAATTGGTTTCAAGGAGTTAAAGGAGGAGGTTATTTCTACAAGTGAGATAAAGGAGATCTTAGGAATGTGGGAGAAAGTTTCACAGTTCGTGGAAAAAAAGCGCCCAGAAAAAGTTGCAACAGGTCGTGCATCTGATCTTTTTAATGACACTTGCCTAACTCATTTCCGGAACATTCTGAGAAGGAGGAAGAAACAAACCTCCTTGGACATATTTTTTTCTAAACGGCATACAGGTGAAAGCGAGAAAAATGTAGCGAAAAAGGCAAAGACCAGTGAGGATATCTAATTTATTTCTTTACATTCTCTTTTTTGTTTTTTTGTCATTTATAAATACGTTTTTATTATTCAAAACCGCGTAACAAAAATAACTGGGGTGACATTTTGGGGGTTGGAACGGATCAATGGTAGTTCAATTGTTTTGTATGAGAAAGTTTGCTTCGAGATACGAGTAATTCAAGATACGAGCAAGGTTGCGGAAAAATTAAACTGTCAAGGTACCACTGTATTGCCAAACCATTGACAAAATTGGCGAAAGAAAGAGCAGAATTTAGATGGAATGAAGACTGCGAAAGTTCTTTTAATCAACTAAAACAGGCCCTAGTCACTTCGCCGATTTTGAGTTATCCAAAAGAAGATGGAAAATTTGTTTTGGATACCGACGCAAGCAATCTGGCCATAGGCACGGTCCTTTCGCAGGTTCAAGATGGACAAGAAAAAGTTGTCGCGTAATTTAGCAAGGTTTTGTCCAGGCCAGAAAGAAATTGCATGACTAGGAGGGAGCTGTTAGCAGTCGTTAAGTCCATCGAACATTTCTACAAGCATTTGTATGAACGAAAATTTTTACTGAGAACAGACCACGCCGCTTTAAAATGGCTACTGCAGTTCCGCAACCCAGAAGGACAAGTGGCAAGATGGATCGAGAGACTGCAAGAGTATGACTATGACACAGAACACCGTGCCGGAAGCAGTCATCGGAACGCTGATGCCTTGTCCAGAAGACCATGCCCGGCAAACTGCAGCCATTGTTCACGACTTGAAGAAAAAGTCGAATGGCTCCGGAGTACTGCTATGGTTGATCAAGAGTGGGAACCTGAGCAGTTACGTCGCGACGGTCCTGAAATAAGACTACTCCTGGACTAGAAAGAAAGCGGCCGACGACCAACCTGGGAAGAAGTGAGTGCTTTGAAGAGGTCTTCTTAAGCGATCCCTAAAAAGTGTCGAGGGCACGGGAAACAGACTACAGTTGGTAGTGCCGAAGAACAGGGTGTCAGAAGTGTTGAAGCATCTCCACGATGGGACATCAGGAGGACACTTTGGCATTAAGAAGACATTGGGTAAAGTGCGAGAACGATTCTACTGGATAAACTGCAAAGAGAACTTCATGAAATGGTGCCGTAATTGCAGGGTCTGCGCAACAGGAAATGGTCCACCGAGAAAGCGCAAAGCACCCATGAAGCAATACAACGAAAAAAGCCCTTTGGAAAGAGTAGCGATTGACATCGCAGGGCCGTTCTCAGAATCCGATTCGAGAAATAAATACATCTTGGTGGCGATGGATTATTTCACGACATGGACCCTGACTTACGCCATACCCAATCAAGAAGCAGCTACAGTCGCAGACGTATTAGTAAAAGAGTTTTTCTGCCGGTTTGCAGTCCCGTTGGAATTACACTCCGATCAAGGCCGCAACTTTGAGTCTGGGCTGTTTCAAGAAGTTTGCCGACTGTTGGGAATTAAGAAAACTAGGACGACGCCTCTCCATCCTCAATCTGATGGCATGGTTGAACGGATGAACCGAACAATGAAGAAGTACTTAGCCAAGGTAGCGTCCGAACACCAAAGAGACTGGGATCAGTACTTGCACCTTTTCCTAATGGCATACCGATCATCCGTTCACGAAAGCACAGGCCAACGACCATCCTGTGTGATGCTCAGTCGCGAAATACGATTGCCTTGCGACCTCCAATTTAGGCGAAGACCGGAAGAAGAAGTTTGCTGGAGAAGATTACTTCAGCAAGCTGGCCAAGAGGCTAGACGAAGTACATGAAGAGGTCCGTAAAAACACACAAATTGCCAGCGACAGTATGAAAACTAGATATGACGTCAAGGCGCAAAATGGTGGGTTTCAACCTGGCGATATGGTCTCGTTGTATGATCCTCAAAGGAGACGTAGTTTGTCGTCGAAGCTGCAAAGGCAATGGAAGGGCCCCTATGAAGTCATGCAGCGTATTAATGACGTCATATATCGCATCCGAAATCTGCCAAAAGTGGTCCACGTCGATCGTCTAGCCCCGTTTGCTGGCGATAACCACAATACGCAAGTTCAGCTCCGAACCAGAGTAATCAGCAGCAGAACCAGGAATCAAACCGAAGAAATGGAGTTCGAGAAGTTTATGAACTTATACGGAAGTTCTGGAAAAGCTAGGTTCGGAGTTACCACCGAGGAACAACAAGACCTGTTCCAGACACAAAAAGATTACGCCATCGCACATTACGTGAGTGAGGATCTTGATATGTCCAGAGGGGTTGCAGTCGTGTTTAAAAAGAAGTTTGGGTAGCTAGATGAATTACGACAGCAACCGGCAGTCGGAAAAGTTTTAGGACTACGTGGTGACAGACGCTTCGTTTTCTATTTGGTCACCAAGAAATACTCACGTACCAAGCCGTTATACAAAAATCTGTGGCGAACAGTATGGAATCTCAAGAGGGAAATAGAGTTCCACCATGTAAAGAAATTGGCAGTACCCAAGCTTGGTCGTGGCTTAGATCAACTGAATTGGAAGACAGTTCAAAACATGTTGGAGGTCGTCTTCCGAAGAACAGGCGTTCAAATGTTGGTCTGTAATTACCAACCAAGAAGAATATCGGATCAGGAAAAGTCCATTGATTGTTACTTTTATGGTCAAGGAAGTTGCCGAAATGGACCAAGCTGCCGCTATCGCCACGATCCTTTCTACCGGTGTCGCATCCAGTCTTCTGTTCTGGAACAGAACAGTCCTAAAGAGGGGGCAGTGAAACGTTCTCAAATTCAAGAGCCTTCTCGAAGTTGTTATCCATCTTCTAGAACGTATACCGAAAGATATGGAACACTCGAGAAGCATTTCCAAAATGTATATAAATACGGCACAAACAAATCGTAGGTCAGTTATTTCCGAAATGCCAAGACAGTACTGTTAAGAAGATTATTCGAGTCTAAATAAATAAGTCGTTAACGCGTGTAAGATAAACCTACGGTGAATAATCTGGTACTTGACTTTAACGTAAACAAGTGTGTGACTTTATCTTATCTTCGTGTCAGTGATAGCGCTATATATAAATTATACTGTAAGTGTTTTTATTAAATATAATTAGATTTAAGTAGTTCGGTTAATTTAAAAGTGTACATATTTTTAGTATAAGTAAAAACATTTTTAGTACTTGAAATAAATTTGTTTTAATAATAAAATTTGTTACAATACTATAGAATGGAGTCAACTACCCAAACCGCTTAATTACAGGTTTCTCTGTTACCGACTTTGTAACAAACGCAGATATATCAATTTCTATGATATTTCACTAAGCATTTTTTCCAATTATTGCTTAATACAGATATCTTACTGTATTTCACTAACTATTAATGTCGATTGGTGCAAATACATAGTTCTTTTTTAAGGTATTCCAATAGGTTGGCGTATCATATTTGTTTCCAACAACAGATAGCGCTAGTAGCGCCAGTCACAAAAGACAGTACTTTGAATTAGCAAATATTGTTGCAAAAAAACGTTATTAAACTTATTCAACAAGAGTACATGACAATGTGAATCAAACTGAAGCTAAAGTAACTGAGAAGCTATGTCCTCAAATTTAAACAAATATTTCTACAGTCAACGACATAATTTAGACACTACATTTAGCCAATAACACTTGTGGGTAAAAAGGGTTTTTTCACCACAAAGGAAGTGAATAACTTGTATCCAGATAAATAAAAATAAATACTTAAGTATGAGAAAATTTGCATACAAACGTAGTAGCCTAAGAGCACAGAGGATTTAATTAAAGGAACTCTAACAAACATTAAAGTAGCAAAGTAGGTGTCCTTTAATAAATCAATGCAAATTCATGCAAAGCAAAATGCAAAACAAAATATTTATCAACGTCGCCTTTTTTGGCAATACGTTAAAGACCGAATTACACAATACACGTAAAAAACAGTAAACTTTACACTTGCACATATGATAGACAAAACAGTAAACTGGGGCACGCCTACTACTATAATTAATCACCCAAAAAAATTGAATAACATTCATTTAAAAAAAATACCCGATTTTGCAACAATTACCTGCTGTGCGACTGGTTCTAAAATAGATTCGATGGTTTTTGTGTGAAATACGGGCATTTTGGCTTCTGAACACTTATAATCACAATTTGGTTAAAAATTTCAACTAAGCGCAACTTGGTTTTAATTTAAAAAAAACAACGCGACACTATTGCGAAACCGTGACAATGAAACACATTTATTATTAATTGGAATATTTAGTTAAACTAAAAAGAGAACAACCGAACACCTTTTTTATTTCATAATTTATTTTTAGTCGGTGACAGCATTACCTTACAGCGACACCTAACGGAGAATTTTTAACTAATGCTAAATCATATACACGGTGCGGCATCTAACTTCTTAACACATGAAATGGTAGTTTCAAATTGAAATCCTTAGAAATTTTTAAGTTTTCATTGAGATTGCTAAATTTCGAATAATTTTTAGAAAAAAGATCTTATATGCGACCTTTTTCTGTCAAAATAGTGCGACCTTGAAAAAGATAATTTTTTAAAGATAACTAATCTTAAATGTATGCTGCATTAACCAATACGTTAACCCTAAGTTTACGTTTCTAATTTGTGCATTTTCCACTAAAAACATTTTACAAGGTCAAAAAACCTATCGAATACGTCATTTCTAGATATAATTAAAAACGCACCTGGTACGATGTGTTGCCTATAGTAAACTTTATATTTTACTCACTATTTCTGGATCTCGTTACCGTCACTTCGATGTACCCAAGCACTAATAATCATATCACAATGACAAAATATTCCACGAAACCTTCGAACGTTATGATTAATTCAACGTTATCCCGAAGGATCGCTCGTACACATTCACAAGATACTTATTTCCTTTCATATCAGCTTCCTCAGGAAGCAACATCAAAGATAAACACATTCTATTGTAGCATTAGATTGGTAACGCCACTTTGGTAATTATGCGTGTAATTATCGTAGTATTGTTTTGTATATTGTGCGAAGTAATTAGCGTGCCGAAACGACCGCCTTGCCCGACGCTCCAATTAAAGCACGGACGCGTGCGTTATCGTACCAGAAATCGTTTCGTTAAGTTTATGTGTAATCCGGGATATATTCTTGCTGGAGAAAAATACAGCACGTGCGAAAATGGCGCTTGGGACGGACCACCGCCCAAATGTGTTCGTAAGTAGGAAAACTTTGCGAAACAACCACGATTTAATTAGCATTTTGTAGGGCCGAGTTGTGTTAAAGTGCAAGCGCCACCAAATATTATCATTTATCCGTCGCATCGCGGTGGTGTCTTAAACTTCTTTTGCAAACCTGGTTTCGCTTTACGCGGAGATAACATTACTTATTGCGACGGGAATAACTGGGATAATAGGTTACCCACCTGTATTGGTAAGACACTTTTTGTTTCTTTCGTAAGAATCTATTTGACTTATTTTTAGAATCTTCCAAGTCGCCGTCTTTAAGTTGCGACTTCGAAAATGTCGACTTGTGCGGCTGGAATCATGATTTAGTCCACGATTTCGATTGGAAACAAAAAAATTTCAAAACTAGGACTGGTCATCAACAAACTGGTCCTAGTTACGACCACACTAAAGGCGCCGACGGCGACGGTAAAATACTTTATTTCACCTGGCACGATTAATCGCGTTTTTGCAGGGTATTACATGTACATAGAATCATCATCGCGTAACGAAAACGACACAGCTCGCTTAATCTCTCCAATATATGACAAAATAAACGACAGCAACGTATGCTTTGAGTTTTATTATCATATGTATGGTAGTACGACCGGTCAGTTACGGGTGTATTTAAAAAAATTATCGGACAGTTGGAAGTTGAACCCAAATACAGCGTTTTTTTGGAAAATTGGTAATTACGGAAACGTGTGGATACGCAGTTGGCACGATCTGGGTGTTATTGACGAAGACTTTCAGATTATTATCGAAGGAGTCCATGGGAAAAGCTACTATAACGATATTGCAATCGATGATGTGCGGATTATACCCGATTGTGTCGACACCGTCACTACCGAGAGGTGAGAAAAAGTCTATTTAATTAAATCGTTATTTATATATAATTGTCGATAGGGATAATTTATACTCGTTCGACGACGACACGATCCCGTCGTGTCTGAACAGATGCGACACTCCACCGAATCCAAACGTCTACAGTTGCGATTGCGACGAATCTTGTGTCGATAATAGTACTTGTTGCGTGGATTACATCGCAATTTGTCTTTTAAGTTTGTACTTTCCTTAAATATATTAATACTTATAATGAAGATCGTGCTTTTGCAGGTGGTACCGAAGAATACTACACCACAACCGACCTCACAGTATCTGCATCGCAAAGTACAGAGATTGACATCACAACAAAATTGGCAACTACAATAAAAACAACTCAAAAGCAAAAAACTAACGTTCCGACAACCAGAAAATTAGCGACAACGAAACGATTCGTAACAACGCGAAGACCAACGACAACCACGAAGCCAAGTACAAGAAAACCGACAACTACAAGAGCAACAACAACTACAAGAGCAACAATATCTACAAGAACGACAACTACAAGAGCAACAACAACTACTAGAGCAACAACGACACGACCAAAAACACAACGATCAACGTTAAAATCTCTTTTCGATGATATAGTAACAATTCCTCAAGTTTCGGAAGAATCGGAAATAGAAGAAATCATCACTTTTGCAGTAACTTCGAAAAGTCTTAACACGCTTGAACCGGTAAAATTGGCAACAATCGATGAAACTCGATCGGGCACGAATAGTATCGTTATTATAGTTTGTGTTGTTATTCTTATCATCGGCGTAGTTTCTTTGGTGATTGGAATAATGCGCTATAGATTGAGTTGCAGAAATCTGAAGAAGATGAAGAGTTCCCACGGCGACAGCCAAAGCGATGTCCGATTTTTGACTAGCGACGAAGTACTTAATTTTAACTTGGCGTACGTTGATGATTAAGGTAGAAATAAGAACGAATTTAATAAATTTTTGAAAGTTTTATATAGCTTGATTTTTTTTCGTAAATCCACAATCACCAATTTATTTCCTACAACAAGCTCATTCTTTATCAATTCCTAATGCTTCAGGTAAAGTCGTACCACAAGGTCCCCGAAAAACAAAGCTTAAACACAGAAACATGAACGTATTCGAAAAATAGCGTATTTTAAAACCTACTTGACTGCAGAAATAGGATCCGTGTTGAATTCGGCAACAGGTACTCCCCGATCTTGAACGAAGGGAGCAAAACCAGCCGCTGGATATACAATTGCAGAAGTACCAACAACCAAAAACAACTCACAAGCTTCCAATGCTTTAACTAAAAAACCACTCAGCGAGACTTTAACATCAAAATAAGAAAAGCACTTACCACATTTTGATAAAACATTGTCATCAAGTATTTCACCGAACCAGACGATATCGGGCCTTAGCAACCCGCTACAATTTTTACACTTAGGTAAATCAGAAATTGGTATATCACTAGTAGTAGCCTTTTCAGGGTCGCTACAAAACCAATTGTAGTCTAAACGTTTTAGTGCTAAAAGCACAAATACCCTCTGCCTCTTAAAGCCTCACAAATAGGTACATCGGTGTTTTCGTAAACCAACTTACATTTAGTGCACTTAACTTTACGTAAGCTACCGTGTATCTCAAAAACGTTCTTCGACCCAGCCCTAATATGTAATCCATCAACATTCTGTGTCATTAATGTAAAAACCCGATTCTCTTTAATGCACTTATTCTCAAACTCGACCAAAGCTAAATGTGCCTTAATCTCACTTTAAATACAACTATTGAGTACTACATACTTTATTTGGCCGAGCGTTAAAGGCCATCGATCTTCTCCACTCGTAAAACTCCCACACCAACGATGGGTTCGCTTCAAAAGCTTTCAAAGTAGCTAAATCCATTGCGTTATGCGTTCTCCACATACCTGCCGGACCTCGAAAAGTACCAATTCCTGATTCGGCTGATACACCAGCACCTGTTAAAACCGCTATCTTAGTAGCGCTATCTAATACTTTACGAAAACCGGCAAAGTCTGATATTTTCAAAGAAGGTCCTGCCATTATACCCAAATTTATTAAAAATGATTTAAATGTTTTTGTAAAAGCCATATAGGTTATGCTGCGGTGGCTCACGTTCTGGCTTAACGTGACCCTTGTAATTGTTTCATTTACAAATTGTGTAATATCTTCATTTATATCTGGGGTGCCGCCAAATCTATACCACACTTAAAAGGATAATAAATACAATATTTCTGCTGCATTGTTATATTATAGTTAGCGGTTCTGATTACTCAAATAAATATTAACCATATTTATTAAATCGCATTGTTTTTTTTTAAGTTACAATGAATTGGCCAAGCACCCACAATGTTTTAAATATGATTTGTAATCGATAAGTTTTACAAGAGAAAGAAAACACAGATAGTTTCTACAAAAAAAAAAACATATATCAATAGCTTCCCAATCATTGCGCATCTTCCTCTACCACCTCAAATAATAATTTTTTTTCCTTTGACACACTAAGTTTAATACTAAATTACACCACTATTGTTTTAAAGCCAACGAGAATTTTTTTTTAATATACATATATATTTATGAAAATATTATTAACACAAATAATTCGTTTTAGAGTAAGACAAACAATGACTGTAAAAGCTTAAATAACTGAATTTAACATTCTTGTTGTTTCGTAGCTTGGTTATTTGTTCTAAAACCAGGTGGACTGGAAATTTGTGAATTCAATTCGTTACCCAACCAATTTAAATTCTGGTGGTTATTAATATGTGAGAAATTATTATAATTTGCTTGTAATTGTGGATTGTAATTTGAAAAATTTGGATAATCGAATGATCTAACTGGTCCGTTCTGAAGTTGTGTCGTTGTCGCCGTTGCCGGTGCCGCGATCGGTGGCACATTATTAAAATGTTCCCTAGGCTGCATATTCGCTAACAAAAAGTGTCGACTAGACGATACGATCGCTGGGTCTAGTACTTTCCAGTCGTTACATGTGCCTAAACCTAAAACACGACTAATTACATAATTGGTCATGATTATACGCCACTCACCTTTATTGTGTTGCTGCGGTTGCTGCTGCTGTGGCTGCTGTTGTGGTGGCTGTTGCACTTGACTATAATTTCCCGACCAATTATTTTGAGACGAATTGTTTATTTGATGCTGACTATTTCCCATATTTAAATAAGGTAATATTTTACTACCTAAAATATAATTAACGTTACATCCATCTAACATGGCGGGACCGTTGTGACGACGCAAATCATCTTTTTGTACCGAAAAAAAGGTAAGGCTTAAAATCATAAACAAAACTAAAGCCGAACGACAAACGAAAATGACCGATGTTTAAATTAACGCGTTACAGCATACGCCCCACGCTAAACTTTTCAATTAACTGCGTTTGATTACATCAATTATAATTGGCGCTAGTAATTGGCCCAAACGTCAAGCCAGCAAATTAGATTTTCTAATTCTGGAATACTAAAGAAATTTTTACATCATTGATGGTAACAACGCATGTACACTCAAAAAGTGCGGGTAAAGCCAATAGAAAAAATACAAGGCGAGTTTTTACTTCGTCTCCGCTAAAAAGAAGAGTAGACAATACTGAGCTGACTACGAGATGACGACAATACCTTAAGAAACGTTGCACCAGCTGAGACTAACCGTTCAGATTTATAGCAAACGTGGGTATTGACAAAAACAGTCATGCAGGTGACGCCCGTTTACAAATCCATAGACTTCAGCTAGTTTTCGGTTGAATTCCGTTACAACGACGCAACCCGTCAGTCAAAGCCGTACCATTTTGGCTCCCAACTATATTTACTAAACAGGTTCCAAATAAACTTTCCAAGATCAAGAAAAACAACTGAACAGCTGAAGATTCAATTTGGCAAAGTCTGTCGGCGGGAACTCCGAAAAAAAACACCAGATAATCAAATGTGTGTTAGTTCCAACGTCATCAGAAAACATGAACTTCTCAGGAATAGAAGCCACTCGAGAACCCCACCATAGACTAGACCACGCCCCACACTGAGTACATAGGTAACCCCCGCCTCAAAAAACGAAGTGAAATTTTCCTGGTCAACTTAAAGACTCCAGATGAAGAAGCCAATAAACAATAAAACATACTATCGAAGACCTTGAAGATTGTTTAGATGAGTCACCAAACCCTATTAAGTTGTCCTACCACCTGATCTGCGTGAATAATCTGCATAAAATCGGAATTGTTTTGAATGGAATTTTAAATATATACGCATTAAATGAGTCTTTATAGAATTAAATCAGTAAGCTCAGTTAAGTTAGCCTACCCCCCCCCTCACTTTCATTTTTTTAAATTTATATTCCAGTGTCATGAATTGTGTCCATTTTGTGCTAATATTATTTTTAATTGTGCTTAATTCTATATTAATAAAATAAACAAAACAAATCCGGGAACTCACGCGAGCGCTAGTCCGCCCATTTTTTCACTGTTTACAATTTTGTTTGCTTATTCATTTGAAATTGTTAATAAAATTAAAACAAATCCGGGGGCTAACTTAACCATCAGTTCCCCATGTTTTTTATTCAATTTCTGTACATCGTCTAAATGTGCTCGTTTTGTGCTAAATATTGCTAACATTAAACCCAATTAAACTTATTCTTAAACAGATAAAAAAATCCTAAACCCTCCACCGCTAATCACTTCTCTATATACAAATACATGTACTACACTACATGTAATCTTCTCCTTTTTAATACCTCTTCCATTCATCCCACTCCTTGCTACCTTTCTTTTTAATCTCAAGCTTTATGTACCTTGGAATATTATCTATCATTGTATTTCCCCTCTCTTATTCTTGCTCTAGTTTCTTGTCTCTGTATATCCTTATCTCTTCTTATTATCTCATCTTCTATTTCCCTTCCTGTCTCTCTTATTTATCTACCTCTTCTCTCGCATATCCAACTCTTTCATAATACCTTTTTCTTTCTTCTTGCCTATATATAATTCTTTCATTCTTTACCTCTCTCCAGCTCATCTAAAGCAATTCGCTCTCTTCCCCGCTTCTACTATGTACCCTGGCGTCTCCCTTTCTAATCCTAACGTCCATTTCCAGTATTTTTCTTGTACTTTCTCCAATTCCTCCCATTCCTTATTTCCGCGTACATCATCACACTCTTTATTAATTTGTTAAACAACCATCTTCTTGCTCCCATTTGCTTCCCAAACCCTCTCCCTCCTAACCCCACAACTGACCTACTATTCTATTACATTTCTTTGCCAACCAGTTTATATGTGCATCATCTTTATTGTCGTATTTGATTCGATAACGCAAATAAGTCACTTCATTTACACTTTCTATTACCTCGTCTCCCCACTTCCACTCCACTAACCATTACATAATCTATTATAGATTCTCCCCTCTCGCTTATATACAAGTATATTCTCCTCTATCCCCTTACTCCATATTTCCGTTGAGTATAGTCCACTCCTTCCCCTCATACAACTCTAATAGCTCTCTAGACGTCTTTTAGGATCTCGTGAACTGTGGCGCTGTAGTCTGTATATGTCAAAATATTGTTATTATCCGTCTTACAAACATTCGCCGGTACATTTTTTCTAATCTTCTTTGCTTTTATCGTTGTATTTGTTGTTAATAGGTCTTTAGGTATTATTATAAGTAAATTAATTTTTAATTAATAAATGAATATCTGATTATTTTTAATTTTTCTTACCTGAGTGCCTTTTAAATAGACTAACGTTTTTGGAATTCAGATAGACTTGTCAAATTTTTGACTTTTAGTTTATTAATTCCGATTTTCGACTCAAGGTCACAGTTCACGACATAATGAAACGCCTCTACGTTGTTTGTTTAATGTCTTATCCATCGTTACTCTTTTTATCTCTTCCCCATTCACTATCATACCCCCACCTTCTCCAATTCTCGCGCTGAAATCTCCACCTATTATTAATTTTCCTCTCTCCTCTTCCATCAGTAGCTGTTTCAATTTTCTTATTGTTAATTTCATTTTTGAAGTGCAACTTCTTTATCGGCGTTGGAAAAAAATTTACCGTCACATTTTTTCCGTTACGCGCCATCTTTTTTTTCGGTTACGGAAACGCAATAGCGACGTGATAAATAATATATCAATACTAAAGTGATCAACAAAATCAAAGGCTTTATTTTAATTCTAATTCCAGTGGATTTTTAACAAAAGTAAGTAATTATATCTATTTTTCTAATACTTGGGTGGAATTAATTTACATAGAGTATAAATTCTGAAATATGTTATTAATTTAAATTTAAAATATTTAAGGTTAACCTCAGTTTCTGATTGAACGATGACATTTTAAATTTAATATATTTAAGGTTAACCGCAGTTTCTGTTTGAACGATGACAATGATAGTAATAATTCTATTTCAATTAATGAAATGCTGTAATAATCTTAGTAGCAAAAAGTGAAATAATTGTATTATTTGTATTCATGTCTATTATAATAAAATCCTTTTGTTTAAAATTTATCTAATTTTAAATTTAAAATATTTAAGGTTAACCTCAGTTTCTTATTGTAACTATCGGTCAATGTATATGATTTCATTAAAATAGTATTTATTAATTAATAAGACTGCTAATTTAATGAACATCAATTAATTGATATACATGCAACTTTTCAGAAATTGGTTAAATAAAGTTAAATTAGATAAATTTTAAACAAAAGGATTTTATTATCATAGACATGAATACAAATAATACAATTATTTCACTTTAACTTTTTGCTACTAAGATTATTACAGCATTTCATTAATTGTAATAGAATTATTACTATCATTGTCATCGTTATTATATATTTTTGTAATTAATGGCTTATGGTAACTGAAATATGAAATTGAATCTACAAAAATTAGTTAATTGATTTACAAAAATTTGTATTCATGTCTATGATAATAAAATCCTTTTGTTTAAAATTTATCTAATTTAACTTTATTTAACCAATTTCTGAAAAGTTGCATGTAGATCATTTTGCGAAAAATAAGGCCATAAAGAAGTTTCACTTCTTACATGTGTACACTAGTACACGCCCTAATTTTTTTAACCTTATACTATTATCACAGTATATCTACCTTTATCTTCCCTTAATATTTGATTTACTACTATTCCTTGCTCTTGCATTTTATTATCCTCTTCTTCTCTTACTCCCGATAGTATACCCCCTTGCGCTCTTCCTTTTTTTCTTGTCGCGAACTGTACATTCCATCTATATCCCTCTGGTAAATTTACTTTCGATGTTTCCCAATCTTTCTCCTCCAATCACGTTTCTACTAAATCCACAATTTCAAACTCTTCTATATACATACTTCCAAAATTCAGCTCCTTTATTTTTAACCCCTACAACGTTAAAAAAACTAAACCTATTTCCTTTGTTTTTTTCTTATCGTTTTCCTTGATCTTTGCCTGGTAGTCCCCATTTTTTTAATCCTTTATCCCCCTGAATTCTAGTTTTTTGGCCTCCTTCTCTCTAATTTATTTTCTTTTACGTTCCAGTGCATCTCGTCTCCCTCAACCCATAATTTCATAAACCCTATTTTTGTTCTCTTTCCTTCTTGCTTCCATCCTTATATTTTTTGTACCTCTCTTTCCACTGGGGTAATATCTTCATCTATAAATATCCTTGTTCGTCTTAACATTCCTTTTTTTCTTTAATATTTCTAGGCGCCAGACTTTGTTGAAAACCTAAGCAGTCAGCTCCAACAAACTGCGATCCATTATCGCTAATTACATGCCTTGGTACTCCGTACCATAGAATGATTTCGTCAATGAAACCTCGAGCACACGATAGTGTAGTAGCGAATTCGAGAACAAACATTTCAATCCACCTGCTTGCAATAACCTCGACCACAAATATTCAAGAATAACCATGCTGAGTCGTTGGGAGGAGACCAAACAAATCCGCCGAGAGCACTTTAAATCGTTGCGACTGTATTGGTGCTTGTAGTAAATCGGCTGGTTTTAAGTTTTTTCAACACCATGATGACCAGACATTTCCGAATCGCGGTATTCACGAAGTCTATATTGTAACCTAGTTTTAGAAGCTACTAATTGTAGTTCTTTTTCATCGATCTCTAGAGTGTATTTGTACAGCACTCCATTTGACATAACATATCCTCTTTCGGACCAATTCTTTCGGTCAGTATCGGCTTCCAAAGCATTCACCAAGCAAGAAATGATCTTTTCTATATCAAGATCGTTTATTTGCTCAGCTCTGATTTCGCCTGCAGTAAGCGTAGAGAAGTCGACTGCTACTAGATTGACATCTACTATTTCCTCGGAGTCCTCTCGTGGTGGTCGATATAACGTGTCTGATGACATTTTTCTTTCCAGTAATATAATCAATTCGATGGTCAAAAAGATTAGTTGAAGCGCCCACTTTACTAAACGTCCCGTGGGAGATTTAAGAGATATGAGTCACTTTAATGCATGATGATCGGTTTGTACGATTGTGATGGTACCCTCAAGGTAACCTCGGAACTTTTGAACTGCTTCACGTTCAGTTGTATTATCATTACACTTTGCTTAATTGAATAACCTAGACGCGTATTCCACTGGTCTTTCATCTGCGCCCTCCCTCTGGAAAATACATGCTCCAAGAGCGTAGTTAACAAATTCTTCAATTTGGTAAAAGCTTCGGTTTGCTCAGGTCCCCATTACCATTTGATGTTTTTATTTGTCAAGGTGGACAGCGGTTAACTAATAAGTTATTTCACATTGCTTGGTGGCTACATGTGTAGTATAGCTCCCACTTTGACATTCAAAGCTCTGTAATCAACTGTTAGTCGCACACCATCATATCGTTTTGGAACCAGGACAATTGGAGCAGCATACGGCGATTCACATACTTGTGCATCCATCTTGAAAGAATTTGTCTAACAATTGACGTAAAAGCTCCTTTTTAGTTTCAGACATTTTATATGAAAGCACTGCAATCGGAGTTTCATCCAATAAGTGTCGCTTCGTTGTGTTCCAAGTTTTTCTCCAAACAAAACGTGTCTAGTATTGCAGCGTAATATCCACTTCGAAGAAGCATGCTTCGACGTCTCTTTCAGCTCCATCGGCCAATGTCATAATCAAATTTTCTTTGGCGTATGGGATACCATCCTGTATTAATAACTTTGCTAACGACGAACCAGCAAGCGTTGTTTTAGATTCTGTGTCTATAAAAGCCCACCATTGGTGATTATTTATCGTTAAAGGAACAAGCGGTCTATTTGAATGATTACTATCGATGGTGTTATACATACATTCGTTAATCATCGTTTTTGGTTTGCACTTTAGACAGTTGTTTTTGATATAACCAACCGTACCACAACGATAACATGTAGTTGGAAGAAGTGTGTCGTTTGATTTGATTACAGCAAATCAATTGCGTTTTCACAAGTATCGAGGGTTGAGTTCACTCCCTGGTACCACGTTACTGAAAGTCCTTTGAGTGCGTTATCATCAGATATTCCCGTGCAATCCTTATAAATTTGAATAGATGAACCGTTATATAAATTTGAAATCCGATGAACGGTTAAATCCCGAACTACGAATCGCCTTGAGGCGGCGCTAACGCAACCGTTAAGTGCGATACGAGTTCCTTAAATTGTTCATTTGTAAGCGTTACCGATATGCTGATTTCCGAATTTTGTACGAAGGTAAAAAGTACGGATGTTGACCTTCCACGGTGTAAAATATTAATAAATTACAAAAGTTTCTGGCAGGTGAAGAATCTTCTCGAAGCTGCTGGCAGTTAAATGCAAATCTTGTAGAGTAAGCAGTGAATGCAAAAACGAACCCAATAACGTCCTACGTAGAAGCAATTTTGGTGCAAAACACTGTCACTTTGAGAATTTTATCTAGTCACGTACACCTGTGTGTTAAAACAATTGACATTAAATTTTCGAGATTCCACGTCTAGGGCGCCAATTTGTAAAAGTGTAAGGTCCATGTAATTCCTCCACTGTTAACATCCCAAAAGTAGAAACACAACACTTGTACAAATAAGTGATTTATTATCTTTTATACAAAATAACGCCATTTTATTAATCATGGAAGTCATAGTTTCTTACTCATGCGCGCATTACTTAATTGTCAACCAGAGGCAGCGTAGCTTAATGGTATGTTACAAACATAAAAAAAATACTTTGTTGAAGAAGTATTATTTGAAATTATACTTCTTTTTGTACAAGACTAGGAAAATGTGTTGTATGCACTTTTCGAGTATAAAAATTTTTCCAAGTATAAAATCTGTCCCTCGACACCCCCTCTCTCTTTCGTCAGCAATACCAAATTTTATAACAGCATATTTTTCATATTTTCACTATTAGAATATTTCACGTGAATATGCGAATTAATTTGGTAGTTACTTAAGAGAAGCTGAGTAGAGATAAGCCGTTATATTTCTCTTTATTGGGGGTTTAATTTGATTCTGTCCTAATTGTCTATAACGGATTTCCGTATCCACCACACGTTCACCGTTATCAGTGAAGATAACGAACAGGTGGCATATTTGGGAAAATTTTCATGATGTCCCGTTATTAAAACGTTACGATTCACATGATTGTATGCTTTGAAAACTAAATTTACTTGTGCTAGTATGTACGTTTTGTTTAGATTAAATATTACGTTTTAGGTAATGCAAGTACGGAATTAGCTAATCCCCTACTCGATAAAACCTAACTGTGAGTATTACAATTTCAAATTTTTCGATTTGTATTTCGGTGGTCATGTCGATTGTTGACTGTACGTGCATGTTAGGTTAACACAATTAATAATACCATTTTGTGCTTTACAAAGTCGTATGCAGTGCGCGTTGAATCTCGGTAGACTTATGTTCGTATGTAAAAGTTTAGACCGACAAGATCAGTTTATTGTACGGCGTGTTGCCCAGTATAGGGCGCAACTTATATTTGATTCGACCTATGTATTAACGTTTGGAAAATTTATACTTATGTACCTTCTTCGTCCTTTTTGGAATTATTGTCTGTGATAAAATAAATATATATTGTGTTATTACTTCGGTCGTGTTATTTGTTCTTTTCCAGTTAGTGGTAGACTTAGACGATATCTCCCTAATTTAATCTTTCATCGTCGTGGCGTCTTTTTTTAGATTTAAATTATAATTTAGCATCACAGAGCCTGCGACTCCCTCTCCGAGAAAACTGTGCTAGCCGTTGCTTCTTTTTTTATTGCGAGGAAACCACGTAGAAGGTGAAGCTGCCCAACTTAAGAGACCTGATTTTCTCGTAACAACTTCACATCACACATAACACAGAACTAAATTGTTGATTCTTATAGTTCATATTATAGATTAGTTAGTGCACGTATCGGCTCGATTGCGTTCCTGTATAAACTTATATAGAGGCCTGACTCACCTCACCTCACCGCGATACCTGTTATTGCTTGTATTTTATGCACTTATTTACATTTATATTTTACTTAGGACGTAAAAATCGCTAACGATTTATTCATTGTTTATTTTAACTTCGATATTAATAAAAATGTGTCACAATTTTTTTATTTTATATTAAACCTTGCGCGGACCCTCTGACGTTGTTCAGTGACCCCAAAATGATCCCGAAGACCCCTAAGGATCCGTATAACCACTTTGAGAACCACTGGGTTGAAAGAACACATATTAAGAACTTTAAATAAAAAAAAACTATTGTGGCAAGACAAAATAAGCTTGATGCAAGCTTGTCCTGTGGTAACTAGATTATTTGATTCAAGCTGCTTCTTCTTGGTGCAAGCTTATATTCTTGTCGTGAAAAGCTTGAATCATTTCGCTATCTGAGAGAACTTTGCTTGATTTAGCATTTTTAAATTTATATTGACTGAGAAACCTACTGACAATTAGAAAAAGTACTCATAGCTAACAACCACTTAGTTGACAAGATTCTTTTCTAACTCGTTACAGGTTTCATAGTTGTTGTATCCAACCGGTATGTCTTATAAACTAATGAAAAGCTTTTTTTGTTGCATCTCTTTAAAACTGTCATCTCGTTTAGTGCATGGCAAAAATAGATAACTGTTACTTATAACTAAAGAGCGGACAGTCAAGCAGATGCCTGGAGCCTGCCTATTTTGCCTTTTTGTGTAACTTTTTGTCTTTTTTGCCTTTTTAAAGAGTATTATTTTATATTGCCTTTTTACATAGACATTTTGAAAAGTTTGTGTAAACAGTGTTTTAATAGGTAGATGACAACGCATTACAGAATTTTACTTAAATTACGTACAATAATATAATTAACATTTTTTGCTCAAAAGGTCTTACCACGAACCTATAAATAACAACAGGGATTTTCATGTTTTGTTAAACAATGGTTTCCAGAAAACATTAAATACAAAAGCCGCTTATAGAGAAGAACTATTGTAATAATTTATACTAGGATTACGTACAATGACAGGCTTAACAGAACACTATTTACAAAACCGGAAGAATTTCGGAATGAATCATACTTCCGGTGGGATTCCTTTAATGACTGAAACACATGACTAAAATATTCTTTGTTGGCTATAAATACCTGTGATATTGTCACACTGTGATAGTCTATTGCTGTTGTGCTGTGAGTAAGTTTTAAAAAATGCCACCTAATAAACAATCAAAATTTGAAAATCATTACAAGTGGAGTAAATTGGACAATAATTTAACAACGGATGGGAAAAACTTTTTTTGTCAAGTTTGTTCAAAAACAGTAAGTTCGTATAATCTTAATTTAAATGCTTTTAATTACTAGTATATGTATTATTTTAGATCGGTGCTATTTTATGTTTGTAGGACTTCTGAATCCCAATAGCGTAAAAAAAGAAAAGGTTCCCTTATTCGTAACCGATGCAGCATCTAATATGATCAAATCCGCTCAGGGATTAGAAATATTTTATCCGAATTTAAAACATTTAACTTGTCTAGCACATGGAGTACATAGGGTGTGTGAATTCATTAGAGACGAGTTTGCAATAGTAAACAAGTAAATTTCTGCCACCAAAAAGGTAAAAATCTCTAAAATATTAGATTCTCTTTTTGATTATTGGATCTTGTTTCAGGTTTTTGTGAAAGCAGCATTACGGGTAAGGGCCTATAAAGAAAAACTTCCAGATGTTAATCTTCCACCGGAACCTATCATAACAATATGAAGAACTTGGTTATCTGTTTGCATTTTTTATGTCACACATTTGGAAAAAATTAGAGGTGTAGAGATATACCATAATCTGACATTGTCTTTTACATTAATTGAATTGTCTTACTTCAGGTGGTTGAATTATTTGACGAGACGGCCTCTGCAGCAATTACTAAATCTCAAAAAGCTTTTAATGACGAAGCTGTTAAGAGAGGACTAGTTTTTATAAAAACACACTTTTCCGGCATTCCTGACGAATTAAAGAAGCTAGAAAAATGCGAAACCGCAATGACCGAATTTTTTGCTACATTCGAAAGAATAAGAGCAATTGCAAGAGCATGTCGAGGGACTATAGAAAGAAAAATTGATCAAACATTGGATTTCGTCATATCAAAAAAAACTTCTTTTGGCCTTTTTAACCAACTGACTGAAATTCAAAAAGGGGAGGTCATGAAGCATCAACAGAAAATATATTTAACAATAACAAAAACATCGGCATTGGGTCAATTCACTAAAAATCACCCAGAAAAGATAAGATTTGTTGCTCTACATTTTTGTTTCTCTTAATTTTTTTACCAGTTACTCACCAATATAAAGTGAGCTCAAAACTGTATTTAAAATTATTTTTAGGCTAGTACTTTTTTTTGGCGGCCATTTAAAGTTTGTTTCGGTACAGTTTTTTGACTGAAAACAAGTTTTGCGTAAATGTCTATAACTCCGTTAATTTTGAAGATATCAAGACAAAATAAAAAACAAAATTTTCAGAATAAAATGCTCTATTTTTTTGTCATACAAAGTGTTACCTTAATAGTAAGGAAAATGGAGAAAAAAAATTTGTAAATACAAAGTTTAAATTAACTGAAATCAAGAACTTTACTGCTCTAAAATCACTAGAAAAAAGAAAGGCTCACCTTCAATTTTTTTTTCTTATGTAGATTTACTATACTTCAACTTGTTTTAAAAATATAAAGCTTGAGAACTTTTTCCTTTTTTTTAAATAAATTTCCAAAAATTACAAAAACATGAATCTTACCCATTTTTGAAGAAGAGTATCTCAAAAGGTACTGAGTCAAAAATTATGAAATTAATACAGATAGCACATCTTCATGGTATAAACAAGCTGTAATATGGTGACTGAGAGTAAACTGGTTCCAGAGTTCTGTGGTATCAAGGTTTTCCGAAAAAGCGGTGTCATACACGCACTACGCTTAATGGTAATTAAGATTTTAAATTTACTTATTCACTGAGAAACATACTTTTATGCTTTATGTACATATTACGTATTTGTATAAACATATTTTATAAACACTAAAACATTTTGGCAATTCATTTAACCCAATTAGGCCTTAACGTGAAAGTTCATAATTTGATTAAGATATTAAAAAGAAAGAAAGAAATTTCGGTGCACAGTTTTTCAGTAGTGTTGTGTGTTCTTCCTGAAATTGTTGTTAGTTCTGTAGGAGCGATTTTCCTTACAACTTTACTCACTGGTACCCACACCATGTCCTTTTGAGATATCTGGAAGGCAGTTTTTGGGCCAGCTGGATGAAAAAAATGCACTAGTAGGTCATTGTCTTGATCGCTCTTGTCTTTGACGATGCCCAACCACCACTGATCTTCGTAAATGCACGCAACAAAATCATTGTCTGTAAAGGATGCTGTGTTAGTAAACACAATTGAAGTTTTGTGCTCATCGAATTCTTCACTTGTTGATGTGGTGAAACATCTGATTTCATTGTCATTCACAGGAACGAACCGATGATACCCTCTTGTACCTTTCACAGGCAAGCAAAGCTCAAATCTTTTCATTAGTTCGGCTTCTGTTTGTTTGATTTCTAGAGCAGAGACAAAGATGTATGTTATTCCAGTTATTTTTTCAGTACAATATTTGAACATGTTCTTTGGAGTAGGAATTTGTTCGTTGTATGGTCTTTGCATGCTGGCTCTGGCGACTTCCCTTTTGGTGATAACACCTATACCATCACAAGAGTTTTTCCCAAGAGACGTAGCGAAGAAATTTCACTCAGCTATCAATCCAAAATCATTGTCATGTTGGCACAGATTAATAAAGTTTTTCTTATTTTTGTACTGGCTGCTGGTACCATCGCTGAAGTAAACCATTTTCTTTACTTTGGGTGAAGATTTCTTTACTTCTTTGATAAGATGCTTTTGAAATTCATAAAGTGTAGAAGTGTCATGAAGAGATGGTCACTTATGATACAAATGCTTTTACAACAAATTTCTCCTTCTTTTTTGAAATAAAAAACAAATGGGTGTAGCGTTGCTTGCCTGTTAGTCCAGTAAAAGCTGTGGATTTCATCCTGAACACAAAATGTAAAGTTCTCTGCAAAGTCACCAATGACTAAACATTCACTGTCTTTGAGGTTACCTTTAAGTTCTTTGAAATAATTAGATTCAATTTTTGAAATGAAATGGTGTGATTTTAGTTTTTCCTATTCTTCTACAAGATGATTGAAAAACTCATCTTTTGGTAATAATCTTGTGATGAGGTCAGCTCTGTCGGTATGTACCCGTTGCTTGAAAACAACTTCTTCTGGCAAGTTGTCAATCGCATTTGTCAAAGCTTCTAGAAGCCTTTCTGATCCAAGACGTTCTGAACACTTGTCCAGCATACAACTGTCATTCTCAACATCACATACAAGATATTCCATCAAGTCTCTGCGTGGCTTCTTCAATGACGAGCTTGACGTTTTGATGGTATTTACATACGCAAACGCTATGGGTACCAGATGATCCTGGGAGGACACACCACTTTGGTCGCAGAGCACAAAACATTGACTGGCCAATTTTTAGGTTAGAGTAAGTCTGTTTAAAAAGACTAAACAGCTCATTTTAAGGAAGCAGAATAAGCCTTTTTTGTTTTTAAGCTTTGATATTGTCAACATTTATAGAAACGTACTCTTTTTTCCCAGGGCACAATCGACTGTTCACATCATCCTCGTAAAATTCTATAACTTTTCTAATTACTTCATCACGTATTTTCTGAAATTTCTTCTTAGAAAGTTGCGGGAGGATACCTTGTTCTTTCACAAGTTCCCGTGTTAGTTTTACGACATATTCAGAAACTCCAAATTCTTTTATTATTTTATTTCTTGACCATGAACTGGGCAGAAGGCTAATAATTTGAATTATTTCTTCATTATTGGCTAAACTGCATTTTTCTTTAAGTTTTTGTATAAAAATATCATATTCGTTTTCTTTTAAATTACTGGCAAGGTCTTCGTCAGCTAAATCCTCGTCAAAAGATTCTTCTAATCTCCTTTTAACAGCAGTTGCGATTTGAACTGTCTTTTGCTTCAGGGCTGAATGTCTTTGCACTTTATTTAATTTAGCTACCTTACTTAAAGGGGACAGATCTAAAGAATTACATATTGAGCTAACTTTGTTTAAAGGGGATTCATTAACTACCTGATATGCTTCAGGTATGAAATCTGTATCCTTTTCCATTTCAATCTCTGCACAATCTGGCTTTATTACAAATATTTTTGTAAAACATGTTGGACAAAGAGCTTTTCCGGGTATTAACTCAACTTCAAAATTTGTTTTCTTACAAAGGTGAGCTAAAAGAATTTTTCTCAATCCATTTTTAATTGGTTTTTTGTGTACACTCATGGGATCACAACTTTTTCTGCCAAAGATATGGTTGAACTTTTCTAAATATTTCGTTTTATGATAATGACAAATATTATTGATTTCATTTTTAACTCTCAATTTTAATAAGTTTTGTTCTTCGAAAGGTAGGTCACTCACCATAAGTATTTCATTTGGTACAGGTTTATAGTCTTGCTTATGACACTCCTCACGAATTAGTTCTCCCACAAAACAACTCAACAGATTCAATAAGTTTACCCTATTAATTATTAAAATTATTTTAAAAATATTTTTGAGTATTAAAAACCTAAAAACTTTATCAAAACACTAATAGTAAAATATAAAACTTCAAAACACCACTTCACTACATGTTCACTCACTAGTTTGTGGAAGGGGTGTGCAAGTCTAAACTTGTATTACCTAAACTAATACAGACATGATTTCTATGAAGACTTTAACCAACAAGTAATAAAGATGTCTAAAAATGTAACATTAACATTAATTTATTACTCCTGAGGCCATTTTAGTATAAAATGTATAGTATATATATTTACAAATTTATTTACAATATACATATTTGCCATTTTTATGCTATATTCTTTTTTCATGTTTAGGCATTTTTATGCATTGTGAACTGATTTTTAATTAGTATTTTTTTATAGGAAAAACCTTTTTATCCTTCATTACCGTTAACCGTATGACACCGCTTTTTCGGAAAACTTTGATACCACATAACTCTGGGAACCAGTTGAGTCTCAGTCACCAAATTTTTACAGCTTGTTTATACCAATGAGATGTGCTATCTGTATTAATTTCATAATTTTTGACTCAGTCCCTTTTGAGATACTCTTCTTCAAAAATGGGTAAAATTAATGTTTTTGTAATTTTTGGAAAATGGAAAATTCTCAAGCTTTATATTTTTAAAACAAGTTAAAGTATAGTAAATCTACATAAGAAAAAAAAATGAAGGTGAGTCTTTCTTTCTTTTAGTGATTTTACAACATTAAAGTTCTTGATTTCAGGTAATTTAAACTTTGTATTTACAAATTTTTTTCTCCACTTTCCTTGCTATTAAGGTAACACTTTGTATGACAAAAAATCTAGAGCATTTTGTTTTTTATTTTGTCTTGATATCTTCATAATTAACAGTTATAGACATTTACGCAAAACTTGTTTTCAGTCAAAAAACGGTACCGAAACAAAATTTAAATGGCCGCAAAAAAAAATCTAGCCTAAAAATAATTTTAAATAGTTTTGAGCTCACCTAATATTGGTGAGTAACTGGTAAAAAAAATTAAGAGAAACAAAAATGTTGCGCAACATGGTCTGGGTGATTTTTAATGCATTGACCCTATTAAAATTTGCTCCACTAACATCTTGTGATGTCGAAAGAATTTTTTCCTTCTATAAAAATATTTTAAATGATAAAAGGCAACAGCTTCTTGGTCAAAATATTGAAAAATATATGATTTGTGCTTGGGAATAGCACTTAATAAACATTGTAAAACAAAAAAATAAACTGTAAATTTTAATAGATATTTGTGCCTTTTTAGCAGGTTTAATATGCTTTTTATGCCACATTTTTTGATATTTTTTTCTTGCCTTACTATCCCCTCTTTACTTATAACTTTAAATATATAAAATTTCAAAAAAAACCAATCTCCTGAAATGACTTTAAGTTACTTGTAAATAATCAAGTGACT